>JAOWBW010000710.1:521943-1074357 GCA_026119855.1 Campanula takesimana
CAAAAACGGTACTTAAATAAATTTACATAACACATTTATTCACAAAAGAACCAATTCCACTTAAATAAGTGTTCCACGGTGTTATTTTAAGTTAATTAGAAGAAATTACACCTCAACTCTAGTTAAGCCTTAAGTCTTAAACCAAGCAAAAAGGCAAAATCCCCAACAGGCGGGCGGGCGGGCGCCTGGGCATAGGCAGGGGCGCGCCTGTTTGGCCAGAAGGTTTGGGTGCTGGAAAAGGGGGTGCAGGCGGGCGCTCGGGTCAAGGCGGGCGGCGCCTGGTCTGCGGGCTGGGAGGAAAAACGAGCTGGGTTCTTCAAATTGCCTTACCATTTTCATACCAAATCCATACACCCAAAATCAACATTCCCACAACATTCTAAGGTACCCAAACAACATTTAGCCAAAACGGGACCTTAACAACATCCTTTATCAACCAAAATCAAGACCAAACTCCCACATTCAAGATTTCACCATTTTTAACCAAAAACTCAATAAATTCCAAACAAATTCAAAACCAACCAAACTTCAAATATAACACATCAAGCATTATCTAAACATGATATGAACATTTTAGCATCAAAATGGGGAAAAGTAACTTACTTGAATATTCTCAAAGTTGACGAATTCAATTCTTTTTATTCTACGCGATCCTAACGACGATCTAAACACATTTCACGTTTTAAAAATGAGAAATAACTAGAAGAAGATGAAGGAAATGAAGAGAAGGTAGAGAATGAGAAACTTACCAAAAAGGGAGGAGAGAGAGAGGGAGTTGCTGGGAGAGGAAGATGAGTGAGGAGGAGAGTAGGGAGGTGAGGAAGTAGGGGAAATTATTCAAAAAGTTACATCTAGGCCCCTCCCCTTCAACTAACGCAAATGCTTACTCTCCCTACTAACAATTAAGACTCAACACTTCTACACTAGCCCAACTAACTCGAATAAAATGCTAGGCATAATTATTATAACACATAAATTGCACACAATATTTTTAAATAATAATAATTTAAATAAATAAATAAGTAAATAATTAAATAATAATCATTTAATTACTAATAAAATAGAGCCTAGATTTCGGGTCGTGACATCATCTTCTGCTGGGGATAGGATCCTGTACGAAGACAAACATTCGTAGGGGGGAGAGAGAGAAAGAAAACGAGACATCAGCTCCTGCTGGGGATAACTATCCTAAGGACACTATCCTGTATGAAGACTGAACATTCGTAAGGAGATAGAGAAAGAGAAAGAAAACAAGACATCAGCTCCTGTTGGGGATAACTATCCTAAGGACACTATCCTATATGAAGACTGAACATTCGTAAGGGGAAGAAAGAGAAAGAAATGAGACAACAGCTCCTGATGGGGATAACTATCGTAAGGACACTATTTTGTATAAAGACTGAACATTCGTAAGGGAGAAAGAGAAACAAAACGAGACATCAGCTCCTTCTAGGTATAACTATCCTAAGGATACTATCCTGTATGAAGACTAAACATTCGTTAAGGACAATAGAATCGTTGTTCGGACTCTACTGGGGAAAGAGGAGAAAGCCATACGCATGGCGCGAGAAGAAGATTCAAGAATCAAGAAAAAAATTAGGGATGGATTCTAACTTGTTATAGAGCACGCGTATTTAAAAGGGTATCAAATGAGTCTGAAGACACTAGCACAACAACTGAAATTATGTCCAGAGACACCAGCAACCTATGCGAAAGAAACCAAACGTGTTCGAGGACACTTAGAAACTGTAACTGAAATTATGTCCATAGACACCAGTAACCTATGCGAAAGAAACCCAACGTGTCCTAGGACACTTAGCAACAGTAACTGAAATTATGTCCAGAGACACTAGTAACCTATGCCAAAAACATTAGACACACGGTATATGAAGAAGCCATCTTACGGAGCATCACATCTGTTAGTACCCGATCTGAAAAAGAGAGTTTATTAGGCCTTTCCCAAATATACAAGGACTTTATAGGAATTAGAAACCTTGCAAAGACTTGTCCCGGATTTCCTTGTTTAAAATCAACCCTAGCTTAACAATCACGTCAGCAAGGAATGATGGCCACGCGGCCACATCCTCCCTTGGCCACGCGGCCACATCCGCCCTTGGCCACACGGCCATGATTGCCTCAGCCAATCCCAGCCGTCTGATCCCCTGGTCAGTTCACTATATAAAGGCTCCCTTGCCTCATAATCAAAGTTCCGAATTTTGGAGCTTTAATATGATATTTTAGAGTTCTTAATCACAAATTTTCTCTCTAATCAAGCCTCTCAAGCATCCAAGAACACCCTCAATAATCCCAAGAAGACCTAGGTTTATTTCTTTCCCACATAGGTAAGTTTCTAACTTTTTCTTCATGTTCTTGCCATGTTCTTAGTGTAGATCCATGATATTCATGTTCTTAGCATGTTTATTCATATGTTCTTCATATTATTCATATGTTCATAATATGTTCTTTGCATGTTCTTCATGTTCATATTAAAACGTTATTTATGCTAGATTTAGGGTTGCGATATTCATGATTAATGTGTTATTCATAGCCGATGATGATCTAGGGTTCATCAACCCGAACATGATCTAGGAACTATTTCTAAACCCTAATATTTAGGTTATTCCTCCATCATTATGCATGATCCCGATTCTCCTGCCTATTCTAAATTCTTCTCGAACTACGCTGACCTGAGCTTCTCACATTGAGAGGAACGTAGGCAATCTTCAGATTCGGTCTTCAAACACATTACACACAACATACACCGCATCATGATCGAAAGACTGATCATTCGGGCGATAGGAGTGATAACGCTTAATATTCTTCTCTTGTCGTAATCTGACCCCCGAACCCATTAACATGCTTTTTCTCAATGTTTTGGGTATAATTAAAATGGCGTGGCGACTCTCATATTTTAATGTTGCTATGAATATTCTCAATTTTAAACACACGTATTGACAGTGGCGACTCTGCTGGGGACTGCTTTGAAACTTTTTCAAACTTAGTGGGTCTAACCTTTCGTTCACATCATGATGTTTGCCATGTTCTTACATGTACCTCTTACTTTAGCCACGTTCTTACATGCCCCCTACACTTTAGCCATGTTCTTGCATGCACTGTACATTTTTCCATGTTCACACATGCACCTCATATTTTGCTATGCTCCTTGTACTATACCACTTCGTCACATGTACCTTGTATTTGTGCCATGTTAACACTTGTGCCCTGTATTTTTACCATGTCAATACATGTACTTTTAAACTTTCGCTATGTTCACGAAAGACAAACAAAACTTTGTTATGCTCCCTTGTACATTCTTATCTTTTCTTATCTCTTGCACTGCATTGCATACTTACCAACATCAAAAACTTCTCTTTTTATCCATAAAAAGAATTAGTTTCTTGCCACACACTACCACTAGTCCGTGTCAGCACTGCACATATCCCTTATTACCCTCGGAGCATTCGATGTGTAGAAATTGGTGGTGCTATTGACGCCCTCTTTCGAGTCACTCGTTTCCTCCACTCACCGTGTACGCTTTGCGAGCGGTGGGAGCCTTTTAACGTGTCAACCCACACATATAGATTAGGACACTCCTTGGACAAACCAATTAGGATGTAAATAATGTAGAGATTTTCGTAAATAAAAATGCATTGCATCTAGGAGACCTCTAGGACCCTCCGAGGCCATTGCTCATCCCTTGAGCCGTCTATCAAAACTTGTCATCTTGAATTGTCTAGGTTACCTATCCATTACGTTAGACCCGTCTAGGTCTACCCATCATTGTGATCCATTTGGGTCTTCCCTTCCTCTCGACTTGCTTTGGTCCGGCAACCTTATCACCCTTTGACCTCTTAGGTCATCCTTTGACCCCCTAGGTCAACCTTATTACTTCGACCTCTTAGGTCAACCTTCTCAACCTTTTGACCCCTAAGGTCAACCTTTGACTCCTTAGGTCAACCATATCACCTTTGACCTCTTAGGTCTACCTTTGAGCCCTTAGGTCAACCTTATCACCTTTGACCTCTTAGGTCCACCTTTGACCCCTTAGGTCAACCTTATCACCCTTTGACCTCTTAGGTCAATCTTTGACCCCCTAGGTCAACTTTATCAACCTTTGACCTCTTAGGTCAATCCTTGACCCCCTATGTCAACCTTATTACCTTTGACCTCTTAGGTCAACCCTCGACCTCCTAGGTCAACCTCATCTGCCTTTGACCTCATAGGTCAACCTTTGACCCCCTAGGTCAACCTTATTACCTTTGACCTCTTAGGTCAACCCTCGACCTCCTAGGTCAACCTCATCCGCCTTTGACCTCTTAGGTCAACCTTTGACCCCCTAGGTCAACCTTCTCAACCTTTTGACCCCTTAGGTCAACCTTTAACCCCTAGGTCAACCTTATCACTCTTTGACCTCTTAGGTCAACCTTTGACCCCCTAGGTTAACCTTATTACCTTCGACCTCTTAGGTCAACCTTTGACCCCATAGGTGAACCCAATCACCTTTGACCTTAACCCGCTTAGGTCAAACCGTCATCTTGACCCACCTAGGTCATTATTTAACCCACTGTCGTCATGGCCTACCTAGGTCAACCAGTTCGACCCGTCTAGGTCCGCACACCATCCTCGACCCATCTAGGTCAACTTGTCCATCTTAGGTTAAAACTACCCCTTCACCTTTGACCCACCTAGGTCAATCCTTAACCAACTTAGGTCAACTTACCTATCTTGGATCCATCTAGGTCAATCTCCAACCACCCTTGGTCAACCAACCAGAATAGGTCAGCCTACTCACATTTAACCCATCTAGGTCAACCGTCTAGACCAACCAACCTACATTTGACCCGCTTAGGTCAAACCATGTCTATCCCGATTAGATCATCCCATAGGCAACCCGCTATAACCCGCTATCTTGACCCATCCACCATATAGGTCAATCCAACCTTTGCCCGATTAGGTCGACCTATCCTTCACCCATCTAGGTCAACCCACCATTATCGACGCGATCTTCTTTGACCAACCTCTCGGCCTATTTAGGTCAAACCTTAGGTCAAACCTTAGGTCAAACCTGACCCAATTAAGTCAAAACAACCTCCTATAGGTCTTCCTCACCTATGCTTGACCAAGGACCGAGTCAACTCCCTCTTTTGACCCCCAAAGGTCGCTCTTTATCTCAAAAATACCCGAATTTTACCAAATTGACCCCTGTGGTCATCGGTCACCTCTTTTTAAGTCTAACTTGACTCGAACTACAGTGACCTGAGCCTCTCATTGTGTGGGACCTCTCCCTCATGGTAAGGGGAACGTAGCCAACTTCGGCCCTGTCAAACTTTCAAATTTTTGTCAAAAAATGCATTTCAAAAATGTGGAGACCGACTCTTTTCCAAAAGTGATTTTATAACGATGCCTTGTCATTAATTATGAGACTAACTGAATGAAAAATGTTTAATGCACCTTAAATCACTACTCTAGGTCACCTGCATGTCGTCAAAATACTTCGAGATGGCCCTTGCATGCGTGACCGAAAGATTTGACTTCCAAGAGAAAAGGCACATAGAAGACTTGAAGATGGTCCTCGACATAAGGAATAGATGTCATGCCGAAGAATTTCTCTTGGCGTTAGAAGCCCAAGAAAAGTGCCATAGGACGGAGATGGCCAAAGCACTCGAGGAACAAGAGACTCGTCATTCAAAGGAGAGACAAAGAATCTCCGAGAAGCTCAAAGAACTAGCAACGATAATCCAAGGTGGTGTTTGGGATCAACGACAAGAGATCTCCGATCATGCTAGCAAAAATCTCTCATCAAATTCACTTCAGATCACCTTAACATACCAAGGACGATGTAGACGGTGATGAGGAGGAATCCCGCAGTGTTAACAAGGGGGGAAATGCAAAGAGGCCACGTCTCGACAACTCAAACCAACGCCGCCACGCGCCTAAGGAATGTGGTTGGATATCAGAATGAGCAAATTGGGGCTACCTCCTTTAAATAAATAAAAAAGGGTCATTCAATCTTCGTAGGTTCTAGAGTGTCCTTACTCCACCTTGGACGATTTTTGTTTCTTTAGTAAAAGTCCACCCCGGACTAGTCGTTTTTCTTTCAAACAATAAAAGAGTATTTATTTCTTTTCTCTCTAGACTTGAGACAAAATCTTGCATAATTCCATGAACATTGTCTTATTCACCATTCTCACTTGATTGCTATATCTTTATATGATGAATTAATCTTAATCTTGTTCATTAATGAACACTCATTAAAGGGTAAATGGACCCACAAACCATTCACATAACTAAGTTAACAATTAATCTCAAGATAACAAATGCTTTGATCAATTGGGATGAACGAATCACTTTCTCTTCTCTCTACATTCTATACCCATACACTCTTTATATACACACACCCCGTATGTACACTCCCTCTATACACCTTCTCCCATACACTACCCTCATACGCCTCTCATTTCACCATTAGACCCCTTTTCTATACGGTCATGACAAAGGAGTGGACTGCGGCGGCTCATCATCAAATAGGAATCCATGCTACCACAATTCAAGAGGTTATTTGTCCCCTTCATGAGTACTACATGCCGATACAATGGGGCTGTCCGTACTTCATCACAAATGTCAAAGAAATGCACGGAGTTTTTTCATGCCATTCATAGGTGCCACATGACAATCCGATGGAGCTCCGCCGGTAAGAATCAAGGGGCTACAGATCCCCCTCGCTAGCAAAAGGCCGCTTGAACTATAAGGAGGCTACCTCGCAATCGAGAAAGGCGAAAGCAAACTAGGGGCTCATCTTGCCAAATGTTTCATGTACAAATAAAAAAACGAAAGGCTCGCTAGGTTGAAACCCAAAAGGGCGACCTAGGCAAAAATTAGAGCATTGCACAAAAAAGAAGCCCGCTAGGTTGAAAACCCAAAAGGGCGGCCTAGGAAAAAAAAGGGTGTGCACAAAGAGATAAAAAAAAAAAAAAAAAATAGAAGGGATATCACCATAGAAAAGTAAAAGTCCCATTTTCTTTTCAATTCAAGTGTTCTATTTTTCTTTCTTTCCCTGCAAAGAAGTTTAACACGGTAGCAGCAGCCCATGACAACTACAATGGAGCAATGTACTGCAACAACTACAATGGAGCAATCCACCGCAACGAGCTACAATGGAGCAATCAATCTCAAATGAGCAACAACAGAGAAGCCCACCTCAACAAGGAACAACTCACCTCAGTTAAATGAACCTCACAACACTACTCAAACCCAACTTCATCATCAGCCGAGCCTCCCTCGAACTACGCAGACCTGAGATTCTCACCTTGAGGAGAACGTAGGCAACCTTCGGGTCTAGTCCAAAATATACATAACCCACCTCGCAGCCAATCTTCTTTCTCTTCTCTCTCCCCATATATTTCTACTTTTGGTTTCTTCACTCACAATTGATCAAAACATTTATTATTTTGAGGCTACTTGTTTACCCATTAACCAGAACTCATTAATCAATTAACGAGGTCCATTCTCGAGCAATCAAATGAGAATCTTGAATAAAACAGTTTTCAAATGTCTCGACAAGTCTTCTGTTCTACAATCTAGGAAGAGCCAAACACTTATTTTCTGTCAAGCAGGGGTTCCTTCCGTTGGTATATATACCTCACATAAGTTGTCCGAAGAGTCGAAATGTGATCACTCTCGCCCTCTCTCTTTCTGTCTCCAAAATGCCCTTGCATGTTTTCAAACAATTCTTTTTCCTTTTTGAGTCTACTGAATGATTTCAAAAAAAAAAAAAAGACGCAAAAGAGATGCCCGCTAGATTGAAAACCCGCAAGGGCGGTCTAGGCAAAAAAAAGGGTGCATCTTAAAGGAGGTAGATACCCCGCTCTATGCCCTCATCAAATTGGGGCTTCCCCAACAGAATGGGTCGACTATGTGGTTTCTCAGAGAATACCGATGTCTCAACAAGGACATTCTTAGAAGAAGGGCATCCCTCATCATTAGGCTCGACGTAGAATTTCTCAAAGGAGGGAGGATACCCACTCACCAAACTAGAGAATCCCCAACAGGATGGGTCGACTACGTGGTTTCTCAGATAACAATGGAGCATCAAGGGCATCCCTCATCATCAAACTCGGCACGTGATGAGTTCTTTGAATTTGTTAGAATCGTAATTAATTATAAGGTAGCTTTATAAAATCATAACACTTTCAAAAGTTTTCTCTTCCTCGGCACTTTTTTTATAAACCCACTCTCGGTCTCCACAAACTTGTGAAAACATCCTTGGTCTATCAGAGACCCGTCTCTGTGATTTTTGAACCGACTCGGTCCTTCGCCCTATCTCCCACACTTTAGGGAACCCGTAGGACTAAACCCTAAACTCCTTAGGTCCCGAGCCTACCCGGTGAGTCTAACCTAGGTTACCTCATAACCACTTAGCTCGACCCACTACAAGTTCGTAGCGTGAGACCTCAAACCTCAAACCGTCTCTATCCTTAAACTGGTCTACCAAAACCAAATCCTTAGAGTGACCCATTAGGTCCCTAACCTACCGGTCCCGAGCCTACCCGATCTCTTTTATCTCAAACCTACCAACACTTACTCGTTCTTACCGTGCCCAAACCATAGTTCTCTTACCACCTTAGGTCTCAACTCCTAAACCCTTTAGATCACAAGACTGTCTATCCTCTAGGTCTATAACCTTAGATCTTGACCCTTAGAACTCTTTTGTTCCCAAGCCTCCTCGGTCCGACCAAAACAATGCCATCTACGCCTCCCGTCATATCCAAACCATGGCCCTGCCACTCTTAAACCTACCATGTACCAACCTAGTGTCACCCACTAGCTTCAAAAGACTTCCAGTCCGACCTTCAACCCCTTAGGTCTCTAACCTACTTAATCCGAGCCGAGTCCAAACCTCGAACCCACGATCCATCCTTGAACTCTTTAGATCTCAAACCTTGCTCCCCCAACGAGTCCAAATCTCAAACCATTGGGACCTCCCGCGTACCGTGTCATAGGATCTCAAAATCCATCCCCACCAAATGAGCATGGTCATGCGCATGACCTCTAAGACAAACTTAGGTCCTAAGCATACCCAATCCTATTAGGTACCTATTGTACTCGAGAAAAGTCTTTAAGACTCAATTCCTTACCTAAAGCGCTAACATGGTCACATATCTAGATCCATTTCCCGCACTAAACCCTAGCCTCAAACCTAGGAAGTTGATCCTCGTCAAACCCTAGTCTCAAGCCTAGGAAGTCGATCCTCGTCAAACCCTAGCCTCAAGCCTAGGAAATCGCATCTTTTCCCAACCCTAGCCTCTAGCCTAGGAAGTCGTATTCTCTCCAAACCCTAGCCTCAAGCCTAGGAAGTAGATTCTCTCCAAACCCTAGCCTCAAGCCCAGGAAGTCGCATTCTCTCCAAACCCTAGCCTCAAACCTAGGAAGACGCATCTTCGTTAAACCCTAGCCGTGAGCCTAGGAAGTCGCTTTCTCTCCAAACCCTAGCCTCAAGCCTAGGAAGTTGAATTCTCTCTAATCCCTAGCCTCAAGCCTAGGAAAACACATCATCATCTCTAAACCCTATCATCGAGCCTAGGTTTATGTGAATACCCCTTTCCCAATGCGGGCGACGCATGGGAAGTCTTTCTTTATTTATCTTATTTTATCTTTTCTATGGGATTAGGATATTCAAGTTGGCATTTAACATTATTAAGAGTCTCCACGTTGTTTTTATTGAGCTAAAACATTGAGAAACAGCTAACAGAGAGGGTTCGGGGGTCAAGTTACGACAAGAGAAGAATATCAAGTTATCACTCCTATCGCCCGAGCAGTCGGACATTCTATCATGATGAATGTGTTAGTAGTGTGTTAGTTATTGAGACCGGATCCGAAGATTGCATACGTTCTTCTCGTGATGAGAAGCTCGGGTCAGCATAGTTTGCACATAATCGGAATAGAGAGAAAGAAGAGGGATCATGCATAATGAAGGGGGAGGAAAAAAATCAAGCAAGATGATCACATCCTAGAATAATGATTATACCATTGATAAGATCAACGTGTAGTCCTCATATTCATCCTTGGAGGATTTATAGATAATGGGAATATGTACCTAAAGTTTAAGGTTTAGAAGTAGTTCCTAGATCTTGTGGATCATCATCGGCTATACAATATAAACAGGGATTAAAACATTAGATCTAGCATGTTATGCATGGGATAAGCCGTAGATCTAGCATAATAATAAGAACATCATGAATATGCATGAAATAACACATAAGCATGAAGATCTCTACCCTAGATATAGAGCATATTATGAATTCAAGTAAGAACATGAAGAACACATTATGAATCATATGAATATAGATGTATGAACATGATGAAACTAGCATAAATCAGATCTAAACTAAGAAAACATGATAAATTCTCACCAATATTCACAAGAACGAAGTCGAATCTCTTGCGCAGATTCGCCGGACCTTCGGGATTTCTAGAAAGGCTTAGAGAGAGAGTTCTGCCGTCAGTTTTGGCTGTAGAACTTAGGAGAGAGAATTGTGTCGAAATAATGAACTGAGGTCACCTATTTATAGGAAATCCTGACCCGGAGGAAGTGGCCGCCCGGCCGGCGATGTGGCCACCCGACCGGTCCAAGAGATTGACACAATTACCGAGGATTTGATCATTCTGGACTCTAGAGGATGATGAGATAATGTCTATCTTTGCAGCCTCATCCGATTAGGTTGTCAACATCTTCTTATCTGGGCTTTTCGGGAAATCCTGGATAAGTCCTGCTCAGTTCGTAAATATCTAGGAGGTCCCTGTGATTTCTAGAATGCCTAATAACTCATTTTTAGGTTGGGTACTAACAGTAGCCCCTCAACGACGTTTCTTGCAAGGCATGGAGGGTCGTCGATTAAGAAATGGAATCGATCTGAAACATGAGTTCCAAATCGAGAGAGGAGTGAGAAAGAAGGTGACCAAGTTGGTCGAGTGGCTGAACCTTTGTTAGCCTACCTACGTATCTAAGTGGAATCAAGCCGATCGTAGTTCGAGACTTGCGGGGAAGGAAAAAAAATGAGACATCGTGTTTTTGCTGAGGATAGACAAATATTTGTCGAGCAATAAAGTCACATGGACCCTACTGGGGAGAAAAGAAAAAGAAACCAAACATCGTTGAGAAATAAAGTCGTTGCGGATGTACTTTATAGAAACAAATCATTGTAGAACAAATAGAGTCATTTCAGATGGACTTTACTTGGGGAAAGAGGAGAGGTCATATACACGGTTTTGACAAGAAGTTTTGGAATTGAAAACGAAAAGAGTAATGAATCCTGACATCCTACAGAGCGTAGATAATCGCATAATTTATCGGTAATCCATAATATTGTGAGAAGTGCAGTTCCTTAGCATCGCAGAATCAGGTAACAGGTAACGCCGATTGTCTAGAGCTCACCCGATGCTACGCCTATAATTTTCTTAACATGAAGGGCTTATGAATGATTCGACCTTCACTTATAAATTGATTTTGTAATTTTTAAGGTCTGGAGGCTATCCAGGGTTTTGTTGAGGGTATCCATGATACTGACTACCTGGTGCGGGACATCTTGTGTTACTGTTTATCGCAGATCCTATTCCCGAGTTCGGGGACCTTTTGTCGGTTTTCTCTGTTAGGTGCTCTGGCTGATTTGAAGCAGGCAAGTCAAGTCTCATGGGGCGGAGCCGGGATGGCGGAGATGTACCAGGCCCTTGATGTCTGCTCGAGGTCTAGTACCTCGTCTTTTGACTGCTTTCAGTTTTCCTTTAAGGTATGTCTCTGACTCGATCCTTTTCAATCTATGTCTGTTTTTTGTTTAGCATTGTATAGACTGAAATGTTACTTTTCCATAGGTGTGGGTCTACGAGCTATTCCATATTGCTCCTTTTGCTGTGCAGGGGGTGAAGGAAGTCCCGGTTATGAGGTTATGGGCAAAGAGCAACCGGTTGGAGGGCCGCAGCAAGGCCAGGAAGACTCCCGATCTGGGGATTTTCACCACGAGGTTGAGTGGTCCTTTGCATGAGGACTTCCAGTTCTTTCCTTGTTCGGATCAGGTGCTAGCAGGGGTCGGTCAGGCTCAGGATTTTACTGCTTCCCACTGCTTCTTGACGGGGTTGACCGGGGATGCCATGTATCTTGGCGAGAGAGTCTGCAGGCAGCATAGCAGACATCCTATGTTGTGGGCCCCGAGTGAGCCTCCGAGGGATATGTTGTATCCAGCTAGGTTGCGGAGGAATGGTGACTACCGTGTGAGGAATCCGGCCCATTTGTACCAGAGCGGGGCTGATTACGAGTGGTTCGTGGTGAACATGTTGGTGAGCCCACAGGTTTTAGCAAGGAGGTAGGCTGGTGCCTATCCGGCTAGCTCGAGTAGGGGAGCTAGATATGGTATGGACATGCCACGGTTCCCGGACAGTATTCGGATGCAGCGGGGTGGTGCCGAGGTAGATTTTGATCTGACTCCGACTGAGGCTGATGAGGTCATTAGGGCTTAGCTTCCTCCGCTTGGAGCTACGGTATGATGCCTTTTGGTTTCTGTCTTGCACACACACACTTTAGACTTGTATCTGAACTGTGCTTATCTATCCCAAGTGAACCGGGAGGCCTATATCCGCTCTGTTAGTTGGGGCAATATTTTTGAGAGGCTATTCCGGAGCTTGGCCGCTGCTTGCACCTGCCGTCAGGATGATGTGGTGCTGCCTTAGTGTAGAGAGAGATCCCCCACGGAGGCTGAGAGTTTGAGGTCTGTCCGGAGTAAGAGCTCGGGAGCTGGTGGGTCCTGCCGTACGGAGCAGGGTGGAGAGGATGATGATGTGGACATCGAGGATTCTGACTCAGACTAGATGTAGTCCTTTTATTTCTTACATTTTGTTAGAGAGAGGAGAGGAACAGACAAACAAATATTTATGTACAATATTTTATTTTGCTTATGTATTTAATTAGTATTTTATTTACATGTTTTTACATTTAGTACAATGCATGAGCCCTAGGGGTAAGATAGGGATTACACATTGTCGGGTAGTTTCACCTTCTTTATCGGACCACTTTTGTGCCTTGTGACCTTCGAAGTGTCTGAAATGGGTCCATTCTGGCGTTTGACGGGACGGACTGGCAATTTGTCTGGAATGGCTTATGTGGCCGCGTGGCCAACCATGGGGAAGGATTGGCCGCGTGGCTAATCCCTGGTTTGACACAATTTTTCGTCAGATTTTTCCTTGTATGATCAGGACTTGAACTCCCTTATCTATATAATAACAGCCTGCATAAACAGACGAGGCAGACAGCAGTTTTTCTTCTTTTTCCTCTAGATCTTGATCCTCCCACGCTTTTCTGATGCATAGATACCCTAGGATTTCTGAGGAAAGACCAAAACTATTTCATCAAGAGTTTGAAGCTCTGGGTTGGGAAGCTTTCGAGGACAACTCGTGCAAAATTTGATAGGAGATTCGGAATTAAGTGCCTTTGGTCCTTGTATAGGGTTAAGTCTGACGAGAACCTGATTCGTGCTGCTGCTAAATTATGGGACAACGAGAATCATGTCTTCAAATTTTCTTACAATGAAATCACCCCCACGTATGAAGATTTTATGGCTCTTTGTGGTGCGACAGTGACGGATGGGGTAGCCATGCCGCAATCTCAAGTGCCTGCAAAACTTCAGGTTTCCCAACTGCTAAGGATTTCTGTTGACGATGCTAGGGGTTTGCTGTTGGATGGTGGTGTCAACCTCTGTGGGCTTCCCATCAGGTTTATTAATAGCACGGTAGAGTCTGACACGGCTCTGGATTGTTTGGCGCTCTATCTATTTGCTTCGGTATTATTTTTGCCTTATGTAGGAGTAGCTATGATGGGTTGTCTCGACATGGTGGATCAGGCTCGAGCCAATCGTAGTATTGTCCCTTGCTTACTTGGGGAGACTTTGAATGTTATTGGAGAGTTGGCTTTGGGAGCTCGAAAGATGACCAGAGGAAGTACTCGACTGTTAACCTTGTGGCTGCAGGAGAGACTTCGAGTCTTGGAGGAACCTGTCGGGTCCGTATCACCTTGGGTTTGTCAGAGTAGGCGCATAAAGCAGCGATTTGCAGGGATGGATCGTTCTGCATGGGTGACATTTATGGCACAGCTGAGTACTGCTCAAATTAAGTGGATGGTACCTCACTGGGGGGTAATCAGCGCATGGTGGTCTCAGAGTGGTCTCTGCATGATTCGGGTCCCTGCCTTTGGTGAAACCACTTATTACTATGCAGTGCGAGTGTGCCATCAGTATGGGGTACCTCAGACTATACCTTCATCATGGTATGAGACTTGTATCCAAGTTAATGTTAGGATGTTCTCTATGAGTGCCGGGGTTGTAGTACTCATGGAGCGATGCTAGTCTTATGCTCTCATGCCTAGCACTCTACAGTGACCACGTGACATACTTCTGTCTCGAGAATACTTGGACTGGTACCAGACGACTCTGGGGAATATGGGACAGACTCTGAGACAACTGAGACGTAGGGTAGTGGTACCTTATGTCTCGAGCAGACGCTTGAGGGAAGCTAAGAATGAACAACGGGAGGTGGAAACTTAGTTGGCTCAACTAGCACCTACTGAGAGGAAAAAAGAGAGAGAAGGCCCAAGTGGGGTGACTCAGCTTAGGAAGGTTTTATTTGAAGATCCTACTAGACAGGCTAGACGCGGACGAAGGGACAAGAAACCGAAGACGGATGAGGAAGATAAAGAGGAGGAATGACTCCGAGTATCCAACTACAGTCGTTGCAGACACATAGTTTAGATTTTAGTTTGTTTTAGTTTATTTAAATTTCAAAGCAGGTTATTTATTCGCAGGTTCTTTAGAGCTTAGACTCATCAAATAAATGTTAACATGTAGTGACTTGTGGAAATATAGATTTCTCTTTAGTTATAAACAGATTGTTTGCTTTATTTGAAATTTTGCTCAAACCAGACTTGGATTTTTATTTATTTTTGAGACCGTACCATTGAAGGCTGCCTACGTTCCCCTTTTACAAGTAGGTCTAAGGGGCTCAGGTCACCGTAGTTCATTTCTGATTGTAGAAAAGGAAGATAGAAGAGGGGGAGGTAGAGATGATGTAATTTTTTTATTTTTTTTTTACAGGGGGGATGGTCGTTGTAGGAGACCGTTGATGGAGAGCTCCGCTGGTGGAGAGTACCGCTGATGAAGAGTACCATTTGTGGAGAAAGACCATAGTGGTCAGTTGTAGTAGCGTCAGAGCTTATTGATGTTGACTGGTTCTCTAAACTGATTGCCATCCAAATCTGCCATTCTGACTGCACCTCCAGAGAAGATCTTTTGTACTACCTAAGGGCCAATCCATGTCGGGGCCCATTTACCCAAGGGGTTGAACTTGTTTAGGAGGCGTACTTTGAGCACCAAGTCACCTTCTTTGATGTCTACCGGTTTCACTTTCTTGTTAAAGGCGTCGGTGGTTCTCCTCTGATAGGCTCTGATGTGTTCCATAGCTTTGAGTCTTCTTTCATCTAGAGTAGCCAATTGGTCGTAGCGACTGCGGATCCATTCTACTTCATTCACTTGATTTTTGAGTAATACCCTTAGGGACGGGACTTCTAGCTCGATGGGGAGTACTGCTTCCATGCCGTATGTAAGAGCGTAAGGAGTTTCACCGGTGGCGGTGCGTACTGACGTTCTGTAGCCCCAGAGTGCCAAAGGTAACTTGTTTGGCCAATCCCTTCCTCTTGTGGCCATTTTTCTGATGATCTGTTCGACAGTGTTGTTAGCTGCTTCTATAGCTCCATTGGTTTAAGGAAAGTACGGGGAGGACTTCTTCCTTTCTATTCTGAATTCGGTGAGTAAACGGGCCGTCTCTGCTTCAAAGTGACTACCATTATCTGATATGATCAGGTTCGGGACACCATAATGGCACATGATGTTTTTTTTTTGATGAACTGCGCTACTTTCTTGGAATTCAGCACTTTGTAAGATTGGGCCTCGACCCATTTGGTGAAGTAATCTACAGCCACTAATACGAATTCATGACCGTTGCTTCCTGTGGGATGAATTTTACCTATGATATCGATGCCCCATGCTGCAAATGGCCAAGGAGTAGTCATATTGTAGAGATCGTGTGGCGGAATGTGGTTCAAGTTGGAACAAACTTGATACTTGTGGCATTTTCTGACCCATTGGATGCAGTCTGTCTCCATAGTGATCCAGTAGTAACCCGGGTGAGTGATCTTCTATGGTAACATCCTTGCATTCATATGTGGGCCTCATAACCCATTGTGTACCTCCTCCATGATGGTCTCGACTTTCTTGCTTCCCACACATAAGAGTAAGATCCCGTCATAATGCCTCTTTTACAGAGCATTATCTAACAGTACGAATTGTCCTGCTAGCCTCTTTAATGCTTGTAGGCTTTTGGCTTTAACGTTTCCTTCGAAGGAAGTCTCCCCATGCTTAAGGAACTTGTAAATCTGTGTGTACCATTTATCTTCGACTGCTTCTGACTGAGTTTGGATCTCGCAACAATATGCCGGATTTTCTCTTCGGCCAACTCTGAAAGATTTGACTGACCTTCCTTCAGGGATTTCTACCAGGGATGCCAAGGTGGCGAGTGCGTCAGCGAATCTGTTTTTGTCTCGTGGGAGATAATGAAATGTGACCTCTCAGAATTGTCCGATTAGTTCGTCCATGTAAATTTGGTATAACTGCAAATAGGGGTCCATAGTTTTCCATTTCTTTGCCGTCTGGTTTATAATCAAAGCCGAATCACCGTATACTTCTAACTCTTTTACATTTCACTCTATGGTTGCTTCTAAACCTGCTATGCACGCTTCATATTCGGCAGCATTATTGGTGGTCATAAAGTTCAACTTTATTGCTATTGGAGTATGTTCGTCTTTGGGATCAACTAGAAGAAGCCCCACTCTGTTGCCTCTTTTGTTTGCGGCCCCATCGAAGAACAGCTGCCACTTGTCCGCAGCTTCCATTGCAAAAATAGCATCGTCTGGGAATTTGGGGTCCGATCCTCGTTCTTCGGTGCTTCGAGAATCTGCTAACTGATCTGCCATAGCTATCCCTTTAACTGCCTTTCTTGGAACATAGGTGATGTCAAACTCTCCCAGAAATACTGACCACTTGGCGAGTCTCATGGATATTGACGGTTTGTCAAAAAAGTACTTGATTGGGTCCATTTTTGATACCAGCCATATGGGGTGAGATACCATGTAATGCTTGAGCTTGGAGAGTACCGATACTCGTCCAGTGCATGTCTTTTCTAACGCTGAATAGTTGAGTTCACTGCCTTATAACTTCCGACTGACAAAGTATATGGCGTGCTCTATTCGAGAATCTTTGGCTTCTTGTGCCAATATGGCTCCCACGGCGGTGTCTGTTACCGTTAAGTATAGCAGTAGCGGCTTCTCCTTGTCTGGTGGACATAGGATTGGGGTATTCACCAGGTATCTCTTAATCTGCTCAAAGGCTTCTTGGCAATCGTGATTCCATTCGACATTGGCGGTTTTCTTCATTAGCTGGAAAATCGGTTCACAGAATGTAGTCAACTGGTTGACGAAGCGACTGATATATTGTAGTCTGCCCATGAATGCCTTGACCTCAGTTTCTATACGGGGTGGCTTCATATCCATAATCGCTTGAATCTTTCTCGGGTCAGCTTCTATTCCACGCTCCGTGACCATGTATCCCAACACTTTTCCTTGAATGACTCCGAACGTACACTTAGCAGGGTTTAGGCGCATGGAGTGTTCCCTCAGTCTGTTGAAGAATTTCCGTAAGTCAATTAGGTGTTGACTGTCGGAACCTTTGGAATGTATGATCATGTCGTCTACGTAGAGCTCGATATCCTTATGAATCATGTCGTGAAATAAGGTAGTCACGGCCCGTTGATAGCTAGCCCCAGCATTTCTTAGCCTGAATGGCATTACGGTGTAGCAGTACGTTCCCCACGGTGTGGTGAAAGTAGTTTTTTCTTGGTCTTCCTCGGCCATCTTGATCTGATTGTACCCGGAAAAACCATCCACGAATGACTTGACCTCGTTGTTAGCTGTTGCATCCACTAGCATATCGATGTTGGGAAGCGGAAAATCATCCTTAGGACTAGCTTTGTTAAGATCATAGAAATCCACACAAACTCTGACTTTGCCATTGGCCTTCTTTACTGTGACGATGTTTGATAACCACGTCGGATACTCGATCACCCTTATGAAACCCACTCTGAGTAGCTTTTCTATTTCTTCTTTCACTTGCAGAGACCATTCTGGCTTGATGCGACGAAGGTTCTGTTTTATCGGCTTGGCGTCTGGTGCTATCGGAATTCTGTGCTCTACGATGGAGTTGTCCAGCCCCGGCATATCCTTGTAGGACCATGCAAATACTTCAACATACTCCTTAAGCAACCCAATCAGTGCTTCATGCTCTTCGCCTTGAAAGAAGCTCCCAATCTGCGTTTCCTTTGGCTTGTCGTCTGTCCCCAGATTCACACATGGTAACACCTTATCGGCAGCTTGGGCTCGATTTTCCCTTTGATTGATAACCTGCTCTGAGATTTCTCGGATGTATTCGTTATTAAGTATGTCTGTGTCTGCATTTTTTAATGAATCGTTATTAACTATTTGTGTATCATTAGATTGATTAGTTAATTTATCATTTATAATAGCGGCTATAGTGGGATACTCGGAGAGGTCAAGATTTTCATTTAGAGCGAAGGGGAAGATAGTGTTGGCGACCATTTCATAGTCTTCCGACGTGAGGTCGTTAGAATTGGAAGAAGACTCGAATTCATAGGTAAAGAT
The DNA here is from genome assembly GCA_026119855.1 of Campanula takesimana. NCBI lineage: Eukaryota > Viridiplantae > Streptophyta > Magnoliopsida > Asterales > Campanulaceae > Campanula > Campanula takesimana. Next base: position 540,746 of record JAOWBW010000710.1, read on the forward strand.
ATCGAACCTAGACAACCTAGACGACCTTGGTGAGTTAACTGGAGACTCGATAGGGGAGGTTATAGGGGGAGCAGTCAGTCCAAACTCCTCGATCATGAAGTCTGTCGTCGCAATGGGCCCTTCGTATGTACACCAATTCTTCAGTTTGTCAGCCAAATGTGAGACCAACGTCCTTGGATCAACATTGTTTGTCTGGTATTCGATCATGGATACGAAGTTGCCGGAGGATGATGAGCATGCAGTGTTTGGAGATAGACTATATAATGACAAAGAGTAATAAGGAAAATCACTATCATTAATAATTTCTGAAGCACAATCCGAGTCAACATCGGGTGACTCGCCATCTGTCACAATCATTTCAGTCAGATTGGCGAGGTCTGTCTCGTTTCTAACTCTAATGAGAGCTTCTCTAGGGTCCTCTACTTGACCATTATGTATGATTTCTTGAATAAGAGTCTTTAGAGCAAAACAATCTTCAATGTTATGACCAGTGACTTGGTGGTAATCACAAAACCATTCTTGATTGCCATCCGGGCGGGGATGATATCTTTCTAACGGTTGAATCATCCTCATTGCTATCAGGCCATTGTACATGAGATCCAGGGTGATTTGTAATTGTTCGAAGGCGTCCATTATTTCTAACAATCCTATCTTGTCGGCATCGACCATGTTGACGCCACCATTGTTAGGGAGCGGGTTTGCTATGGTGTTCGGACCTTTAGGCTTCTCTATCTTTCCATCGGCTATAAGCTTTTGGATGACTCGCTTGTGATGGATGCAATCGTCGGTGACGTGTCCGATGTGCTTATGATACTTTCAAAACTTGGTTGCATCAAGAACGGTTTTCTTGTTGAATGGTTCGTAGTTCTCAAGTGGCTTGATTAAACCCTTCTTTATTAAAACTTCGAACACTTTGCTAGTAGGCATGCCGAAGTCATCGAATTGATCTTCTTTCCGGGGAAAGCTGCTTGTAACTGCTTGGACATCGAAGGTGGAGTTGTCTTGGACCATGCTCACTTGACCGGCAACCTCTTTAGATCTAGGAGCGGTACTTGTCGGAGATTTGTAGCAGAAGGAAGAGCTTCCTATTTTGGCAGTTTCTTTAACAACACCAGTAATGCCGGCTTCGTGTATGACCCTAGCATCGACCATTTCCCGCAGATCGGGAAAATACCCATTACCAATCGCCACCCTAAGCTCGGGCAACAAGCATTTGAAGAAGCTTTTCTTTTGTTCCTTTGCCTTAGGAGGGTATTGTACCTCTACTAGCTTGTGATTCCACCTCTTGTAGAAGTCATAGATAGGCTCGCCGGGCCTTTGCATGGTGTTCTCTAAATCAGTACAGTTGACGTGCCAATCTAGGTTTGACTGATACTTCTCGCAGAAAGTAGTGGTGATTTGTTCCCATGTCTCTCGTTCGGAAGGATCCAAACTCAAAAACCAACGGAGAGCGATTCCATCCAAAGTGGTGTGGAAAACTCGGGCCATTTATTCATTGGTGCAGTCACGGGCTCTCATGGCTAGTACATAACTGTCGAGATGAGTCTTGGGACAAGTAATACCATGGAATGTAGAGACCTTCGGCATCTTGAAGTCCCTAGGTAGAGCACCCACATTACTTGGGTCAATGGTCTTAACAATCGGAGCGGATTGCTTGGAGACCGTGTCGGATAGCTTGCGGATCTGTTCTTACATGGCAACCACTAGAGGGTGATTGGAGAAGTCTGTGCTACCATAGGCTTAAGTAGCGAGAGGAGCAGTGGAGATTGTAGGTACGTCGGCACCGATGCTCAACGGTAGTGAAGGTGGTGGCAACTTGATAGAGGACAAGTAAATACCCATCAATTCTGGTGACGGCTCATACGGACCCTTGCTGGAGGTTGCTTTAGTACCGAAATCAGGAGGAGGAACCCTTTGGTAGTTGGGCACCTTGAGATGGATAGCGTCATCATTGGCAGGGTAAGTCACAGGCATTGTCTCGTCTTCGATAAGAATAGCCTCCCCATTATGGAAGCTAGTTGCTACACCTTTCTTCTTCATCTTAGTATGAAGATGATCTTTTAGCTCTTGGTTGACCCTTTCTAGACACTTGCTCCTATCCTCAAGCTTGAAAATCTGTAGCATGAGGTTGGTGAAGAAAGCATGGAAAGGTGGCGGAATGTCCGAGGGCTTGATATTGGCGGCGATCTATGGATCGGCAGAATAGGAGACTGGCGGAGTGGAGACACTAGGAGTAATAGGCTCTGATGATTGAGATATTGTTGATGCAGAGACTGAAGACTGAGCTTGCAGAAGGCTTGACCGTTGAAGACGACCACCGGAACGGACCCAAACTTGCTTCTCTGTAGAGGTAGAGGACGAGAGGTTTAGGACGGGACAAGGCTCATGCAATGTATTTTGTTATTTTACAAAAACAGTGTATTATTAGTCCTAATGGTTGGAAGGGGTACCCCTTTTTGGGTTACTATCTACAAAACCTGGATCAGTGGTCATCACTACGTCTATAGACCCCTCATTTTTCACATGTATTGCACCTCTCAAACGGACCATTTGAGCGAGGGTCCTATAGGGCAAGCGACTTCCACCGACCTAACGGATCCTAGCGACTAACCCTTGTTTAAAGGCATTTAACGTAACGATTATGTTACTTTCGTTAAGTTTTTAACGAGTTGAGCTCCTTGTACAAAGTATCACTCGGCTTAACATATGCACACCCTTGTAGGGAATTTCATTTTTTGTGCTTTTTCTCTTGAAGGATCTCAACTCATTAAAGACTTAACGGATGACGGCATGAACGACACGTTAATTGTCTATAAAGAAAAGCTAATCAAATCAACCGGTCAACTTTGGAGTGTCCTAGACTCTGTGAGTGCATGGTTTCGAAATGAACAAAGGATTAACCTCAACTGCTTCACAAGTGAAAACAGTGAGTTAGATAGCCCGGGTGCCACAAACATAGAGGCGACAGGATCACCAAAATCTGTGCACTCAGCGGAGTATCCAGTAGGGTGTGCAGTGTGACACGGACCTAGTGGTAGTGTGCGGACAAAACTAGTTATTTTTTAGGGAGAAAACATAAAGTTTTTGTATTTATATGTATGCAATGCAAAACAGTTAGAAAGGGTACAATAGGGAACAATTAAGATGTTAACGCACCAAAGTACAAGGGAAGCAAATATGTACAAGAGATGAAGTACAAGGGGGAAAAGAACAAGTAAGTACAATCATGATATTGACGAAAGTTTGACCCTCTATGTTTGAAGATGTTCAAAGCTAATCCCCAGTAGAGTCGCCACTGTGAATACCCCTTTCCGAATGCGGGCGACGCATGGGAAATATTTCTTTATTTATCTTATTTTATCTTTTCTATGGGATTAGGATATTCAAGTTGCCATTTGTAGATACCCCGGGGGGACCACGGCTTGGATAGAGCGCGCGAATTACCCTAGGATGTCTAATTGTGTTTTAGAGTCGCCACCCACGTTTTTGAGGAACGTAAAAAAACCTAATGTTTATGAGCCTAAGTTTGATTTACGAAAACAGAGATTTTTTGGGATGAGGGGTTCGGGGGTTAGGTTACGAAATGGGAAGTACTTAAACACCTATTTCGCCCGAGAAAAGTCGGTCTTGTTTGTTCATAATTCACTTTTAAAGATAAATGCGTTCTTCCTATTAAAATGATGATAAAAAGGGGTTTTAAAGTTTGAAATGTAGGGAGATGACTCCTAGGCCAATTCAATGTAATGAAAGGACCGTTGGTGTCATGTCCCAAATGGTTTTGGGTGATTGCACATTTGATTGAAGAAGAAGAAGAAGAAGAAGAAGAAGAAGAAGAAGAGAAATGCTTAAGACATTTACCTATAGTATCCTTCAAAGAGAACCTCTTGTAAAGCCTTGAAGAAGAGGTTGAATACTTAGTTGAAGAAATCCCCAAGAAAAAGTCTAGGAAAGAAGTGAGTAAAAGGTCTAAAAGTAATGATGTCCAAGGTCCCCTCCAATGATGGATTGGAGGGGTTTTTATAGTTGAAAAAGGACTGTTTTTGGAGCCAAACGGAGTCTCCAAGAAATCTTTCCTGGGCAAAATCGTGTATAATGAGCAAGGAGAGATTCTTGGGCAGAATCTGTAACTGACACACCCCAGAAGCGCGCGCATCCCACCTAGGCGGCGGAAGGCGCGCGCGTCTGGCCTCAAGGGGCGGAGGTGCGCGACTCTGAGAAGCAATTTTTGACATAATGGACTAGAAAGTTAGAACTGTTATTCAGTTTAGTCCCGGGACTTAACGGAGTCCGTCTGGAACTTAACCAAAGTAACAGAAACTAACAGAGAACACTTAAAAGAGTGAGAAACACAAAATCAAATGTGCAATCGGGGTGAGCGGTCCAAGGCGGGGTATCTACAGAGCCCCTCGGCGGCGTGGATTGAAAAGCAAACGTGTTGGTCCCAAAGGGGCAACAAGGGTATGAAAAATGCTAGAGGGGGGGGGTGAATAGCGTTTTTAATATTCTTTTCAAACCCTTTTGCAAATCAATGGCTTATGCGCATATTTCTCAATTAAGCTAAGTATAGCGCGCAGTGAGAGTGTGAAATGCACAGCGGAAGTTTAAGCAGCACCTGCGCAGGAAAAAGTTGCGCAAGGATAAAAACGCACGCGCTAAGTTTTGGCTTAAAGAGTTGGATAAAATGTTCTAAGGCAATAAGCAATAACAAACACAGCAGCAATAGTAGCAATCCAATAAGATCAAACAAAGAAGTCATTCAGAAATAATTAAGCAGGAAATAAACAGCGAGAATAAAGAACAAGCTATTTGGAGAGGTTCGATCAATGAAATATCTACGTCGTCTACCAAGATGGTTAGTCTTGGATTTTCTAAAGGAGATCTTATTATATGAGAGAGTTACAAGATACAACAATGAAAGACAAACTATCTCAAAGATCTATGATCTATGAAGAGCAAATCCTAAACTAAACCGGTGTATCTCAAGAAGTAAGATCTAAATGATCGAAGCTTCAAGAGGTGTGTGTGTGTTTAGATTGATGCCATTACCTACTATAACAAAGGGAATCCATTGTACTTGATAATAACATGTCCATAAAAATGAAAATGGTAAATCATGCCTCAAGTCAATGCACACACTAGCCTACGCTATAGATTTCTAGTCTATCCAAAAGATTAACTTACAGTATGGGAAAGACAGAAATAACATGCAGCGCATACAAATGATATGAGTTTTAGTTTAAGTATGCGTTTAAACTGAATATTTAAACATTATGCGAAGAAAATGTGAGCAGTTAATAATATGCGCATGAGGTAAAATAAAACATTCATTGTTCCACAAACGAATAGTTTGAATTGAACAAGGTTTTGGAAACAAATGATGCAATTTTTCTCATTTAAACTTGAACTGTTAAGAGTTGAGATTACAAGTTTGAAAGAGAAAAGAAATATGCCCACAAAAAGGAATAACTTGCGCAAATCAAAAAAATTACATAGATCCAAATCTATGTTGATCCGGTGAAGGGCTTCGCGTAGCTCATTCTGCAGGCTGTTGAACTTGTTCATAAGCTCAACTTTGAGCTCTTGAAACTTTTCTTTGAACGCAACAGCTTCTTCAACATAAACAGTGATTCCTCTGCGCACATCCCTGTTGTCTGCTTGCAGTTCTCGGAAGTTTGCTGCGTAGGCCATCTGATGCCCAGTCATCTGGTTGAAATATGACTGCTCAGCAGTATTGATGGTGTCGATGATGGTGGCCTGTGTAGCTTCAAGGCGAGTGTCAGTGTGGAGGCGCTGGGTGTTCACGCTGGCCTGAATGTCAAACATTTCTTGGTCCATCCTAGCGTTGAACCCGTCAGGGAAATCAGTCATCGCTCGAGTAATGTTCTCCCTGACGCTTTCCATATTTAGCGCACCAGCTTGCGCAGGACCACCTTGGCCAAATCTCTCCTCTATCTGTGCTTCAAGGCCAGTAAACCCTTCAAGTAAACCATCGGCCAGGCTCTTGCGCAGACGTTTCAGCATTCCTATAAACCCATCATTTATAGCGGTGTAGGTGCAAGCATTTTCGAGCATCCCAGCAATTGACTTCAACGAGTCTAGGATCATTTGATCTAAAGCATCCGAGATACGCTGCGTAGAGGGGCCGGCGGCAGAGGTAGCCTTTGATGCATTCTCCCCCTTAATGGCAGCAATCTCCAATCGCTGCGCATCAAGTTGATCTTGAATAGCGGTTTGCGCAGTGATGAGTTGAGCCATCTGAGACTGCGCAGCAACTTTATTCACTTGGATGGAATTCAAGGCTTGTAAGATCTAGCGCAGCTCATTGGAGGAGGAGAGAGACGAGGTAGATACCGCAGGAACCGTTGAGGTGGCAGGAGGCGGTTACTCTGTTGTCTTGGGAGGAGAGGTTGTGGAGATAGGATCAAGAGGGGACAGGCGTGGAGGAGACCGATACGCAGGAGATCTATGCGCCGAAGAATGTTCACTGCTTTCAGAGGCAGTGGCACCATCCTTAGCAGGATCTTCTGGGATAGGATCAGCAGCAGAAGGAGGCGCTGGAATCTCAGGCGCAACAAAGCCAGGTTTATCAGTGGGCGCAGCAGTAGGCTCAGGGGATGCGCCATCACCACCAACAGTTTGATCCACTTCATCAGCAACATCCTTATCCTCAGGCTCAATGTCCATGCCTTTATCCAGAACAGAGGTAACCCTGTGAGTATTGCCAACAGGGATATTAACGCGCTGAAATGCGCTGGATGTTGGTTCTCGAGGAGAGCTTGGAGGAGAGGGAGTATGGCGCTTTTTGGAGCCCTTTGCACTACAACGCACCTTCTGTTTGCGCCGAGGAGAAAGAGGTGCATCAGCAGGAGGCGCGGGAGCAACATCAGGGTCTTGCACAGCTGGGGCCTTGGGATGAGTCTCCCCCTGAATCCCAGCATCTTCAGAATCACCAGTGTGATCCATGCGCGACTCAGAGTCATGCGCAGGAGGAATACGTTGGAAGGCACCCTTGGCAGTCTTAGTCTTCTTCGGGGAAGGCGCAGGCGCATCAGCCTTGCGCTTCTTGGAGGGAGGCTTTGGAGCAGCAGGGGCAGGCTCTCTGATCTTAATGCCTGCAGTGGATTGGACGTTGGGAACATCCTTGTGCTTCTTTGACTTGGGCTCAGCAATGCCCTTGCCCTTGCGCTTGGAGGCTTCATCAGCCGTTTCCTGCGCAGTACTTGGGCCTTCAGTACCCTTGGCCTTGCCTTCCTTGGGTAACTTGCCCAACCAAGGTTCTCTGTTAGGATCATCATCAGATCGCCAGATTCTGTAGTAGTCCGCATCGCCAATCTCATCCCGCAGCAGATGAAGCTGCGCTCGAGAATAAAACTTTGAAGCACAGGACTACTTCAGAATTGGTGTCTTCCTTACAAAGTCATTTAATTCAGTGTATTGGAGCAGGAGCTTGGATAGCAGGCGATAGTGCGTCCGATACTTAGGTTTTGACGCGTTGAGGCGCGTATCATAGCTCGTCATTGCCTTGGTGATCTCATTCCAGATGATCTGAGGCCAATCCATCCTTTCCTTCAAGTAGATGGCGCAGCAATATTCCCATTGCTTGGAAATAAACCTTCCCTTGTTCCCATTCTTGCAGTTCAGGGAATCACCAATTAAAGTGCACAGGTGATACATCACCTCACCAAACACTTTGCGATCATGCACAGACCATCGCTTGACAAGAGTGGGCTCGCCAACTAACTTCATCGCCAATCTGTCTTGCCGCGCAGTGTCAAAAGTCTCTGGCGCATCACCGACATCGAAGTCGCAAAGTCTGCGGATGTGGTTAGGGTGAACCAAGATTTCGCAATTCTGCACCACCGCCATAATGATCTCAGTGCTCTCACCCTTGTGCTTGGCAGGAACAACACGCGCAGTCTCGAAGAATTCATCGACAAGAGAAGGCATGTAGAATGGCTGATCCAAAATGAAGAGAGGCAGAATTCCAGAGGATCGCAGATGCCTTATCAGTCTGCGCCCAACAGCATCCTGGTTGAGATCTTGCGGATTGATTTCCCATCCACAAATGAAATAGAAGGGATTCTGCGCAAAACAAAAATATGAATTAGACATTCTATTGCGCATGGAGCGTTGCGCATGCGCAGATAACGCATGGGTACCTATGCGCAGTAACTCCAAACAAGATATCATAAGTAATGCGCAAAGCCAAGCAAGCATGCGTAAATCACAAATACTTGAAAATTCTTATGCGAACCAGAGCATAAGAGAAAAATCAAGAAGTTGAAGAACACGAAATGAACTGTTCATGAACACGAAGTACATCAAGAACACCAAAAATCAAAAGTTGTCCAAATCCAATAAAAAATACATCGAAATGACCGCATGAACAGGATGAAGTCAACCATGTAAACAATATAGACAACAACATTAAAACAAACCCAGAAATTTAGAAAAATTATTCGTCTGTAATGGAGGTTTTTGACAGAAACTTTTGTAGAAAACACTTAAAAAGGGTATTGATCATGAAATAAATTACATGAAAGAGTAGATCAGGGAAAAACGAACACAAAACAACAATCGATTTCAAAAAAAAAATCAACAAACAAGCACACAATCACAAAGGGAAGCTTGTAAAGCTTTAAACCCTAACAATGGCGGAAATTGAAAAGCAGAGAAAGAAATCATACCATATCTTCGACGACGGGCTGGGGAGGTGGTTGTTCTTGATCAGACCCAGAGCGAGAAGAGGAAGAAGTTTCCTCAGATGAAGAAGAGAGAATGATTTCGTGCATTTTCTTTGAGGTCTTCTTTGGAGCCATTGATATAGAAATAGATGTAGATGAAAAAGGAAGTTTTGGGAAGATGAAATATGGAGAAGATGAAGGTCAAAGAGAGAAGAAGAGGAAATTTTTGGAAGTTGGTAAGAAATAGAGAGAGAACATGGAGGTTTGGTGAAAGAGAATGAGCAGAAAAGAGAGAGAAGAGAGGTCGCAGACGGTTTATACCAAAAGAGGGAAAAATAGTGACGTCAGCGCAAGGACAGTTGGTGAAAAAGCGGAGTGGGGCACGTGCTGCAATGACGTGGCCCAACCGGATGTGCGCGTGCGCAGGCCTAGCGCGCACGTGAGTGTGAAGTCCTAAGCTGGTCACTGTCGAGTCAACTTCCTCGTAAATGCAGAGTCAGTGAAAGGACGGGCGCACGTTAGCAGGGTGACGTGGCCGAATGGGGGACGCGCGTGCGCAGTCTTTGCGCGCGCGTGTGTCAGCGAAGAGAGGCTGACGACTGTCGCATCATCTTCCTCATTAAATGGTGAGCAGACATTCGCAAGGTGCGCTGTCATTAATCGCAGTTTGCATTAAATGACAATGGGACATGCGCAGAGGTGAAAAGGTAATTTCCCAAGAAAATTCAAAAATTAAAGGCGCGGAAAAATTTAAATTACACAAGTACCCTTGTGACTAAGCGTTGACTTTTCAGTCAAGGACATATTTGCAAAATCTAATGAATAGAACACTTACCTGCGATCCACGATGATTTGCTCATGGGTAGTCATGCGCAGCGCATGGATAGCGCAGAGATTCTATAAATCTCAGAACTGTTGTTTCATGCGCAGATATTTGTTGCGCAGATGTTTGCTCAGGGCGCATGAAACTTAACCTATTTTGCACACTTATCAAGCAAATACATTAGTATTAATAAATTATATGGACAAGTTAGCTGAGTTCAAGCATACCCATTTCTCCTCTCAAGAAGACAAATCTTTTTGCGTCAAGAGCCTTTGTGAGGATATCCGCATTTTGATTATCTGTGCCCACGTGCTCTAAGTGTATATTTCCTTTTTCCACGTGGTCCTTGAGAAAATGATATTTGATGTCGATGTGCTTTGTCTTTGAATGCATGACAGGATTGTTGGAGACTGCTATGGTGGACATATTGCCGTAGAAAATTGGGCAATTTCTTTCATTAATTCCATAATCCACTAGTTGTTGCTTCATCCATAGGATTTGGCAGCAGCAGTTTCCAGCAGCAATGTATTCAGCTTCTGTAGTGGAGATGGACACAGAAGCTTGTTTCTTGCTTGCCCACGCAACAAGTCGATTTCCAAGGAAATGACAAGTTCCACTTGTGCTCTTCCTGTCAATTGTGCATGCTGCGTAGTCTGCATCTGAATAACCTAGCAAATCGAAATATGAATCTTTGGTGTACCAAAGTACAAGGTTAGCAGTTCCAGAAAGATAACGAATAATGCATTTAACAGCAGTTAAGTGCGCTTCTCTAGGGTCCGCTTAATAGCGCGCACAGACACAAACACTAAACATAATATCTGGCCTACTAGCAGTACGATAAAGGAGAGAGACAATCATACCTCGATATAAAGTTTGATCAACTTTCTTACCTTTTAAGTCTTTGTCAAGCTTATTGCCCGTGGCCATTGGAGTGTCGTATGCTTTAGCATTTTCAAGTCCAAATTTCTTGATTAGGTCTCTTGTGTACTTGGCCTGATTTATGAAGATCCCATCATTCAATTGTTTGATTTGAAGCCCGAGGAAAAATGTGAGTTCTCCCATCATGCTCATTTCAAACTTGCTTTTCATGAGCTTCTCAAAGCGCTTACAAAGTAACTCATTAGTAGAACCAAATATAATATCATCGACATAAATTTGAACAAGTAAAGAATGATCATTATACTTAGCAATAAAGAGAGTTGTATCGATTTTACCGCGCTTGAAGCCTTTTTCTAGTAGGAATTTTGATAGAGTATCGTACCATGCTCTTGGAGCCTGCTTACGTCCATACAAGGCTTTCTGAAGCTTGAAGATGTGATTTGGAAATCTGCTATCTTCAAATCCAGGAGGTTGAGCTGCGTAGACCGTCTCTTGGAGTTCACCATTGAGAAATGCGCTCTTCACATCCATTTGATAAAGCTTGAATTTCTTGTGAGAGGCATAAGCTAAGAAAATTCTGATAGCTTCTAGTCTTGCTACAGGCGCAAACGTTTCATCATAATCGATTCCTTCCTCTTGCCTATAGCCTTGCGCAACCAGCCTTGCTTTGTTTCTGGTGATGCTTCCATTCTCATCTATCTTGTTTCTGAATACCTATTTTGTACCAATAACTCCTTGGTCATGAGGTCTAGGAACTAAGGTCCAAACTTTGCAGTGCTCAAATTGATTAAGCTCTTCTTGCATAGCAGTAACCCAAAAATCTTGAAGAAGGCAATGTTGGGCGCTCTTCCTCTCCATAGCTCATATGGAGTCTTGTTGTAGGCTTTGTTGATGAGGGACCTATTCTGAGTAAAGCAAGCAGTGTTGACAGCTTCTCCCCAGAAATAATTTGGAAGCTTAGCTTCAGCTATCATTGTTTTTCCAGCTTCAATCAACGTGCGATTCTTTCTTTCCACAAAGCCATTTTGTTGAGGAACTCTAGCAGCAGAGAAATTGTGATCAATTCCATGGTCATCGCAGTATTGAGCAACACCGTTATTCTTGAATTCAGTTCCATTGTATGATCTAACGCTCACGATGTCGTCTTCCTTTTGAGTTTGGAGCTTTCAAAATAGTGCAGTCAAGATATCATAGCAGTCATCTTTGGATATCATCATTTCGACCCATGTGTATCTTGAGTAGTCATCCACCACAACTAAAGTATACTTGTTTCCTCCAATGCTCGCGGTGGTGACCGGTCCAAACAAGTCCATGTGAAGCAGTTGTAAACATTTGGAAGTTGAGGAGGCAATCTTGCTGGAGAAAGACTTCTTAGGTTGTTTACCGAGCTGGCATGCTGCGCATTTTCTGTCATGATGGTCAGCTACTTTGGGAAGTCCTTTGACAAGATTTTCCCTTCCTATCTTAGCCAAATACTTGAAGTTCAAATGACTTAAGCGCTTATGCCATAGCCAGCTGATTTCACTTACATTCTTTGCTACAAAACAGAGATTAGTGATAGAATCTATAGCAGTAAGATCAATAATGTAAACATTTGTCTTACGAGTCCCTGTGAGCAAAGTCAGTCCGGATATGCCATCTTTGATATAGCAGTGCGTTGCAGTGAAGTGACATTCCAAACCTTTATCACAGAATTGTGATATGGAGAGCAGGTTGTGCTTGAGTCCTTCTACTAGCGCAACTTTCTCAATGCACACTTTATCCTTTCTGATTCTTCCATATCCAACTATGTGCCCTTTGTTGTTATCTCCAAACGTTACTGAGGGACCTCTTCCTTCATGCACATCTTTAAGAGCGGTGACATCTCCAGTCATGTGTCTAGAACATCCACTGTCGAGGTACCATATATGCGCTTTAGCTTGTGAAGAGTGCACAGTGAAGCAGGAGACCTGAAAGATAGACATTTAAGAACGCAGGTCCCCTTTATTCTTGGGTCCTAGAGTTAGCAACTTTTGACAACCCACTCCTGTCTGACCTTAGGATTTTTACGTCCCTTGGCATTAGGAGCAAATAGCAAAAGGCATTCTGTAGCCTTGTGACCTAAACCATCACACACAACACAATATTGAAAGCCACTTATAGATTAGGTTTTTACAAACTCTTTACTTTTCTTTGGTGCATCATATTTTACTGGAGCAGATGAACTTGCTTTGACAAATATCATTTTCTGAGATTTGGGTGCGCTTTTCTTAAGAATGCGCATCTGGCATTGAGGCGTATGGCTTTCATGCGCATGACCCTTTTTCGCAGATTTGACATTTGAAGTTGAAGCGCAACCATAGTCAGAATATGAGTTATCATGCGCAGGTTCAACTTTAGCCTTACCTTTGGCTTTCCCAGTTTGCATTTTTGGTTAGACATAATGGAAATTTTGTCTCTGGACTTTCTCCTGACTTTTACCCATTGAAGCAGAGTGCTTTGCTTTAGGAATTTCAATAGTTTGCTGTGGTGTAAACTCCTTTTCCTTTTCAGAGCAAACTGCGAATTTAAAGTTATCACTAGTTGAGAACCCCAAGCCTTCCTTGTCTCCACTGGCTTTTTGGGATTCTAGAATTTGGTCCATAGTGACACGAGATTTGGTCCACTCATCAGTGATCTTTGTGAGATCAGCTACTTGAGCAGCCAATTCTTCGTTTCTTACTTTAAATAGCGCATTTTGATCTGTAAGAAAACGGTTCTTTTCAGTAAGAGGAGTCATGCTCTTAATCTGCTCCTTAAGGAGGCTGATCTCAGATTTTAAAAGAGTTTTCTCCGTCTTAAGCTGTAAAATTTCTCCAATTGATAAGTCCACTGCTTCTTTCATAGAATTAAATTTCTTGATTACCTTTTTAGCTTGCTGAAAAATAGACTCGCGCTCAGCAGCAGAGTCATTCTTTTCTATTACAATTTCAGCAGGAATTTCAAGAGACTCTTTGCGCGGAGGCGCAGCTACAAATTTCTTTGATAGGTCTGCTCTGGCAAATAAGTACTTGCCATTCTGTCTGCTTGGAGTCAGATATCCCATTTCCACCATTTCTGTGATAGTAGGACCTTTCTTCTGAATTGTCCTTGGCGCAGCCTTTGTGTCCGTATCGGGATCATTGTCTGAATCGCTATCAGCATTAGCATTGGCCACTAAGCAGAGCAGTCCATCCTCAGAGTCATCATCATCACTGTCTTTAGTGTCAGTCTCTATCCAAGTCTTCAGTTCCTTTTCTGCGCCGTCTTCTTCAGCAATCATTCCACGCTGCCTTGATGATCTCTGCGCAGTATTCCTCTTCATGTACTCAAATTTTGGAGTAGTACATTTTGAAGCAAAATGATCGGGATTTCTGCAGTTGTAGCAGACCAACTCTTCATCTTTCTTTGAGTCTCTGCCACGAGAGAATTTAGTAGGTGGTTTGCTCGAGGATCCAGGTTTAGAGAATTTCCTGAATTTTTGGAATCGCTTAACGAACATAGCAAAATCATCATCATCCATTTCAAGTAAAGAGGAAGTAGAGACTTTGTCTGAGGTTTGAGCAGGCGCATGTTCCTTTTGAGCAACATAGGAAACAAGTTTTCCTTTGCCTTCAGTTTCGTCGATTCGATCAAGCTTTAGCTCGTACACTTTTAAGTTAGCGTACAAGCTGCGCAGAGGCCAAGTATCTAGAAATCCAGAATCTTCCAGATGACTTGCCTTGTGCACATATCTGGAACCTAGCGCATCTAAGAATTGAGAATTTACTTCTTTATTGGTGAAGGTAGTTCCAAGAGACTTACAAGAGTTTACAACAGCACAGAAGCGATCATAAGTTTGTCTCAAGGTTTCACCATCCTTTCTTATGAAGCAGTTGAATTTTCTTTGCACCACAAATCTTTTGTTTTCCTTGCTTACTTTGTCTCCATTCACATATCCTTCAATAGCGTCCCATAGTTCCTTTGCAGTTCCACCGCTCATAATTTGATTGTGCGTGGAGAGGTCTAGAGTGCTAAGAATGATGTTCCTTGCTCTTCCATCATAGCCAACCCATTTCTTTTCTTCATCAGTCCATTCCTCCTTGTTCTTCTTGATGGTAGGATTTTCCTTATTTGTAGCAGCATCAGGATTAGCCTTCATTGGAATGTAGGGTCCTTCAAGAACGATGTCGTGGAGGATCTCGTCTATAGAAGAAAAATGAGTGAGCATGCAGTGCTTCCAGATTTCAAAGTGATCTTCATTCAGCACTGGAACATGTGAATAGTTAGCCATTGCCCAAGATTTTGAAGCCATCTTGAATCGGCACCCAAGCTGTTAAGCTTGAAAAACAAAACAAGTTTTATGAAGGTGTTTGCTCTGATACCACTTGTTGGTCCCAAAGGGGCAACAAGGGTATGAAAAATGCTAGAGGGGGGGTGAATAGCGTTTTTAAAATTCTTATCAAACCCTTTTGCAAATCAATGGCTTATGCGCACAGTTCTCAAATAAGCTAAGTATAGTGCGCAGTGAGAGTGTGAAATGCATAGCGGAAGTTTAAGCAGCACCTGCGCAGGAAAAAGATGCGCAAGGATAAAAACGCACGCGCTAAGTTTTGGCTTAAAGAGTTGGATAAAATGTTCTAAGGCAATAAGCAATAACAAACACAGCAGCAATAGCAGCGATCTGATAAGATCAAACAAAGCAGTTATTCAGAAATAATTAAGCTGGAAATAAACAGCGAGAATAAAGAACAAGCTATTTGGAGAGGTTCGATCAATGAAATATCTACGTCCTCTACCAAGATGGTTAGTCTTGGATTTTCTAAAGGAGATCTTATTATATGAGAGAGTTACAAGATACAACAATGAAAGACAAACTATCTCAAAGATCTATGATCTATGAAGTGCAAATCCTAGACTAAACCGGTGTATCTCAAGAAGTAAGATCTAAATGATCGAAGCTTCAAGAGGTGTGTGTGTGTTTAGAAATTCTGGGCTCTATGAATCTATGAGATGAAGAGCATGAAGAATTCTGGTGATTTAAGGCTTAGGATCTGGGCAGGAGTTTGAAGGTATGAAGGTTTGAAGTTTGATCTTGAATCTGGGAATAGTAAGCAGCAATCTTCAGAACTTCAGTGATACTTATGAAAGCACAAACTCTAGCGACTTGGAAATGAAGATGAGCAGGATATTTATAGCAGAGAGCTTAAAACTAGCCGTTGGTGCTCTGAGCAAGGACGATGTGCTGGCACATTATGATTGGTGCGCAGGTGTCCTTTATAGCCGTTTGGGCTCTGATCAAAGTTGATGACCTGGCACAATATGATTGGTGCGCAGGTGTCCTTTATAGCCGTTTGGGCTCTGATCAAAGTTGATGACCTGGCACAATATGATTGGTGCGCAGGTATTTAGAGCCGTTGGAGACTGAGCATGAAGCCCAAATTCAAAAGCTTCTTCTAGAAGGATGACAATTGTCTTCATTTGAAATATTTCTCTTGAGCGCGTCTCCACCGTTGGATCTGCTGAGTGTGCTTGCTTTGTCGATTCTGCACACCTCAGCATTTTTAATAAGCGTGCATCTTCTAAGCGCTTTCCAATTTAGGTGATCTGAATGCATTGAAAAACTGAGCAAGATATAATGCTGCGCAGGAGAGACCTGCGCAGTGGTGTCCTGCGCAGAGAAGTCCTACGCAGTGACCACTGACTTGCTTAGATCTTCATCCCTTTTCACTCCAAGTCCTATATTCTAAGCCTATACTATAAAATGGACTAGGCTAAAAATTTAAGTTATAAAACTTCTTACATAGGGTCCTAAAGTCCATAGAATATACTTAGGCGATGGTATCAATTAATTCTAACATAATTAGGAGGGCTAAGAGATAAGCATACCCAACAAAACGCGCCGACGAAAGACAGACATCCGCCTAGGACATCACCAAGAAAAGGAAAAGACTCGATAAAAGCAGGAATTTGAAATTGAGGGGGATAAAGGTGCGCTCCCTGTATCAGCGGCTTTGAGAGATAAGGGTGCGCTCCCTGTGTGAGCGGCTTTGCCAATAGCGGGATCCGTTTGCTGACAGCGGGATCTATTTGTTGGAAGCGGGATCTGTTTGCTGATAGCGAGATCCGTTTGCTGGAAGCGGGACCTTTTTGCTGATAGCGAGGTCCGTTTGCTGGAGGTGGGACCTGTTTGCTTATGGCGAGATCCGTTTGCTGGAGGCGGGATCTGTTTGCTGATAGCGAGATCCATTTGCTGAAGTGCGGGACCCAGAGGACCTTTTCCTAAAGTGCGGGACCCAGAGGACCGTTTGCTGAAGTGCGGGACCCGGGGGACCGTTTGCTGAAGTGCGGGACCCAGAGGACCGTTTGCTGAAGTGCGGGACCCGGAGGACCGTTTGCTAAAGTGCGGGACCCGGAGGACTGTTTCTGAAGTGTGGGACCCGGGGGACCGTTTGTTGAAGTGCGGGACCCAAAGGACCGTTTGCTTTGAATGGATGTAGATCTTGCTAGATGAGGAAACGGCGATTCTCTGGCTCACCCCAGACAAAATTGTTGTCGTGAGTTGTACTTTGATGTTGACTGTTTAACTTTGACTTTTGATGGGGTGCGAGCACAGTTGACTGCGGAGTGTTTTGTGCTGGGGATGAATTGTAAAAACTGATTTTTGAGAAAATAAAAGACACCCTACTTTGAGTGGGAGTTTCTATCTTATTTCAGTTTTTAGACATGCCTTAAGGGCGGACCAAATTAATGTGTGCCCGGCCGAGTGTTTGCTGTCGTCGTTTGAGCTTCTCTTGTTGCTGATTGATCTTTTCTGCAGGTTGAAGGCGCTGGAACGCCCGGGTGCTGTTCTGAACTGACAAAGGCTATTTCTGGAGCCTTCTTCTACCTGGGACGCGGGCGCTTCCTCTCTTGGAGACAGGACGCGGTCGCCTTGTAAACTGGTGTCGGGAGGCGCGCGCCTCTGGGAGGCGAAATTCAGGGCCTGATATTTGCTGACCAAAAGATCCCCCAACTGCTATAATATCAGCTTCTGGTCGATAATTCGATTCCAACAGCCTTTTTCTGCCATTTTTTGAACACCATTTTATTGCTCAATTTTGCTTGTGATCTTCTTTCCCATGGCCTCTAACCGTTTTAGTCTTGATGCCGAGGTTGTCAAGAGTTACGAGAAAGATTTGTCAACCTTCGTGTATTCTTTCAAGACCCATCCCAAAAACGCTTTCATCAAAGATTTTGGGTTTCGAATTCTTTTCACTTTGCGGACATTGAATCCGGATTGGGACTTGTGATAGCCATACATTCAACTTTTCGGCTAATGAAATGGTGCCGACCGTCGATGATTTTGGGGCCATTCTGGGTATGCGTTTGGCCGGTCGGATTGCCGTCCCTAAGTACTACCACGGTGTTGTTGATTCTTGGGTTGACCTTCTGAATCTCCCTGTTGGAGAGGTGAAGAAGATGATGCACGGGACCGTTGTTGACATAACTGAGCTTCCGATGTTTTTCAGTTTGCATTCGGAAGATGTCGCGGTTCAGTCCTTAAAGAGAAATGCCATGGTTGTCTGCCTTTTCAGCGAGGTTTTGTTTGTCACTCCTCTGGGTACTGCGGATGCGCAGTTGGCTGAAATCGTGTTGCAGGCGAAAGGACAGCGATTTAGCATAGTTTCGCTCATTATAGGAGAGACCTTGCATGGTTTGGACGAATTGCACCGTACGGGCGAGATGCGACGAGGAAGCCCCTTCCTTTTGACCATATGGCTTCGGGAGCATTTCAGGCTTTATGCGTCAGATGGCGACCTTTCTCCTTTTGCTGTTCATAGGCGACGATTGCTGATTAGAGATTTGACCGAAGAGGGTTGGATGAGATTTTTTGCTTCTCGTCTTACAGCTGACGTTGAGTGGTGTCATTGGGGTCTTCACCCTTTTGTGGAGTGGACGTCCGGTTTTCAGTACGTGGTTTTACCCGGGTTGAGAGATTCTTCGTTTTACCAACCAGAACGGGTTCTGAGGCAATTTGGCCGTTAGCAGATAATTCCTTTTCCGAGGAACGGGAGGCTTCGTCCAGTTTCTTATATGGGTCCGGACTTCTCGAATGAGCTTCAGTCGGGTTGGGGAAATGATCGTAGCCGTTGGGCTTCCGCTCCATTGCACCGGGGTAGTATTTTTCTTCCCGAGAGTTACTTGGATCATTTGCTTGGTACCGTCTACTGCGGCGTTACTTGGGTAGATGCTCTTCGGGCTGAGTTGCTAGGAAAGGACTTTGAGCCCAGCAGTCCTTTGAGGTACAAGGAAGCTGCTGCTGATGTGAACAACATTCTGACCGACCCTTTCGGTACCCCTTTGGATGACTTTTATGCTCGGAGGCGCTCTGTTGCGCAGAAGATATCGGTCCGTATCAGTGTCCCTAGGCCTCCCAAGAAGAGTAGGATTGATGGTCGCTCGGGTGGTCCTTCAAAGACCAAGAGAAAATTAGATTTTTCCTAGTACCCCCAAGAGATTGCAATTAAAATAGACCACTTGTTTAGGATTTAATGTTTTAATGTCTTTTAATAGCTCAACATTTCCATTGTAATGATAAAAATAATTCAAGAAATGAATAAAAATTGCATCTCGTTAAATTTGAAATGATTTGGGTATTTGTTTATGTTTTAGACCGCACCCGAAGGTTGCCTACGTTCCTCCAGTGTAGAGGCTCAGGTCTCCGTTGTTCAAACAAACGAAGACCATTTTTTTTGTGCACCCTGTTTTTTGCCTAGACCGCCCTTTCGGGTTTTCAATCTAGCGGGCTTCTTTTTTGCACGTGCTCTAATTTTTGCCTAGGCCGCCCTTGCGGGTTTTCAACCTAGCGAGCTTTTTTGTTTATATGGTCTTCGTTTATTAGATGTAAAATCTCTTCAATTTGTCGAGGTTGACCTCCTTTGGCAGCTGATCTCCGTCTAAATCCACGAGTCGGACTGCACCGCCGCTTAGTATCTTCTTGACTACGTACGGACCGATCCTTCCGGGTCCCCATTTTCTAAGGGGGTTCATGGCATTAGGAGGGTGTTGTCTTAGGACCAAATCTCCCACACTGATGTTTCGGGGCTTCACCTTTTTGTTGAAAGCCCTAGCCATTCTTTATTGATAGGCCCTCGAACGTTCGATTGCCCTTAGCCTTTTCTCTTCGAGTAGGGCTAGCTGTTCATATCGACTTTGCATCCAATCGACTTCATTGACTTGGTTCTCGAGGAGGACCCGTAGGGATGGAACTTCGAGCTCTATTGGTAGTACAGCTTCGGAACCATATACCAGTGCATAAGGAGTTTCTCCAGTCGCTGTTCGTATTGACGTCCGGTAGCCCCATAACGCTAGAGGTAGCTTTTCGGGCCAATCCCTTCCAGTGGAGGCCATTTTCTTCACAATGGTCTCGATTGTCTTATTAGCTGCCTCGACCGCGCCGTTTGCTTGAGGGCGGTATGGAGATGACTTGTTCTTAGTAATCTTGTATTCTACCAGGAGCGCGTCCATCTCTTTATCAAAGTGAGAACCGTTGTCTGAGATGATCTCATGAGGAACGCCGTATCGGCACATGATGTGGGTTTTCACGAATTCGGCCACTTTCTTGGCGTTGAGAACTCGGTAAGCCTGTGCTTCAACCCATTTTGTAAAATAGTCCACGGCTACTTGGACAAAATATTGTCTGTTGCTGCCAGTAGGGTGGACTTTGCCAATGATGTCTATGCCCCAACAAGAGAAAGTCCAAGGCATGGTCATATTGTAAAGCTGTGAGGGTGGAGCGTGCTGTAGATTGGCATGGAATTGGCATTTGGCACACCTCTTGACTTTCTCGATGCAGTCCCTTTCCATGGTACTCCAATAATAACCCATGCGGAGTATCTTTTTGGTCAACATAAACCCGTTCATATGGGTCCCACATTCACCTTCGTGGATCTCATGCATTATTTCTTGAGCTTTGGTCTTATTTGCGCATAGGAGGTTGATCCCTTCGTGGTGCCTTTTGTAGACTCTGTCCCCAATCAGTACATATCGGGAGGCTAGTCTTTGCAATGCCATTTAAGACTTCTTATTTCTATTCTCGGGATAAGTACCATCCTTCAGGAAACTCATGATATCCGCATACCATGGGGAGTTTGCTTGGACCTCGTTGATCTCGATACTCATGCAGTATGCCGGACTGTTTCGTCGGGAAATTTTGAAGGGCTTCACCATTTTACCCTCAGGTATTTCGACCAGTGAAGCGATGGTAGCTAGTGCATCAGCGAAATGGTTTTTGTCCCTTGGCAGGTAGTTGAAGGTGATTTCTTGAAACTGTTCAACCAACTCCTCGAGATGTTGACCATACCATTGCAGAGTCGAGTCTTGAATCTTCCATTTTCCAGACGTCTGATTGATGATGAGCAAGGAATCACCGAATACTTCTAAACTTGTGACATTTATCTTGAGGGCTGCTTCGAGCCCCGCTATGCATGCTTCGTACTCAACGGTGTTATTGGTGGCTTCAAATTCGAGGCGGATAGCGATTGGAGTATACATGTCCTTTGGATCAACAAGTAACATCCCTATGCCATATCCATGCTTATTGGCTGCGCCATCGAAAAAAAGTTGTCACTTATTTTCCTCTGTTGTAGCACAAATTAAATGCTCGTCGGGGAACTGTACATCTTCCCCCTTCACTTCGTCACAAAGCTGATCACTGAACACTTTCCCTCTGATGGATTTGAGTGTGACGTAAGTGATATCGTATCCGGCGAGCATGAAATACCATTTGGCTATTCTTGTTGACATGAAAGGCTTCTCGAAGATGTAGCGGAGCGGGTCCACTTTTGCCACCAACTTGATTGGGAAGGCCTCCATATAGTGCTTGAGCTTTTGAGTAACCCAAACCAATGCAGCACAAGACTTCTCTAAGACAGAGTAGTTCTTTTCGGCTCCTTGAAACCGGCGGCTGACAAAGTAGATAGCATTCTCTTTTGTGGAGTCTCGCTATTCTTGTGCTAACATAGCCCCTAGGGCTTCATCATTGACAGTGAGATAGAGCAAGAGAGGCTTCTCTTTGTGCGGTGGGACCAAAACTGGAGGGCATGTCAAGTAATGCTTCACTTGGTCGAAGGCTTCTTGCCACGCATCGGTCCATTCTAGAGCCACATTTTTCTTGAGTAGCTTGAAGATCGGTTCACACATGGAGGTGAGTTGGTGCACAAACCGACTGATGTATTGGAGTCTGCCCATGAAACCTTTGATTTCCTTCTGCGTCTTTGGAGGAGGCATGTCAATGATTTCCTTGATCTTGGAGGGATCGGCTTCAATTCCCCTCTCAGTGACCATGTAACCGAGAACCTTTCCTCTGACGACCCCGAAAGTGCACTTTGCGGGATTGAGTCTCATTTTGTGTTGTCGAAGTCTTTCAAAGAACTTGCGAAGATCGATCAAATGTTGACCGTTGGTTCCCTTCGAATGGATGATCATGTCGTCTACAGAGACCTCGATCTCTTTATGAATCATGTCATGGAATAGATCCGTAACAACCCTCTGGTAAGTAGCCCCAGCGTTCCTTAGCCCGAACGGCATGACTGTGTAGCAGAAGGTCCCCCACGGAGTTGTGAAAGCTGTCTTGTGTTGATCCTCTTTGGACATGAGAATCTGATTGTAACCGGAAAAACCGTCCACAAATGAGCGGACTTCATAGTTGGCAGTTGAATCGATGAGCATGTCGATGTTTGGTAGTGGAAAATCATCTTTCGGGGAAGCTTTGTTCAAATCCCAGAAGTCCACACAAACTCAAACCTTGTCGTTTGCCTTTCTGACTATCACAATGTTGGCTAGCCAAGTCGGATACTCAATGACTTTGATGAAACCCATACTGAGGAGCTTTTCAGTCTCTTTTTTGACTTGTAGAGACCATTCTGGCTTGATCTTTCGGAGCTTCTGCTTTACTGGCTTGGCATCCTCTCTGATCGGAATTGTGTGCTCCGCGACCTTTCTGTCCAAACCCGGCATGTATTTGTACGACCATGCGATTACATCCACGAATTCTATGAGCAGTGCAGTCAATCTGTCATTGTCTTCCCCTTTGAAGAAGCTGCCAATCTTCATTTCTTTCGGCTCTTCGTCGGTACCCAGTTTAACAACATGCAATTCCTCATCAGCCCCTGGACCATTTTCACCACGACAACAAACCTGTTGAGCTAGTTCATTTAGGTATGTTATGTTTTCGTGGTCTATTTCATCATAATTTGAATCATTATTAACTTGTTCATTAAGTTCGTTGCTAGTTAATTCATCATTTATGATGTTTGCAATCTCGGGGTACTCAGAAATATCAAATTTTTCATTAGCAAAGAAAGGAAACACACGCTCGGCTATTGCCTCCATATCCTCTTGGGTGAGGGCATTGGAAACACTCTCGGACTCGAAAGTAAGTGTGAGACGCTCTTACTTTGTTGCTGTACGGGTATGCAACCCATTTCTCAGATCAAGAAATTCTCGGATACTATTGGCCCCTTCATTGAATACCAGTTGTTGATTGGCTCGGAGCTTGGCGGGATCTCACTGATGGTTTCCTTTCTGACGACGGTGTCGTAGATGGCGTTGACTTGACAATCGTCCATGATGGAAAATTCTTCGAACATGGAGGCTAGATCGGATAGTTCTTCCCCCACGGTAATCTCTACCTCGGACTCTATAGTCACTTTTTTGCCCCACCACTCTCGGGGTGACATTGGAGTAGGCTCCCTTTCTTGTGTCGGTATTTCACAATCAGTGAAGATCTCAAGACCGGGTTTTCTGACGCCCTTGTCGTTAACCCATGGTTCGGGAAAGATCATGTACGGAACATCTTCCCCTTGGCGAACAAAATAACCATTTAGTGTGTTGCGGTAAGGCCTCAAGTTAGGGATTTCATATTGTCACCCTTCTTTGCGAGCTTGGGTCTTTTGATTCTTGACTGCTTGCTCGTATTTCAAGTCATCTTCGGTAGGCTCGTAACCAAGACCAAACTTGTTCTTGACGAAAGGAACTTCTACGGGGTGCAATATCCCTTGTTGATGCTCCCTAGGCCTATACCGGGTAAGTGATTCATGCCCCTCATCATGTGGAGGATTTTAGGATTGCCGAGGGTCCATTGTCTGTTTCCCCTTTCTTTGTCGATGGTGTTGACACCGGAGAGAGTGGCATCTTCGATCCTGTGTTGGATTTGGTGAACGGGTTGTCCACCATTTCTGTGGATGGTGACATTCTCGGCCATGATGGTGACTATCTCGTCCCCATTTCTGATCTTGACACACTGATGGAGAGTGGAAGGTACCACATTGGAACTGTGGATCCAAGGTCGGCCCAAAAGTAAGTTGAATGACGCAGGGACATCAAGTACTTGGAATGGGACGGACATAATCATGCTTCCAAATTCGATATCAACTTCTAACATTCCCATGACTGTACAAGCAGTGCTGTCGTATCCTCTAATGACTTGTGCGGAGGGTTGTAAATCGGAGCTTTTGAGCCCCAGTATGCCCATGACTCGGCTAGGCATTAAGTTGAGTGCAGAACCACCGTCTACTAGAACTCTTGAGATGGGTCTCCCCCTTGCCCTTACTTTGAGGTAGATGGCTTCATTGTGTTCAGACCCAAATGGCGGGAGGTCCATGTCGGCAAAAGTGATGACATTGCCGAAGTGAATGTGACCTATCATTGCTGTGAGGTCCTCAGGAGTCGTGTCGGGAGAGACTGATGTGTCATACAAGTTCTTGATGACGAGGTCTCGGTGTTTCTTTGATGATGCAATAAGGTCCCAGATGGATATGTTAGCTTGCGTCTTCTTGAGTTGTGTTAACAAAGGATCTTCGGGTACGTCACGTGCTTGCGATCTTTGAGAAGAGGTGTTGGTTGCTGCGGTATTGGGAGGGATTGTGCTCGTTGTTACTCGGCCACTGCGAGTGAGCACATTCACTGTCCCGTGTAGCTTCTTCTTCCTATTCTCTAAGACTTCCCTCGTAATCTCATCATAAGTCACAACATAACAAGAATTATCAAGTTTATTCATATCATCGGAGCCCTCATTCACAATTGGGATCGAATGAGTGGTTCCTTCAAACTCTCCTACCTCTATTACATTGACACCACCCTCATTAGGGATTATGAATTCCTTCTTGTCTATGAGGTCTTGGATGGTGTTGCGGATGGAGAACCAATCCTCAGTGAGGTAGCCGGTGCATTGATGGTAGTCACACCATTTGTGGTGGGCGTGATTGGGGCGGAGCGGTTGTGGTTGCTTGTACCCTTGGAGAGGAGTTATTTGCCCCTTGGCCTTTAGAGCTTCATAGGCCTCGGTGATGGTCATGCCATTGAGAGGAGTGTAGACGCGGTCGTTTTGGAACCGCTTGCCTTGTGACGGAGGGACCTTCTTGTAATTCCCCTTGTCGGTAGTAACGGCATTAACAGAAGCCTCTTTGTTTGAACTAGAGGCGGCCTTGTATCGGTAAGTAGGAGTGGGCTTTTTAATCTCCTTGAGCAAGTCATCCATGCGTACCCCCGCCTCATACATTTGGGAGAAGTCGGAGTAGCAAGCCCCACTTAGGTGGGTGCGGAGATCAATCTTGAGACACTTGAGAAAGATGTCCATTTTATCTTTTGTGTTTAGCCTCTCAATAATTTCATAGAGCTTGTCATTCCATCTCCTTGTGAAGTCAATGAAGGATTCGTTGTCTCTTTGAGTGGTGTTCTTGAGCTCTTTCCTTGTGGGCCGGTGAGTGGTGTTGCCTTGATATTGATTTTTGAAGGCAAGCATAGCGGCATCCCAATCAAGACGGACAGTGAGTGGGAGAGTTGCATATCAATCCTTTGCCACCCCCTTGAGGGTGAGAGGAAAGCATTGAGCCATAACTTTTGGGGAGACCTTCTTCGGAACCATAGCCCAAATGTAAGTCTCAATGTGAGCCATCGGGCATGAGTTGCCCTTAAACTTGCTAATTTCGGGCATCTTGAATTTGTCGGGGAGAGCGGCCATCGTGCTCATGAGGATGGATGACTGATAAAGGCTTGTGTTGGAGCCTTTTCCCACGTTGATGCCGTCGAATTTTTGATCAATGTAGGCCATGATGGAATCGACCATTTTGGGGTCGTTGTTGTTGGTGCTTGGTCATCCCACTTTTTTGGTGCGGGCACTGACATATGGGCTTTCAAACAAACCCTCGGTCCACTCGGATTCCTCAATGTCATTAACCCCCTTGTTCTTGGAGAGCTTGAGGAGCTTGGCTTTCAGTTGGTCAACCTCGGCCTCGTGGGCCTCCCTTTGACCGTCGACATGAGCTTGCCATAAGGCTTCTTTGGTTTGAGCCTCTTGGTTAAGGGTAGAGACTTGTTGTTGGAGTGCTTGAACCATGGCAGAAATATGTTCGAGAGTCATGGCGTTGTTGGTGCTGGAGTCGCCGGCCATTGATGATGTAGAAGCTGTTGGAGTGATCGGTTCACGGACAAGCCTGTTGGGTGAATCCCTGTAGATGCGGAGAGTACCAATCGGACCTATAATTGGAGAAGTAGCCCTTGTCAGTCTCAGTTCACACTTTCTGTCCATGAAGAGGTTGAGAACACACAGTTGGGCACACGACTCGAACCACATAATAAAAAAAAAACTCTTTTTTTTTTTTATATAAGTCGGAGGGAATGGGTCCCTTTTGGGGTTTCTAAGAAGATAATGGAATCATCACACTAGTATATACACCATCTCGCGGTCCCATATACTCATCGGATTCCATCGCGTTTGTGAATCCTACATGTGTCGGGATTAAACTAAATTAATGTAGTAAAGCATACATGCGGGGACGGATTTTTTTTATTTTCGTCCAAAATAACCACTTTTGGGGACGGATTTTTATTGCGTCCATTTCAACAAGTTGGCATGTATGATTTGAAAACATTAGTTTAGGGAAATCTCGGTACATGGAAACCGACTTGGTCACGGAGTGTTAGAGCCTAACTAGAATTGTGTGGTTTGTGCTCGGCTAAATAGAGGCTTAAAGGTCACCCCCGGCATGTAGTCATGAACTACGCCACGGGCTGAGGTTTACCGCTTCGAAAGAGCCAAGGTCGAGTGGAGCTTGAAACTTTCTAGGACGGGCCTCAACGGGTTTGGGGTTGGACTTGTGCGACTCGATAGTGAGCAATTTATAGGAGTATTGTGCATGCAGTGTGAGGTCTATCACGTGAAATTTTTTTTTATTTATTTTATTTTTTTGAAAAGAAAATATAAAAACACATAAGCACGTAAATTACAACTCCCGAATCACCCGTGTGACCGGTAAATAAAACATAAAATTAAACAGTCCAAGGGTTCAATTTTGTTCTGGTGCAGGCAACTGTGCCCACACCCCACTGTTCTGTTCAGTCACTGAAACCTGTTCTTGCCCTGGAAATTGGCCCAGAAGCGCGCGCCTCGGGCTAGTGTTGTGGGAGCGCGCGCCTGGCGCATTGTATCTGGAAGGCGCCCACTTCTGGGCTCACCTTTCAGATTATCAGAAACTTATGGACTCAGGGGATTGCCCTGGTCCTGATTGTGTGATGGAACCCCTGCAATGTTTGTTAGCACGAAATAATAGGAGGAATAGGAAGAACACATGGAAGGCGGGCGATTCTGGAATTTGACGCGGGACGCGCGCGCTTTGGACCATGAAGGTCAGAGGCGCGCGCTTCCCATGTCAATTTCCAGAATGCCCAGAAAAGTGAATTATGAACAAAAACACAAGTTTAACCCTCAAGCAATCCCCAGCAGAGTCGCCACTGTAGATACCCCGGGGGGACCACGGCTTGGCTAGAGCGTGTGAATTACCCTAGGATGTCTAATTGTGTTTTAGAGTCGCCACCCACGTTTTTTAGGAACGTAAGAAAACCTAATGTTTATGAGCCTAAGTTTGATTTACGAAAACAGAGATTCTTTGGGATGAGGGGTTCGGGGGTTAGGTTACGAAATGGGAAGTACTTAAACACCCATTTCGCCCGAGCAAAGTCGGTCTTGTTTGTTCATAATTCACTTTTAAAGATAAATGCGTTCTTCCTATTAAAATGATGATAAAAAGGGGTTTTAAAGTTTGAAATGTAGGGAGATGACTCCAAGGCCAATTCAATGTAATGAAAGGACCGTTGGTGTCATGTCCCAAATGGTTTTGGGTGATTGCACATTTTATTGAAGAATAAGAAGAAGAAGAAGAAGAAGAAGAAGAAGAAGAAGAAGAAGAAGAAGAAGAAGAAGAAGAAGAAGAAGAAGAAGAAGAAGAAGAAGAAGAAGAAGAAGAAGAAGAAGAGAAATGCTTAAGACATTTACCTATAGTATCCTTCAAAGACAACCTCTTGTAAAGCCTTGAAGAAGAGGTTGAATACATAGTTGAAGAAATCCCCAAGAAAAAGTCTAGGAAAGAAGTGAGTAAAAGGTCTAAAAGTAATGATGTCCAAGGTCCCCTCCAATGATGGATTGGAGGGGTTTTCATAGTTGAAAAAGGACTGTTTTTGGAGCCAAACGGAGTCTCCAAGAAATCTTTCCTGGGCAAAATCGTGTATAATGAGCAAGGAGAGATTCTTGGGCAGAATCTGTAACTGACACACCCCAGAAGCGCGCGCATCCCACCTAGGCGGCGGAAGGCACGCGCGTCTGGCCTCAAGGGGCGGAGGCGCGCGACTCTGAGAAGCAATTTTTGACAGAATGGACTAGAAAGTTAGAACTGTTATTCAGTTTAGTCCCGGGACTTAACGGAGTCCGTTTGGAACTTAACCAAAGTAACATAAACTAACAGAGAACACTTAAAAGAGGGAGAAACACAAAATCAAATGTGCAATCGGGGTGAGCGGTCCAAGGCGGGGTGTCTACACCATTTAACTTTATTAAGAGTCGCCTTGTTGTTTTTATTGAGCTAAAACATTGAGAAACAGCTAACAGAGAAGGTTCGGGGGTCAAGTTACGACAAGAGAAGAATATCAAGTTATCACTCCTATCGCCCGAGGAGTCGGACTTTCTATCATGATGAATGTGTTAGTAGTGTGTTAGTGATTGAGACCGGATCCGAAGATTGCCTACGTTCTTCTCATGATGAGAAGCTCAGGTCAGCGTAGTTTGCACATAATCGGAATAGAGAGAAAGAAGCGGGATCATACATAATGAAGGGGGAGGAGAAAGAATCATGCAAGATGATCACATCCTAGAATAATGATTATACCATTGATAAGATTAACGTGTAGTCCTCATATTCATCCTTGGAGGGTTTATTGATCATGGGAAAATTTACCTAAAGTTTAGGGTTTAGAAGTAGTTCCTAGATCTCGTGGATCATTATCGGCTATACAATATAAACAGGGATTAAAACATTAGATCTAGCATCTTATGTATGGGATAAGCCGTAGATCTAGCATAATAATAAGAACATCATGAATATGCATGAAATAACACATAAGCATGAAGTTCGCTACCCTAGATATAGAGCTTATTATGAATTCTAGTAAGAACATGAAGAACACGTTATGAATCATATGAATATAGATGTATGAACATGATAAAACTAGCATAAATCAGATCTAAACTAAGAAAACATGACAAATTCTCACCGATCTTGACAAGAACGAAGTCAAATCTCTTGCGCGGATTCGCGGGACCTTCGGGATTTCTAGAAAGGCTTAGAGAGAGAGTTCTGCCGTCATTTTTGGCTGTAGAACTCGGGAGAGAGAATTGTGTCTGAATAATGAACTGAGGTCACCTATTTATAGGAAATCCTGACCCAGAGGAAGTGGCCGCCTGGCCGGTCCAAGAGATTGACACAATTACCGAGGCTCTGATCAATCTGGACTATAGAGGATGATGAGATAACGTCTATCTTTGCAGCCTCATCTGATTAGGTCGTCAACATCTTCTTATCTGGGCTTTTTAGGAAATCTTGGATAAGTCCTGCGCAGTTCGTAAACACCTGGGAGGTCCCTGTGAGTTCTAGAATGCCTAATAACTTATTTTCAGATTGGGTACTAATAGATTCAACGTTCTCTCCAAACCCTAGTCTCAAGCTTAGGAAGCTTGCATCATTCTCTCCAAACCCTAGCCTCAAGCTTAGGAAGCCGCATTCTTCTCTAAACCCTAGCCTCAAGCCTAGGAAGTCGCATCCTCGTCAAACCCTAGCCTCAAGCCTAGGAAGCCGCATTCTTCTCTAAACCCTAGACTCAAGCCTAGGAAGTCGCATCCTCATCAAACCCTAGCCGTGAGCCTAAGAAGTCGCATTATCTCCAAACCCTAGCCTCAAGCCTAGGAAGTCGCATTCTCTCCAAACCCTAGCCTCAAGCCTAGGAAACCACATCATCCTCTCTAAACCCTAGCATCGAGCCTAGGATTCAACATCCCTTTTAAACCCTAGTCCTAGACCTAGAAAATCCATACACCTTAGTCTTAAAATATAGGAAGCTTACAATCCCTAGTCTTAAACCCTTGCCTAAAGCCTAGGTTATAACGTTCATTTCCAAGCCATAGTCACCAATCCCAAAAAATGGTGAACCCTAACATAAATCATAGTTTACCTCAACCTCTCTAAGCCCTAGCACTGAGCCTAGGATACAATATCCTCCTCATACTTAGCGAAATCCAATCCCTAGCCCGTAAGCCTAGGAAACCCACGACATAATCTAAAGCCTAAGAAGCCGTAACATCTTTAGCATCCCTGTCTCAAGACCTAGAGATTACCATCTTTATTATCCCCTCTTTCCTTAAAAATCCTTAGGTCCTACCCCTAGGCAACCAAGCAAAATGTCCCTTACCTAATGCCTTGGTCTCAATGGCTCGTAGCCTCATTCCCTCCTGACCTAGGATAAGTGGAACCCAAACACTACTGCCCCCTCAGATAAAGTATTTGTGAATCCCTAAGAGTCCATCCCTTTTGCGACTCCCCAAGAGTCCATCGCTTTCGTGACTCCCCAAGAGTCCATCGCTCCCTGGGAATCTATCACCTTTGTAACTCCCCGAGAGCTCATCCCTTTTGTGACTCCCCGAGAGTCTATCACCTTTGTGATTCCCTCTGAGTTCATCCCATTTGTGACTTCATAACAATCCATCATCTTTGTAAACTCGTCAAGAGTCCCTCATTATGTGAGACCTATCCGAGAATCCATTTGAGGGTCTTTTGGCATTATGACTCCCCAAAGGCCTCTTATCCTTTAGAACATCATCTGAGTCTTAGAAGCCCCGTAACTCTCTAAATTCATTTTCTTAATAACTATCGTGGTGACCGAGAGTTGTCTGTACTTCACTTACATTAGTGATTACCGTGATCTATCTCTACCTCAAACTTCCATTTTTATCGCGATCCTAGACCTTGCCGTCTTTATATCGTGTATCCTAAGTTTTATCGCGATCCTAGACCTTGCCGTCTTTATATCGCGTATCCTAAGTTTTATCGCGATCCTAGACCTTGCCGTCTTTATATCCCGTATCCAGAGAAGAATCGGGATTACCTAGACCTTACCATCTTTATATCTCGCACCATTCTTATTCGTATCTCTGAACTACGACCGGCTTGATTCCTCTAAGGATACGTAGGAATCCTGAAAAGGTTCAGCCACCCGACCGACTTAGTCATTTCTCATTCCCCAACATATTTTCCTTCATGAAAATTATCCCTAGCGGAAGGCGTTGCTCGTTGCTCTCCATCAGAAGACTACCGTTAGCAATTTCCCCAGTAACTTTGAACTACGTCCGGCTTGATTCCTCCGAGGATACGTAGGTCACCTGCAAAGGTCCAGCCATTTCATCATCCTTCTTTCGTTTCGAAACTCATGTTTCAGAATGGATCCTTCTTTTTATCGCGACCCCCCATTGCCTTGCAAGAAGCGTTGCCGAGGGGCTACTGTTAGTACCCGATCCAAAAAAGATTTTATTAGGGCCTTCCCAAATATACAAGGACTTTATAGGAATTAGAAACCTTGCAATGACTTGTCCCGGATTCCCAAAATATGTCTCATTATTCTAGAATGTACCAAAAATGGCCAATATAAGGTTTCCTTGTTTAAAATCAAACCCTAGCTTAACAATCACGTCAGCCAGGAATGATGGCCACGCGGCCACATCCGCCCTTGGCCACGCGGCCATGATTGCCTCATCTAATTGCAGCCGTCTGATCCCCTGGTCAGTTCACTATATAAAGGCTCCCTTGCCTCATAATCAAAGGTCCGAATTTTGGAGCTTTAATATGATATTTTAGAGTTCTTAATCACGAATTTTCTCTCTCATCAAGCCTCTCAAGCATCCAAGAACACCCTCAAGAATCCCAAGAAGACCAAGGTTTATTTCTTGCCCACATAGGTAAGTTTTCTAACTATTTCTTCATGTTCTTGCCATGTTCTTAGTGTAGATCCATGATATTCATGTTCTTAGCATGTTTATTCATATGTTCTTCATATTATTCATATGTTCATAATATGTTCTTTGCATGTTCTTCATGTTCTTAGATTAAAACCTTATTTATGCTAGATTAAGGGTTGCGATCTTCATAATTAATGTGTTATTTCATAGCGGATGATGATCTTGGGTTCATCAACCCGAACATGATCTAGGAACTATTTCTAAACCCTAATATTTAGGTAAAATCCCCCATCATTATGCATGATCCCGATTCTCCTGCCTATTCTAAATTCTTCTCGAACTACGCTAACCCAAGCTTCTCATATTGAGAGGAACGTAGGCAATCTTCGGATTCGGTCTTCAATTACATTACACACAACATACACCGCGTCATAATATAAATACCGATCATTCGGGCGATAGGAGTGATAACGCTTAATATTCTTCTCTTGTCGTAATTTGACCCCCGAACCCATTAACATGCTTTTTCTCAATGTTTTGGCTATAATTAAAACGACGTGGCGACTCTCATATTTTAATGTTGCTATGAATATTCTCAATTTTAAACACACGTATTCACAGTGGCGACTCTACTGGGGACTGCTTTGAAACTTTTTCAAACTTAGTGGGTCTAACTTTCGTTCACATCATAATGTTTTCCATGTTCTTACAAGTACCTCTTACTTTAGCCACGTTCTTACATGCCCCCTACACTTTAGCCATGTTCTTGCATGCACCGTACATTTTTCTATGTTCACACATGCACCTCATATTTTTCTATGCTCCTTGTACTATACCACTTCGTCACATGTACCTTGTATTTTTTCCATGTTAACACTTGTGCCTTGTATTTTTACCATGTCAATACATGTATTTTTAAACTTTCGCTATGTTCATGAAAGACAAACAAAACTTTGTTATGCTCCCTTGTACATTCTTATCTTTTCTTTGTATTTTTAAACTTTCGCTATGTTCATGAAAGACAAGCAAAACTTTGTTATGCTCCCTTGTACGTTCTTATATTTTCTTTTCTTATCTCTTCCGGACCGAAGTTCATTAAATTTGGAATTTATAGTGGTCTTCCGGACCGAAGGAACGGACTAAGGATAATTCCTATAGATCGTGGTGTTTCGTAATATGTTTTAGTATAAGTGTGTGAATGTAACACTTTTAGAGTTTTTAGCAAGATAAGTTTATTTGTTGTAACCCGAAGGAAAGCATGTGGAAGATCGCAAGTTTGAGGGATCAAAGTAGAGAGTGTGTAAAGTTTGGAGATTTTGATGTAAGATACCTTTTGTTTAGGTTTTAAGTTTTGGGCAATGTTATTGGAGAAGTTTGAGTGAAAATCACCTATAGTCTAGGGTTTGAGCATTGATTGCTTGATATTATTAGAGATGTTTTGGATATGAATTTCCCAATGTTCGGGGTTTAAGTAAATTATCGTTGATTTGATTGTAAATAACCCACGGTTTGGGGTTTTGAGAGTAAATCTTCCAAAGTGTAGGGTTTGGATTTGAATATTGCGGAGTAGAGGTGTTTTGTTGTAAATTACCCAAGATATGGGGTTAAAACATAATTTTGTGAAAGACTAGGGGCTAATTTGTAATAAATGGTTAAAAGTTGAAAAAGCATCGTACGGCTGGTAGTAGGGCGGACATATCCTTAGTAAAACAGCCAGGGATAGTCTGGTAATTTTGCGTTTAGGGATAGGGGCAATTTAGGAAATTCGTGATGGGATTTTTAATGAGGCATCGTACGGACAAGGCCAAGGCATATGGACTCTATCTAGCCGTATGGAGTCCAACCTGATTTTCTGCATATCAGTCGAATTTGGTGAGTCTTTTGCGCAGAGAAACACACACTGCACCGTCGGAGAAGAAAGGGAGAAAAGAGACTGCCGGCGGCGTTTTCAGAGGGTACTCCGGCGAAACCAAAGAGGGATCATTAGACTTGCTTGGGATTCAACAATGTGTAGATACCCCAGGGGGCCATGGCTTGGCTAGAGCGGTGAGTTACCCTAGGATGTCTATTTATGTTTTAGAGTCGCCACCTATGTTTTAGAGGAACATAAGAAAAACCTAATGTTTATAGCCTAAGTTTGATTACGAAAACAGAGATTCTTTGTTATGAGGTTCGGGGGTTAGGTTACGAGATGGGAAGTACTTAAACACCCATCTCGCCCAACTAAAGTTGGTCTTGCTTGATAAAAATCTACATAAATGATGAAATGTTCTTCATATTCTTGATGATAAAAGGGGGGGTTCAAAAAAGGGGTGTTTGGAATGTAGGGAGATGACTCCGTGACTAGCTTCAATGAAGTGAAGTAGTCTATGGTGTCATGTCCCAAAAATGTTCGGGTGATTGAACTTTTGATTAAAGCAAAAGAAAGAGAGAAGAAATGAAGTAGAAAAGGAGAGAAAAGAGTAGTCTTTTACCTATACTTCAAAGAACTTCAAAGACTCCTTCAAGAGGTTCTTAGGAAAATGCCTTGTAAGTATTTGTGTATAGTTTTTGTTAATGATTCAAATCTTCCTCCCCTTCAATGGTGAATTAGAGGGGTTTTTATAGGTAAAGAAGGTGTGTTTTTGGTGTCAAAACCAAGTCACAAAGGTCAGTTTCCCGTGCAAATCTTGTTAAAAGAAGCAAGGGAGGGATTCTTGGACAGAAATATGTAACTGACGCCCAGATGCACGCGCCTCCTGCCTTGGTGGCGGGATGCGCGCGCCTCTGGCCCCAAAGGGTGAAAGCGTGCGCCTTGGAGATGACAAAAATGATAGAATGGACTAGAAAGTCAACACTGTTATTCAGTTTGGTCCCTGGACTTAACGAAGTCAGTCAGGATCTTAACAGAAGTAACAGAAACTAATGGGAAATACTTAAAATAGGGAGAAACACAAAATCAAATGTGCAATCGGGGTGAGCGATCCAAGACGGGGTGTCTACAGAGCCCCTCGGCGATGTGGATTGCAAAGCAAAATGCGTTGACGAAAGAACAAAACTTCCGCTGAGGACATCACTAGGAAAAAAGTAAAGACTCGATGAAAACAAGAATCTTGAAATTACAAGAGATAGGAGTGCGCTCCCTATGTGAGCGGCTTTTGCTGATAGTAGGGGTGCGATGATAGAAATCGGCCCACTGTGGCCAAAATTTAGAGTCCGTATAGAGGACTTGGAGGGACTGGAGAGTCTGCCTACCGATGTAGAGGGACTCGAAAGTCTGCCTGCTGATGTAGAGGAACTCGAAAGTCTGCCTGCTGATGTAGAGGGACTCGGAAGTCTGCCTGCTGATGTAGAGGGACTCGAAAGTCTGCCTGCTGATGTAGAGGGACTCGAAAGTCTGCCTGCTGATATAAAGGGACTCGAAAGTCTACCTGCTGATGTAGAGGGACTCGAAAGTCTGCCTGCTGATGTAGAGGGCCTCGAAAGTCTGCCTGCTAATTTAGAGGGACTCGAAAGTCTGCCTGCCGATGTGGAGGGAATGGAGAGTCTGCCTACCAATGTAGAGGGACTCAAAAGTCTGCCTGCTGATTTGGAGGGACTATAGAGTCTGCCTGCCGATGTAGAGGGACTCGAAAGTCTGCCTGCTGATTTGGAAGGACTGGAGAGTCTGCCTGCCGATGTAGAGGGACTCAAAAGTCTTCCTGCTGATAAGGAGGTGATTTCAGTGGTTCACCGCGGACCAAATTTTGCTGTTTTGAAGCTATATTTTGATGTACGCTGTCTGGAGTAGCGTTTGCAGTTGACTTTTGCAGGGTACGGGCACAGTTGACAGCAGACTAGGGAAAACGTCAAGATTGACTTTGACTTTTATAAGAGAGAGAGAGACATAACATACTTTTAGTGGGAGTTTCTATATTACTTTGATTCAGACATGTCTTAGGGGCGGATCAAATTAATGTATGCCCAAATGTGTCTCCAAGGGCGGAGTAGCCGTGACTTTGATGAAGAATGTAGATCCTGCTGATTTCGGGAGCGTCTGTACTCTGTTTCTGCATGATTTCTTCTTCTGACAAGGGCCGGCTGAGGCACTTCTGAAGTGGGAGGCGGGCGCCTCATATGGTGGATGTGGGACGCGCGCGCTGCCCAAGTGGGTGTCGGGAGGCGCGCGCTTCTGGGGAGCGAATTTTGGAGCTTGACATTTGCTAGCCAAAAGATCCCCAACAGCTATAATATCAGCCTCTGTTCGAACACCTTCTTCCAATAGCTCTTTTCTGCCATTCTTGAACATCTTTTCTTTGCTCAATTTAGCTTGTAATCCACTTTTGCCATGTCTTCCAATTCTTTCACCCTTGATACCAAGGTTATTGGTGAATATGAGAAGGATTTGTCCACTTTTGTGTACTCTTTCAAGACCCACCCCAAGAAGGCTTTTGTCAAAGACTTTGGATTCCGCATTCTCTTCACGTTACAGACGTTGAAGCCGGATTGGGATTTTTTGAAGGCCGCTGCAGCTTTTTGGGATTGTGATAGTCACACCTTTAATTTTTCAACAAATGAAATGGTGCCGACCGTTGATGACTTTGGTGCCATTCTTGGCATGCCGCTGGTGGGTCAAATTGCCGTCTCCAAATATCATCGTGGAGTGATCGATTCTTGGTCTGACTTATTGAACCTTCCCATCGGAGATGTGAGGAAGATGTTGCATGGTACCGTGGTAGATATAACTGAGTTGCCAATGTTCTTCAGTTTGCATTCAGAGGATATGGCGATTCAGTCTTTCAAGAGGAGTGCCATGGTGGCTTGCCTTTTCAGTGAAGTTCTTTTCGTTACACCCTTCGGGACAGCGGACGCGCATTTGGCTGAGATTATCTTGTAGGCCAAGGAGCAACAATTCAGTATAATCCCTCTTATAGTAGGGGAGACCCTGCACGGCCTTGATGAGTTGCATCGAATGGGCGAGATGTGTCGGGGAAGCCCCTTGCTTCTAACCATATGGCTCCGGGAACACTTTAGGGTTTATTCTTTGGAAGGTGATCTGTCTCCCTTTGCTGCTCACAGGAGAAATTGCTGATTCGAGACTTAACTGAGGATAGTTGGAAGAAATTCTTTGCTTCTCGGGCATCGACCGACATCGAGTGATTCCCTCCCTC
Source organism: Campanula takesimana (assembly GCA_026119855.1). Classification (NCBI taxonomy): domain Eukaryota; kingdom Viridiplantae; phylum Streptophyta; class Magnoliopsida; order Asterales; family Campanulaceae; genus Campanula; species Campanula takesimana. Next base: position 577,553 of record JAOWBW010000710.1, read on the forward strand.
TTGGGGTCTTCGTCCTTTTATGGAGTGGACTTTGGGTTTTGGGCATGTGGTCCTTCCTGGCCTCAGGGATTCTTCGTTTTATCAGCCGGAGCGGGTTCTGAGGCAGTTTGGTCGTCAGGAGATAATTCCCTTCCCTAGGAGTGGGGTGTTTCACCCTGTCTTGTATATGGGTCCGGACTTTTCGAGGGAGCTCCAATCGTCTTGGGGAGATGACTGTCATCGGTTGGCTTCCGCCCCCATCCATCGGGGTAGTATCTTTCTCCCCGAGAGCTATTTGGACTATCTGTTTGGTACTCTTCACCGTGGTATCACTTGGGTAGACGTACTTCGCGCCGAGTTCCTAGGAAAGGAATTCAAGCCCAGCAGTGCTTTGAGATATAGGGAGGCTGTTGTTGATTCCTGCAACATCCTGGCTAACCCTTTCGGTAGTAATTTGGATGACTTTTATGCTCGGAGGCGTGTTGCTGCTCAAAAGGTTTTAGTCCGCCTCAGTGTTCCTAGGCCTCCCAAGAAGAATAGGATTGAGAGCCGTTCGGGTGGCCCTTCAAAGGCTAAGAGAAAATTAGATTTTTCCTAGTACCCCAAGATTACAATTAAATAGACCACTTGTTAGGATTTAATGTTTTTATGTCTTTTATTGCTCAACATCGTCCGTTGTAATGGTTAAAATATTTCAATGATTGAATAAAAATTGCCTCTTGTTACAACATGATTGGGTAAAAATTATTGTTTTAGACCGCACCCGAAGGTTGCCTACGTTCCTCTCGTAGAGAGGCTCAGGTCTCCGTAGTTCAAACAAATGAAGACCATTTTTTTTGTGTACCCTGTTTTTTGCCTAGACCGCCCTTTTGGGTTTTCAATCTAGCGGGCTTCTTTTATTGCACGTGCTCTAATTTTTGCCTAGGCCGCCCTTGCGGGTTTTCAACCTAGTGAGCGTTTTTTTTTTTTAATGGTCTTTATTTATTAAGCGTAGAACTTCTTGAGCTTGTCGAGGTTGACCTCCTTTGGCAATTGATCACCGTTCAAGTCTACGAGTTGGACTGCGCCGCTTCTTAGTATATTTGTAACCACATAAGGACCGATCCATCGAGGTCCCCACTTCCCAAGGGGATTCATGGCATTGGGAGGATGTTGTCTTAGGACCAAGTCTCCCACTTTGATATTTCGGGGCTTCACCTTCTTGTTGAAAGACCTTGCCATTCTTTGTTGATAAGCCCTTGTGCGCTCAAATGCTCTTAACCTTTTTTCGTCGAGTAGGGCTAGTTGCTCATATCGAATTTGCATCCAGTCAACCTCGTTGACTTGGTTCTCGAGTTAGACCCGTAGAGAAGGAACCTCGAGTTCGACCGGGAGTACGGCTTCAGAACCATAAACTAATGAGTACGGGGTTTCTCCCGTTGCTGACCGTATTGATGTGTGGTAGCCCTACAATGCTAGAGGTAATTTCTCGGGCCAATCCCTTCCTGTTGAAGCCATTTTTCGTATGATGACCTCGATTGTCTTATTTGTTGCTTCAACCGCTCTGTTTGCTTTGGGACGGTACGGGGATGACTTGTGTTTGGTAATTTTGTAGTAAACCAAAAGTGCATCCATTTCTTTCTCAAAGTGAGAGCCATTGTCGGAGATGATCTCATGAGGAATACCATACCGACATATGATGTTGTTCTTCATGAATTCGGCCACTTTCTTGGCGTTGAGAACTCGGTAAGCTTGTGCTTCGACCCACTTTGTGAAGTAATCCACGGCCACAAGGATGAATGACTGTCCGTTGCTCCCCGTAGGATGGACTTTGCCGATGATATCTATGCCCCAACAGGAGAATGGCCAAGGTGTGGTCATGTTGTACAGTTGTGAAGGTGGATCATGTTGTAGATTAGCATGGAACTGGCACTTGGCGCATTTCTTGACTTTCTCTATGCAGTCTTATTCCATTGTAGTCCAATAGTAACCAGTACGGAGTATCTTCTTGGCCAACATAATCCCATTCATGTGGGGTCCACACTCGCCTTTATGGACTTCGTGCATGATTTCTTGAGCTTCGGACTCGTTTGCACATAAAAAATTGATCCCTTGATGATGTCTCTTGTAGACTTGGTTTCCAATCAACACATATCTGGCGGCTAGCTTTTGTAGTGCTATTCGGGTTTTCCCAGTGCTGTTCTCGGGAAAAGTGCCGTTGTTGAGAAAATTCATGATGTCAGTATACCACGGGGGGTTATCTTGGACTTCATTGATCTCAATGTTCATGCAGTATGCCGGACTGGTCCTTGAAATTTTGAAGGGTTTCACCATTTTTCCTTTGGGCATCTCAACCAGTGAGGCTATAGTAGCCAAAGCATCGGCAAAGCGGTTCTTGTCCCTTGGCAAATAATTGAACGTGATGTCTTGGAACTGTTCAACCAATTCCTCGAGGTGTTGACCATACTGTTGGAGGGTCGGGTCTTGGATTCGCCATTTACCCGATGTTTGATTGATAAGGAGCAGGGAGTCACCGAATACTTCTAGCTCTGATACATTTTTCTAGGGCCGCTTCTAGCCCCGCTATGCATGCCTCATACTCGGCAATGTTGTTGGTAGCTTCGAATTAAAGACGGATGGCAATTGGAGTGTAGATGTCCTTTGGATCGACAAGCAACATTCCTTTTCCATAACCATGTTTATTGGCGGCGCCATTGAAAAAGAGTTGCCACTTATTTTCCTCGGTTGTAGTTCAAACCAAGTGCTCGTCAGGAAACTATAAGTCCTCCCCCTTCACTTCGTCACACGGAAATTCAGCAAGCTGATCACTGAACACTTTCCCCCTGATGGATTTGAGTGTGATGTAAGTGATATCATAGCCGGGGAGCATAAAGTACCATTTGGCTATCCTTGTTGACATGAAAGGTTTCTCAAAGATGTAGCGGAGCGGGTCCACTTTTGCTACTAGCTTGTTTGGAAAGGCTTCCATGTAATGTTTGAGCTTTTGAGTAACCCAAACCAGTGCTGCACATGACTTCTCCAAGACGGAGTAGTTCTTTTCTCCCCCCTTGAAATCGGTGACTGACAAAATAAATGGCATTCTCCTTTATGGAGTCTCGTTGCTCTTGTTCTAGCATTGCCCCAAGGGCTTCATCGTTCACTGTGAGATAGAGCAAGAGAGGCTTCTCCTTGTGAGGTGGAACCAAGACTGGGGGGGAATGTCAAGTAATGCTTCACTTGGTCGAAAGCTTCTTGGCAAGCGTCGGTCCATTCTAGAGCCAAATTCTTCTTGAGTAGCTTGAAGATTGGTTCACACATGGAAGTAAGATGGTGCACAAACCGACTGATGTACTGATGTCTGCCCATGAAACCTTTGATTTTTCTTTATGTGTCTTGGGAGGAGACATGTCAATGATTGCCTTGATTTTTGAGGGATATGCTTCAATACCCCTCTCTGTGACCATGTAGCCAAGAACTTTACCTCAGATAACCCCAAATGTGTACTTTGCGGGATTGAGCCTCATCTTGTGTTGACGAAGCCTTTCAAAGAACTTGCGGAGATCGATCAAATGTTGACCGTCGGTCCCTTTGGAGTGGATGATCATGTCATCCACGTAGACCTCGATCTCTTTGTGAATCATGTCATGGAACAAGTCTGTAACAGCCCTTTGATAAGTAGCCCCAGCGTTCCTTAACCCAAACGGCATAACTGTGTAGCAAAACGTGCCCCATGGCGTTGTAAAAGCAGTCTTGTGTTGATCCTCTTCAGCCATGAGAATCTAATTGTACCCAGCGAAACCATCCACAAATGAGCGGACTTCGTAGGCAGCAGTGGAGTCGAATAGCATGTAAATTTTGGGTAGTGGAAAGTCATCCTTTGGAGAAGCTTTGTTCAAATCCCGGAAGTCCACACAAACACGAACCTTGCCATTAGCCTTTCGGACTATGACCACATTGGCTAGCCATGTTGGATACTCAATAACTTTGATAAAGCCTACACTGAGAAGCTTCTCTATCTCTTCTTTGACTTGTAGAGACCATTCTGGCTTGATCTTTTTGAGTTTCTGCTTTGTCGGCATAGCATCGTCTCTGATCGGAATTCTATGCTCCGCGACCTTTCTGTCTAAACCTGGCATGTCTTTGTATGACCATGCAAATACATCCATGAACTCTTTGAGCAGTGCAGTCAATCTATCTTTCTCTTCCCCTTTGAAGAAGCTTCCGATCTTAGTTTCTTTCGGCTCTTCGTCGGTACCCAGATTAACAACATGCAATTCTTCGTCAGCCCCTGGACCATTTTCACCACGACTACGGACCTGTTGAGCAAGTTCATTTAAGTATGTTGTGTTTTCGTGGTCTATTTCATTGGAAACACTCTCGGACTCGAAAGTGAATGTGAAAACATCTTCCTTCGTAACTTTTCGAAGGATGCAACCCATCTTCTTGACCAAGAAGTCTTCGGATACCATGGGTCCCTTTGTAGAATACTAGTTGTTGATTGGCTCAGAGCTTGGCTGGATCTCACTGATAGTCTCCTTTCTCGTGTCGGTGTCGTAGATGGCATTTACTTGGCACTCGTCCATGATGGCCAATTCTTCGAACATGGAGGCCAAATCTGTCAATTCTTCCCCTGCGGTAATCTCTGTCTCGGACTCTATGGTCACTTTCTTCCCCCACCATTCTCGGGGTGACATGGGAGTTGGTCCCCTTTCGGATTTCTGAATTTCGCAGTCGGCAAAGATTTCAAGACCGGGCTTTCTGATGCCCTTGCTGTTAACCCATGGCTCGGGAAAGATTACGTACGAAACCTCTTCCCCTTGACGGACAAAGTAGCCATCCAGTGTCTTGCGGTAAGGCCTCAAATTGGGAATCTCATAACGACGGCCTTCCCTTTGGGCTCGGGCCTTTTCATTCTTGATGGCTTGTTCGTGTTTCAAGTCATCTCTGGAAGGCTCATATCCCAAACTGAACGTGTTCTTAACAAAAGGAACCTCAGTAGGTTGCATCCTTCCTTGTTGATATTTCCCTAGGCCTAAACCAGGGAAGTAATTCATATTCCTCATCATGCAGAGGACTTTGCGATTGCCAAGGGTCCATGATTCGTTTCCCCCTTCTTTGTCAATGGCGTTGATTGAGATGCCGGAGAGAGTAGAGTCTGCTAAACCATGCTGAATTTGGTGAATGGGTTCCCCCTTTCTGTGGATAGTGACGTTTTCTGTCATAACGGTCACTATTTCATCCCCATTTCTGAACTTCACACATTGATGGAGAGTCGAAGGGACGGCATTAGAACTGTGTATCTGTAGACACCCCGCTTTGGACCTCTCACCCCGATTGCATACATAGTATTTTTATTTAACTTATTTTTGTTAATTTCTGTTACTTCCGTTAATTTCCTAACTGATTCCGTTAGTTTTGGACTGAACTGCATAACAGAGTTAACTTTTAGAGTCATTCTGTCATTCTGTTATTTTCTCCCGCGGGCGCTTCCGGAAGTGTTATCGGGATCCGCGCGCGTCTCGCCCCTAAAGCGGGACCCGCGCGCCTCCCATTATGGCAGTAACGGATTGCACCTTATTTCCCTCCCTTTTCTTATTTACAAACATCTTCTTGATCACAAAAACATCTCTTTTTACATCCAAGTTCATCCCCCTTTTTATTCATTAACTCCAAATCCCATATTCTAGCCTTTTCCCAAAAACTAATATTTCTTTCATTTATTATTTGATTTCTTTTATTTCTTTTATTTTTCTTTTATTCATTTATCTTATTTGTGATTGGTCAATTCCATCTCACATGGATTGACAAATTTCCCTCCAAACTTTCCCTCCTATTTTTACCTATAAAAGCCATCTTCTTCTACCTTAGGAAGGGACCTTGGACCTCAACTTTGATTCACAAACTACACTATACACAAATTCTCCCAACAAGAGTTCTTAGTAACAAGACTCTACACAAATTGTTCTACAACAATTTCATTACAACAACAACACTTTCAAGTCAAGGTTTCAAGTCCTCTTTCTCAAGGTACAACTCCATTTTCTTCCTTTATTTTCTTCTTCTTGATGTATGCAATCCCCATTAATGGGACATGACCAACATGACTACTTCACATATTGAAGCTAGTTAAGGTTATCTCCCTACATTTTAATCTTAACTTTAATTCACCATGTTAATTTCTCTTCATCTCTTAATGTAATTCTTTAACATTATTTGTTACATGTAATTTTATCATTAAATAAATAAAGCAATTCTATTTTATTTCACCTTTATTTTCCCTTTTCTTTTCATTACAATTGTTAGCACGTTTCTATTTAATTAAATTGAAGGACATTTAACATTAGAACACCAAAAGTAGCAAGACCCGCGTAAGCGGGGCGGAGTGGGTGTTTAAGTACTTCCCACTCCGTCACCTAACCCCCGAACCCTTCTCTTCCCGAATCTCTGGTTTTCGTACAAAAAGGCTATCTTTCTTAGGTTTTCTCGCGTTCCTCTAAAACATGGGTGGCGACTCTTAAAATCAAGTAGACATCCTAGGTAATTCACGCGCTCTAGCCAAGCCGTGGTCCCCCAGGGTATCTACAGTGGCGACTCCGCTGGGGACATAGAGGGTTAAACTTGCGTTTTTCATTTTTGGTGTTCTTTTATTTTATTTTCTGGGCATTCTGGTAAAAAGGGTAGGAAGAGCGCGCCTCTGGCCTTCTTGGCCTAAAGCGCGCGCGTCCGACCCCAATTACCAGAATCGCCCGCCTCCCATCTCGTCCTTCAATTCCATGTTTCTGTGCTAACAATGTCTGCAGGGGAAAAGTTCTATATTTTAGGGTCAAGGCAATCCCTTGAACCCGCTGATTTGCAGGTATTGCCCAGAAGCGGGCGCCTCCACTTCTCTCAGTCTAACGTGCGCGCCTCCCGAGTAGGCATCTGAATGCGCGCGCTTCTGGGCATTTCCCAGAAACAGAAACAGTGAACTGAATGGATAGTTTTGACAGTGTGTGGGCACCGGGCCTGCCCAGAACAGCTTTTATTTCCTGTTCATTTTTATCGGTCACACGGGTGATTCGAAAGTTGTAAATTACGTGCTTATTTGTTTTTTTTATTTCCTTTGAAAAAAAATATATATTTTGTCACTTGTTAGACCTCACACTACGTGCACATAATTCTTATCAACTGCTCACTATCGAGTCGCACAAGTCCAACCCCAAACCCGTCGAGGCCCGTCCTAGAACGTTTCAAGCTCCACTCGACCTTGACTCTTTCGAAGCGGTAAACCTCAGCCCGTGGCGTAGTTCATGACTACAGGCCGGGGGTGACCTTTAAGCCTCTCTTTAGCCGAGCACAAACCACACAATTCTAGTTAGGGTCTAACACTCCGTGACTCAAGTCGGTTTCCATGTGCCGAGATTTCCCTAAACTAATGTCTTCAAATCATACATGCCACTCGTTGTTTTGGACGCAATAAAAATCCGTCCCCAAAAGTGGTTATTTTGGACGAAAATAAAAAATTCGTCCCCGCATGTATGCTTTACTACATTAATTTAGTTTAATCCCGACACATGTAGGATTCACAAGCGTGGTGGAATCCGATGAGTATATTGGACCACGAGAAGGTCTATATACTAGTGTGACGATTCCACTATTTTTCTAGAAACCCCAAAAAGGACCACGTCCTTCCGACTTTTGTAAATAAAAAAAAAGAGTCATTTTTCTTATGTGGTTGAGTCTTTTTCCTTTGTTTGTGGGTTAATTATTTTACTCAAAATATGTTTGTGGGGCCAACCTAAGATCGACCGTGTTCTCTCAATAGGTCCAATGGCTTCCAACGGCAACAACAACAAGGGTGAGATCATCTCCGTGTCCAACGAAAGGCTCTTCAACATAATAAGAGCCATGGGGGAACAAATGGATAGACTTGTCGAGGATGCCCGCCGCAAGGATGATTTGTGGCAAGACCGTCTTGATCTCGAGAGGAAAATTCACAAGGAAGAAGTGTCCGAACTTAAGGTCCGTTTACGGGAGTTCACCGACAACAAGGCAAAGGTCAACGGTAAGGCATGTTCAAGTGGCTCGCCTCTCAAAAGTCACAAAGTTTCTACTAACGACCGTGTCTACACTCCCCTCCAAGGTATGACCGTCACCAAGGCCTACGAAGATCTGAAAGCAAAGGGACAAATTTCTCCTCTCCAAGGGTACAAGCAACCACAACCATTGCGTCGCAACCATGCCCACCACAAGTGGTGTGACTATCTGTCACGACCCGAAAACTAGGCTCTATTTTATTAGTAATAAATAATTATCATTTATTTATTTGCTCATTTATTTATTTAAATTATTATTTAATTAATGAATTATGTGTGCATTTTATGTGTTATAATAATTTATGCCTAGCATTTTATTTGGGTCATTTGTGCTAGTGAAGAAGTGTTGAGTCTTATTTGTTAGTGGGGAGTTTATTTGATATAAGGTATTAGGAGGAGGGGCCTATGTGTAAGTTTTCAAATCATTTCTCCCTACTCCCTCCCTACTCTCCTCCCTCACTCTTTCACTCCACCTCCATCTCCCAGCTCATTTCTCTCTCTCTCTTCCATAGAAAAGGTAAGTTTTTCTCTCTTCCTTCTCTCTTCATTTTCTTCATCTTCCTCTTGTTATTTCTCATTTCTTAAAACATGAATCATGTTTAGATCGTCGATAGGATCGTAGGAAGCCAAGAAATTTTGAGTTCCGTCACCTTTGAGAAAATCCGGGTAAGTTACTTTTCCCCCCATTGATGCTAAAAATGTTCATCCTATGCTTAGATGATACTATGATTTCCATTTATTGCTTCTTTGGTTCATTTTGTGATGATTTACATTTTTGTTCATTTTGTGAAATTTTGGTATTTGAATCACCCTTGATTGAGGTTCCTTAGATGATGTTGTTGGAGTCCTTTTGGTTCAAAATGGTGTAGGTACTTTAGTTCACATTTTGGTAGTGTTAGAAATGGTGAAGATTGGGTTTGTTTTGGATTTGGGTTGTTAATGGTAGAAACCCAGATTTTTGGCCGGAATTTGCCTTTCCGGGCAAGGAGGCGCGCGCACCCTCCCATAGGAGGCGCGCGCACCCTTATGCCCTTCTTGAACAAAACCTTCTGTTTCTTGGAGGCGCGCGCACCCTCTCCTCCTCCAAACTTGATTTTCCCTTCTGATCAAGGAGGCGCGCGCACCCTCCCATAGGAGGCGCGCGCACCCTCTCCCCTGGTGTGAAATTTATTTCCCTTTTTGTCCAATCTTTCGAGAGCCATATCTCCTTCATTCGGACTCCATTTTAGGTGTATAAACTATCATTTTAAAGCTCTTTTAGCGTACTTCGAGATGAGGTGGTTTATTTATGTGAGTTTCAGGTTTAGATTGTGTTGAGATTTCATTTAGTGTCTTATGACAAAGTGTTTAGAATCGGTCCGTTGTAATCAAGTTGGGAATATCGGTTTGTGTCGTTTCGCCTTGGTTCCTTTGTGAATAAATGGGTTATGGAATTTAGTTATGGATTATTGGAAAATGTGGGAACACTTTCATAATGAGTGGGCGGTTGGGATAGTTTTAATGATAGTCATTGTGCTATTTGGGGAATGACCATTTGGGTAGTACTCTCTATGAGTAACTCGTGTGTATCGTGTTAGGATGCGTTTGATATGGATCCTTGTCCTAGAATCATTTCGTTTTAATGATTTGTATTGTTGGGATTTTATGAGCAATTCCATTTTTGTTAATGAACTCTTTTATGAGGAACTTCTTGCTATCAATGTTGTTAAACTCTTAATGAGTAATCGTTGTATCTTTATGGTGATTTGTGTTACGGTTCCCTACTTTGGAACCCTTTTGATGTTTATAAAGCTAGTATTCATTACTTAGCATTATTGAAAGTCCATCTGGTTAAATTGTGTATCGAGTCAGGCAATGGATAATGCTATAATGGCACGAGCCAAGTCCAGTATAGCATCGCCCATTGGTCCTTCTGTCCTCATCCAGATTGGCCTTGGTTGGGATGAGCTAGCTCCGTTGTGGGTATTCTAGCTAATCGTTTTGGAGCATGACTTTGTGGCATGACTCCCGCCCCTTGTGGCACTTTATCATTGTTATTGGTTCTGGTACCGGGTTTCTCTTCAGCTTTTATGCTACTATGGAGAGGGTCTGAGTGGTTGATTGGTCGGTTCTGACCGGGGTTTCTCTTCAGCTTTTATGCTGCTATGAAGATGGTTTGTTTGATTGATGGGTTGATTGGTCGCTTCTGACCGGGGTTTTCTCTTCGGCTTTTATGCTACTGTGAAGATATGGATTGGTTGATTGTTGAAGCTGCGCAGCGATCCTGTAATTGGTTCTATCAGTTGGGAAACCTTGGCTAATATCCTTTGTTATGTGTTTACTTTCCGCTGCTATCTGTTGACTGTTATTTGTTACATGCTATGTGATATTTATCATTGTTTATTTCTTATTGCATTATAGCATGTCATGTAGTTGCATTAGTAACTTACTGAGATTTTATCTCACCCCGTTTATTTCCATCTTTGTTTTTCCTTACCCCCCCCTAGGAGGAAAAGGATTAGGATTCGCGGATCGAGGAGGACGTCGAGAGGATTGAGATTTTAGGGCAGGTTGTTATGGATCGGTTTACATTATTTAAATGTATAACCTTTTGGGGATAGTTTTACCATTATTGACGACATTAAGAATTGTATATTTTATTCTTTTGGGCATAAGATGTGGAGCTTATGTTAGATGTACTTTGTTGATTTAAACTCGGATTTGTAAAACCTTGTGTTATCATCTTTTGGTTCAAAATGGAATTTTTAACTTCTATATTTTAGAGTTTTGGTTTTAAGTCGACGTCCAGCTCACGTATTCCGGACCCGCGGGTTCGGGGCCGCGACACTATCACCTATGCAGCGGTCACCTCACCGAGGATTGCTTCTCCATCCGCAACATCATCCAAGACTTGATTGAAAATGGTGAATTTACCGTGGGTGAAGAACAACAGTTAGAGAATGGCAACATGCAAGAACTCATCAAGGAAGAGGCTCAGATTTGAAATGGGGTTTCAACAAGAGATCATGCTACAAGGCCGACAACAACAACCTCCGTTTCTCTTTCTCTACCTAGAAATAGGATTAAAAAAAAAAAGAGAGTCGAAAGTCCTCTAATGTGTGCATTAATGTTTTCTCTCGTCCGATGTTAAATTTTGATTCAATCATTAAATAAAAGTCGTTCTTGTCCTCATACACTCTTCCAACTTGCTCAATCTAATTCTTGGCAAAATAATGAAAATGTGTCTAAACAAGTTTTAGAATGAAGGCTATCACTTGAACGCCTAGAGGCTAAACATCGACGACGACATCAACAACGAAGACATCAACAACGACGAAATCAAGACAAAGAAAGGTGGAGCAATGATCATGAAGCAAAGTTTTCAAAAGGGGATTAAAAAAAAAAAAAAAAAAATTCCCCCTCAATCAAAGAAGTACAAGATCAACATCATTCCACCAACGAAGCGACATCAACAACAATCACGACGAAGCAACAATTCATCACTGCGAATGGAGAATCAACAAGAACTACGGTGACCTGAGCCTCTACACTGGAGGAACGTAGGCAACCTTCGGGTCCGGTCTCATGCAAGAAAGAAGATATGTTTAGCCCTAGCGCGTTATGGTGATCGGCCTTCATCTCGAACTTGTCAAGACATTTTTGTACGATTCATTTGCCAATGAATTAATCACCTCAAGATTGAACAACTTTCCTAGATTTGGAATCACTTTCCGTTCCTTATCGAGTCTAGGGCTTCTATTCTTTCTGCATACTCCCAGTTTCTTGCAATCAAACTGGGGCTTTCTTTCTCTTCTCTCTTAATGACTTACATGCCTTCGTCAGTCATTCAAAAGATATACATACATGAAGTCAAATCTAGGGACACTTCCCTAGTCGAGTCAATGTCACTCATCTTTAGTGACAAGAGGTCTTCACCGGAAAATCACATGTCTTATCTCCTCAGCCAGAGTCAATGCACACTTCCTCATTAATCGAGTAAAAAAAAAAAAAAAAAAAAAAAGACGCAAAAGAGATGCCCGCTAGATTGAAAACCCGAAAGGGCGGTCTAGGCAAAAAAACAGGGTGCGTCATAAAAAAAATGAGAGAGTGAGAGAGAGAAGGGAAAGAGAAATGGAGATCTCCGGCCTTTAAGGAAGACAACTGCACAAGTTCTACATTGGGTCCTCAGCAAGTCAATTCCCCACCGAGTCAACTTTGGGATTGCAAAAGGCTCAACAAGATATGGCACCATCAAAGGTTGTCTTGGGTTATTGGCATCATTCTCCAGCAGTGTGCATTTTTGGGTTCATGAAAAGAAGGCCCGTGGTAACCAAGACCCATCCGAGAATGAGCCCATCATAGAAAGGCACGAGGTTGCACAAATAATCCCTAGCTAGTCAATTGGCTTGGGCAGCAAATAGCAACAACACGTGTCTCAGTTTTCAAAGCTTCTGCAAGTATGTGCTTCTAAAGTACGCTGAAAGGCTCCCGAGAAATGGAGTAGCTCTTGCCATGTCCTCTCATGTTTGTTCCCTCGCACGAGGATGAGTCACTCTTACTTTGCTCAACAAATGATGACACCCTAGGGGCTATGTGACTCAAGGACAAGGGCTTCTTTTGCCTCATCTGACAATCAATAAGCCCTAGGGGCTATGCTTGAGAAAGATGTGTGAGACTATCCTCAAAGTCTCTCAAAATGGATGACAAAAATCCCTCTTATTATGTGTGCCCGTGCTCGTTCCCCCAATCAAGGATGGACCTTTCTCGCAATCAATGATGGCATTCTAGGGGATACGGTCAAGTCTTAAAGGCTCCCTCGGCAAGAAGCAATTCACTTCAATGTCCCCAGCAACATTTAAAGTTTTATACCGAAAGGTCTCAATGGGCTTCGCAATCTACAATCTTTTGCGCTCCGGCATTACAGTGATACAAGCAAAGGGAAATATTGGGGCTTCGCAATAAACAAGATTTTGGGCAACAATACTCGAACAACGCAATTTAGGAGTAGTCTTATGGCTCCATGAAAGGGATCAAACTTCAATGGACTCTCAACACTTCCAGTCAGAAGGCCTCTTGGTTTTAAATAAAGGCTCCGATGATATGAATGAATTTGATGATTCTTGTTAGAACTCACAGCGAGATTCTAAAGGAAGTCTTAGAGAAAAGGAAAAATATTCAATATGCTAGACTCACCCGGCTGAGTTATGGCGGGCAATGCCAATATGTTAACACTAGAGACAGAGTTACGGCCAATCCCAATGTTTCTGCAATACAGCACCCCCTTCTCCAAGATCAAAAGTACAGGCTGCATCCGAAGATCCGCCGTCGGTTCAACTCAAGAAGACTCGAGCAAACATACCGTTCGAGACTTTATCACTCCAAGACCTTATCATCAGCAACAACATCACCATCTCCCATGAGACGTCTCCCGAAGACCGTACTACACTTCCAACATGGGCCTTCCGCCATTTGGGTATCAACCACAAAAAGGGCCATCCACCTCCAAGCAAGAGAAAGAAGGAGATCGCCTCCAAGAGTTCTACTCAATGGTGCATCTACTCTCAATACAATGCCAAGATAAGTTGGAGCTTCACACCGAAAGTTCTTCACATCCCGCCATCTACAAACTTGATAAGCCCATGACATTTGGGGCTTAACAATCTCTTAAATCTTGGTATCAATGATCTTCTCTTGGGGCTTGCCCACGTCGACAACAAAAGACAGTTTATTTGAATGGGCTAAGAGTTGATTCATCTTGGGGCTTCATAAGCCACTCAAAGTTCAGCATTCGAGGGGCTTTACAGTCAGCAACCCCTTGGCATCTCGACATCGATAGTCCTTTTGGAGCCCCATAATCGACAAATCTCTTGGGGCTAGATATCAATTTCGTTGGACACCACGGCAACGACGACGACATTCAAGCGAGGCAATCCGGACTTCGATCGAACATGACTTGATCTTGGGTTGGCTTTACAAACACACAATGGTTAAAATGGTTCACCCACGAAATAAAAAATAATCTTTTTCTCACATGTGTGCATATTCTTTCCCTTCTAATCTAAAAAAAAATAAAAAAAAATAAAAAAAAGATTTTTCTTTTTCTTTTTCTCATTCTATGTGCAAAAGTATGTGCTCTACTTTGCTTTGCTCCTAGCTTCTCCTCCAGCATTCTCCATCATCCTTGAACTACGCTAGTCTGATTCCTTTCAAGGGATACGTAGGTAGCCTTTTGGCACGACCAACCCACCGTCCAGAATACCATCTCGCCAACACTCCATCAAAGGCAAGAACAATTCATCACCATCAACATCATCATCCAAAGCATGGACATTCTTCAGCAAAAGCATTAACATCCTTCAGCAATCCATCCCCAATCAAGCGGCAATGGTAGGTGAAGGTATGAACATCATTCATCTCAAGCAATCTCTGCTTTCAAAAATCACTTCACACGCAGAATCACTTTACTTCTCTCTCATACAAACCGCTTTCAAATCACATTGCACCACAAGCACTATTTCTCTCTTCATTTCACACTTCATGCATCTTCTTGCACAAATACATATACCTGCCAAGCACACACATAACAGGTACCACCACAAAGTCAACAGCATCCGCTACTCAAGACACTTCATCCCCAGCAGAAAATGGTCCACAGTCAACCATGCCCGCATCCCCACGATAAAGTCAACAGCAACTGCAGCTCTAGACAGCAATTTGGTCCACGGTGATCCCGCAATCAGCAAACGGATCCCGCCTTAGCAAACGGATCCCGCCTCTAGCAAATGGATCTCGCATCAGCAAACGGATCCCGCTTCAGCAAACGGATCACGCATCAGGAAACGGGTCCCGCATCAGCAAACAGGTCCCGCATCAGCAAACGGATCCCGCCTCAGCAAACGGATCCCGCCTCAGCAAACGGATCCCGCTTCAGCAAACGGATCCCGCTTCAGCAAACGGACCCCGCATCAGCAAACGGATCCCGCTTCAGCAAACGGATCCCGCATTCAGCAAACGGATCCCGCATTCAGCAAACGGATCCCGCATCAGCAAACGGATCCCGCATCAGCAAACGGATCCCACTTCAGCAAACGGATCCCGCATCCAGCAAACGGATCCCGCATCCAGCAAACGGATCCCGCATTCAGCAAACGGATCCCGCATCAGCAAACGGATCCCGCTTCAGCAAACGGATCCCGCAATCAGCAAACGGATCCCGCTTCAGCAAACGGATCCCGCTATATCCTTTCTATAGTAATAAAGCCGCTCACACAGGGAGCACACCCCTATCTCTCGCAATTTCAAAATTCCTACTTTATCGAGTCTTTATTTTCTTTTGTCGATGTCCTCGGCGGTTGTCTTTCTTTCGTCGACGCGTTTTTCTTTGTAATCCACGTCACCGAGGGGCTCTGTAGACACCCCGCTTTAGACCTCTCACCCCGATTGCATACATAGTATTTTTATTTAACTTGTTTTTGTTAATTTCTGTTACTTCCGTTAAGTTCCTAACTGATTCCGTTAGTTTTGGACTGAACTGCATAACAGAGTTAACTTTTAGAGTCATTCTGTCATTCTGTTATTTTCTCCCGCGGGCGCTTCCGGAAGTGTTATCGGGATGCGCGCGCGTCTCGCCTCTAAAGCGGGACCCGCGCGCCTCCCATTATAGCAGTAACGGATTGCACCTTATTTCCCTCCCTTTTCTTATTTACAAACTTCTTCTTGATCTCAAAAACATCTCTTTTTACATCCAAGTTCATCCCCCTTTTTATTCATTAACTCCAAATCCCATATTCTAGCCTTTTCCCAAAAACTAATATTTCTTTCATTTATTATTTGATTTCTTTTATTTCTTTTATTTTTCTTTTATTCATTTATCTTATTTGTGATTGGTCAATTCCATCTCACACGGATTGACCAATTTCCCTCCTATTTTTACCTATAAAAGCCATCTTCTTCTACCTTAGGAAGGGACCTTGGACCTCAACTTTGATTCACAAACTACACTATACACAAATTCTCCCAACAAGAGTTCTTAGTAACAAGACTCTACACAAATTGTTCTACAACAATTTCATTACAACAACAACACTTTCAAGTCAAGGTTTCAAGTCCTCTTTCTCAAGGTACAACTCCATTTTCTTCCTTTATTTTCTTCTTCTTGATGTATGCAATCCCCATTAATGGGACATGACCAACATGACTACTTCACATATTGAAGCTAGTTAAGGTTATCTCCCTACATTTTAATCTTAGCTTTAATTCACCATGTTAATTTCTCTTCATCTCTTAATGTAATTCTTTAACATTATTTGTTATATGTAATTTTATCATTAAATAAATAAAGCAATTCTATTTTATTTCCCCTTTATTTTCCCTTTTCTTTTCATTACAATTGTTAGCACGTTTCTATTTAATTAAATTGAAAGACATTTAACATTAGAACACCAAAAGTAGCAAGACCCGCGTAAGCGGGGCGGAGTGGGTGTTTAAGTACTTCCCACTCCGTCACCTAACCCCCGAACCCTTCTCTTCCTGAATCTCTGGTTTTCGTACAAAAAGGCTATCTTTCTTAGGTTTTCTCGCGTTCCTCTAAAACGTGGGTGGCGACTCTTAAAATCAAGTAGACATCCTAGGTAATTCACGCGCTCTAGCCAAGCCGTGGTCCCCCGGGGTATCTACAGTATCCACGGTCGGCCCAAGAGAAAATTGAATGAGGAAGGGACGTCGAGCACTTGGAATGGGATGGACATGACCATGCTCCCAAACTCAATGTCTATTTCCGCCATACCCATGACTGTGCAGGCAGTGCTATTGTAACCTCGGATCACTTGAGTAGAAGGCTTTAAGTCTGAATTCTTAAGCCCCAGTATGCCCATGATTCGGCCGGGCATCAAATTGAGTGCGGAACCACCGTCAACCAAGACTCTTGAAATAGGTCTCCCCCTTGCTCTCACCTTGAGATAAATGGCCTCATTGTGCTCGGAACCAAATGGTGGAAGGTCCATGTCGGCAAAGGTGATGACATTGCCAAAAATGAATGTGACCTATCATTGCGGTAAGGTCCTCGGGAGTTGTATCGGGAGAGATCGACGTGTCGTCGAGATTACTAATGAAAAGATCTCGGTGCTTCTTTGAGGATGAAATGAGGTCCCAAATGGAGATGTTGGCTTGAGTTTTCTTGAGTTGAACCAATAAAGGGTCTTCGGTAGTGTCGCGAGCTTGCGGTCTTTGAGAAGAGGTGCTTGGTGCATAAGTAGCGGGGTTGCTTGCTATGACTCGTCCGGATTGAGTTAGCATGTTGACGTTCCCCATCTTGCTTCTTTTTCCTATTCTCTAGTACTTCCCTCATTACCTCTTCGTAAGTCACAACGTAACAAGAATTGTCAAATTTATTCATCACATTGGAGCCCTCATTCACAATTGGGATTAAATGAGTGGTCTCCTCAAATTCCCCTACCTCTATTACATTGACATCCTCGCCATTAGGCACTATGAACTCTTTCTTGTCTATGAGATCTTGGATGA
The DNA here is from genome assembly GCA_026119855.1 of Campanula takesimana. Classification (NCBI taxonomy): domain Eukaryota; kingdom Viridiplantae; phylum Streptophyta; class Magnoliopsida; order Asterales; family Campanulaceae; genus Campanula; species Campanula takesimana. The sequence continues at coordinate 595,087 of JAOWBW010000710.1, forward strand.
CATTACGGAGGACAAAGCATTCCTCGGTGGTGTGGCAACTATGTTGGTGGTAGTCACAATGCTTGTGGTAGGCATGGTTGGGATGCATTGTCTTGGGTTTGTACCCTTGGAGAGGAGTAATTTTCCCTTTGGCCTTGAGAGCTTCGAAGGCCTCGGTGATAGTCATGCCATAGAGTGGAGTGTAGACACGATTGTCTTGAAAGTTCTTGCCTTGTGGAGGAGGAATCCTTTTGTAATTCCCCTTATCGGTAGTGACGGCATTAACTGAAGCCTCTTTTGTGGAGTTAGAGGCGGCCTTGTAACGGAAGCTAGGAGCACTTTTCTTGATTTACTTGAGCAACTCATCCATTCGGATTCCCTCCTCATACATTTGTGAGAAATCGGCATAGCAAGCCCCACTTAGGTGGGTGCGGAGATCAATCTTTAGACACTTAAGAAAGATGTCCATTTGCTCCTTGGTGTTAGGCCTCTCGACAATTTCAGCAAGCTTGTCATTCCACCTTCTCGTGAAGTCAATGAAGGACTCATTGTCCCTTTGAGTAGTGTTCTCGAGCTCTTTCTTGGTTGGCCAGTGGGTGGTGTTTCCTTGGTATTGACTCTTGAAGGCAAGTATGGCGGCGTCCTAATCAAGATGGACTGTGAGTGGGAGAGTTGCATACCAATCCTTTGCCTCCCCCTCGAGAGTAAGAGGGAAGCATTGTTCCATAACCTTGGGAGAGACCTTCTTCGGTACCATAGCCCAAATGTAAGTCTCGATGTGTGCCATGGGACAAGAGTTTCCCTTGAACTTGCTGATGTCGGGCATTTTGAACTTGTTGGGGAGAGCGGCCATGGTGCTCATGAGAATGGAGGACTGATAAAGGCTCGTGTCAGGATTTTTCCCCACGTTGAGGCCGTTGAAGCGTTGATCTATGTAAGCCATAATTGAATCAACCATCTTGTGCTCATTGTTCTCGGTGCTTGGTTCCCCCATTTTCTTGATGCGGGCACTAACATAAGGGCTTTCAAATAAGCCTTGGGTCCACTCGGACTCTTCATTGTCTTTCTTGTCTTTACCCTTGGCAAGCTTGGTGAGCTTTTCTTTCATTTGCTCCATCTCGGCCTCGTGGGCCTCCCTTTGATTGTCGAGGTGGGATTGCCAAAGATCATCCTTATTTTGGGCCTTTTTATTAAGAGTTGAGACTTTATCTTGGATCACTTGGACCATAGCTGAAAGCTGCTCGAGAGACATGGTGTTGTTGATGCCGGTCATGGTTGTTGTTGGAGATGTTGGAGTAATCACTTCACGGACTAACTGATTCGCTGAATCCTGATAGACTCTGTAAGTACCAATTGAACCTATATTGCAGAAGAGGCCCTTCTCAGTCTTGAGTAACACTTTCGGTCCATGAAGAGGCTTAGAACACACATTGGGCACACGACTCAAACCACATAAGAAAAGACTCTTTTTTTTATAAGTCGGAGGGACGGGGTCCCTTTTGAATTTCTATGAAAATAATGGAATCGTCACACTAGTATATAGACCATCTCGAGGTCCCATAAACTCATCGGATTCCATCACGCTAGTAAATCCTACACATGTCGGGATTAAACTAAATTAATGTAGTAAAGCATACATGCGGGGACGTAATTTTATTTTCGTCCATAATAACCACTTGGGGACAGAGTTTTATTTCGTCCATGATAACCACTTGGCATGTATGTTTTGAAGAAATTAGTTTAGGGAAATCTCGGCACATGAAAACCGACTTCAGTCACGGAGTGTTAGACCCTAACTAGAATTATGTTGGCTTGTGCTCGGCTAATGAGAGGCTTAAGGTCACCCTCGGCATGTAGTCATGAACTACGCCACGGGTTGAGGTTTACCGCTTCAAAAGAGTCAAGGTCGGGTGGAGCTTGAAACTCTCTAGGACGGGCCTCGGCGGGTTTGGGGTTATAAACTTGTGCGACTCGATAGTGAGCAATTTATAGGAGATTGTGCACGTAGTGTGAGGTCCAACATGTGACAAAACATTTTTTTACTTTTTTTTTTGAAAGAAAAGCAAATAAGCACATAATTACAACTCTCGAATCACCCGTATGACCAATAAAACAAAACAAAAAATGAAACAGTTAAGAGGTCCAAATCAGTCCATGATGCAAGCAACTCTTCCCACACACCAATCATTCTGCTCTGTTCTGAAACTGTCCCTGCTCTGGAAAACCACCCAGAAGCGTGTACCTCTGGCCTGTATTGTGGGATGCGCGCGCCTGGCGCAGAGTCTATAGGAGGCGCCCGCTTCTGGGAAAACCTGTCAGATTGTCAAACTTTGGACTCAGGGGATTGCCCTGGTCCTGAATGTATATTGTAACCCCTGCAGGAATGATTAGTGTAGAAAAAAGAAGAAGAACAGGAAGAACATTAGGAAGCGGGCGACTCTGATCCTTGATGTGGGCCGCGCGCGCCTTAGGCCAAGAAGGCCAGAGGCGCACGCTTCCCCCATCAGGAACCAGAATGCCCAGAAAAGATGTAGATTTTGATCAGAAACGCAAGTTTAACCCTGAAACGTCCCCAGCGGAGTCGCCACTGTAGATACCCCGGGGGGCCACAGCTTGGCTAGAGCGATGAGTTACCCTAGGATGTCTATTTATGTTTTAGAGTCGCCATCTATGTTTTAGAGGAACATAAGAAAAACCTAATGTTTATAGCCTAAGTTTGATTACGAAAATAGAGATTCTTTGTTATGAGGTTCGGGGGTTAGGTTACGAGATGGGAAGTACTTAAACACCCATCTCTCCCAACTAAAGTTGGTCTTGCTTGATAAAAATCTACATAAATGATGAAATTTTCTTCTTATTCTTGATGATAAAAGGGGGGGGTTCAAAAAAGGGGTGTTTGGAATGTAGGGAGATGACTCCGTGACTAGCTTCAATGAAGTGAAGTAGTCTTTGGTGTCATGTCCCAAAAATGTTCGGGTGATTGTGTAGATACCCCGGGGAACCACGGCTTGGCTAGAGCGGTGAATTATCCTAGGATGTCTAACTTGTTTTAGATTGTTTAGAGTCGCCACCTATGTTTTTAAAGGAACATAAGAAAAACCTAGAAATAGCCTAATTTATGTACAAAACCAGAGATTCGGGAGAGAAGGGTTCGGGGGTTAGGTGACGGAGTGGGAAGTACTTAAACACCCACTCCGTCCCGCTTACGCGGGTCTTGCTACTATTGGTGTTCTAATATTTACATGTCCTTCAATTAATTAAATAGAAATGTGCTAACAATTGTGATGAGAAGAAAAGAGGAAATAAAGGGGAAATAAAATAGAATTGTTTTATTTATTTAATGATAAAGATTACATGTAACATTCTTCAAGAATTTGAGCCAGTAGAAGAAGAATATGAGGGATATCAAAATATCCTCATATATGAAATTGATCCAGGAGAAGACACGACTTCTGAATCCGATAATGAATCGTCCGATTATGAATGATCATTATCAAGAAGAATTAGTAATGCCAAACATTCCGGCTTTTGGGGCGGGACGCGCGCGCAGCCCGTTAACAGTTCCGGAAGCGCCCGCGGCAGAGAAGGACAGAATGACAGAATGACCCTAAAAGTTAATTCTGTTATGCAGTTTAGTCCAAAACTAACGGAATCAGTTAGGAACTTAACCGAAGTAACAGAAATCAACAAAAATAAGTTAAATAAAAATACTTTGTATGCAATCGGGGTGAGAGGTCCAAGGCGGGGTGTCTACAGAGCCCCTCGGCGACGTGGATTGCGAGGCAAAACGCGTCGACGAAAGAAAGACAACCGCCGAGGACATCGACAAGAGAAAACAAAGACTCGATAAAGCAGGAATTTGAAATTACAAAGGATAGGAGTGCGCTCCCTGTGTGAGCGGCTTTCGCGGATGGAAAGGGTATGGTGATTTTAGTGGTTCACCATGGACCAAAATTGGTGCTCTGTGCGGCACCTGCTGATTCTGGTGCTCTGTGCGGCACCTGCTGATTCTGGTGCTCTGTGCGGCACCTGGTGCTCTGTGCGGCACCTGTTGATTCTTGTGCTCTGTGCGGCACCTGGTGCTCTGTGCGGCACCTGTTGATTCTGGTGCTCTGTGCGGCACCTGGTGCTCTGTGCGGCACCTGTTGATTCTGGTGCTCTGTGCGGCACCTACTGATTCTTGTGCTCTGTGCGGCACCTGGTGCTCTGTGCGGCACCTGTTGATTCTGGTGCTCTGTGCGGCACCTGGTGCTCTGTGCGGCACCTGTTGATTCTGGTGCTCTGTGCGGCACCTGCCGATTCTGGTGCTCTGTGCGGCACCTGTTGATTCTGGTGCTCTGTGCGGCACCTGCTGATTCTGGTGCTATGTGCGGCACCTGGTGCTCTGTCCGGCACCTGTTATGTGTATGCTTTGCAGATATGCGTGCTTGTGTGAGATGTAAAATAGGAATTGCCAGAGAAAATTGTGATTGTGGTGTGATATGATCTTGAAAGCACCTTTGTAATGAGAGAGAAGTAAGAATGTAGAAAGTGATCTTGTGTGCGGTGTGATTTTGAGGAAAGCATTGGATGTATTCATACCTTCACTTACCATTGCCGCTTGAGTGGAGATGGATTCTTGATGTCCGCGGAGGATGCTTTGATGGAGAATGTCCATTCTTTAGATGTTGATGAGAGAATGCCCTTGATGTTGGGTTGGCGAGATGGTATTCTGGATGATGGGTTGGTCGTGCCAAAAGGCTGCCTACGTATCCCTTTAAGAGAATCAGACCAGCGTAGTTAAAGGATGATGGAGAACGCTGAAGGAGAGGCTAGGAGCAAAGCAAAGTAAAGCACATAATTTTGCACATAGAAGGAGAAAAAGAAAGAAAAAATCTTTTTTTTTTTTTTTTTTTTTTTTTTTTAAGTTCGTGGGTGAACCATTTTACCCATTGTGTGTTTGTAAAGCCAACCCAAGATCAAGTCATGCTCAGTCGAAGGATTGCCTCGCTTGAATTCTGTTGTCGCTGGTGTGCCCAACAAAGATTGATGTCTAGCCCCAAGAGATTTGTCGGTTATGGGGCTTCAAAAAGGCTTTTGATGCCGAGATGAGGGGTTGCTGATTGTAAAGCCCCTAGAATGCCTTTGATGCCAAATTTTGAGGGACTTGCATAGCTCCGAGATAAATCAGCTCTTGGCCCATTCGAGTAAATCACCCTTTGTTGTTGTAGTGAGCAAGCCCCAAGAGGAGATCGTTGATGCCAAGCTTCGAGAGATTGCAAAGCCCCAAGTGTCGTGGGCTTGTAGATGGCGGGATGTGAAGACCTTTCATTGTAAGCCCCAAATTACCTCGTGATTGGCTCGGCATTGAGAACGGATGTACCGTTTGGTAGAATTCTTGATAGAGATCTCCTTCTTGCTCTTACTGGGGAGATGAATGGCCTCATTGTGGTCGATACCCAAATGGCTGAGGGCTTATGTCAAAGGATGCAGTAATGTCTTGCGGTGCCGTCGAGGTCGCGGAGGATAAGGTCTTGGCGTGATAAAGTCTCAAATGAGTATGCTTGCTTGACTCTTCTTGAGTTGAACTAATGACGGATCTTCGGATGCAACTAGTGCTGTGGCCCAACTTTATCTGAGCTGCACCTTGTGCTTTTGATCTTGGAGAAGGGGGTGCTGAATTGCAGAAACATTGGGATTGGCCGTGGCATTTCCCGCTATAACCCTGTTTTGATTAGAGTTTAGCATATTGAATCTTTTTCCTTTTCTCTAAGACTTCCTTCAAAATCTCGCTGTGAGTTCTAACAAAAATCATCAACTTCATTCATAACATCGGAGTCTTCATTTAAAACCAAGAGGCCTTTGACTTGAAGTGTTGAGAGACCCTTTGAAGCTTGATTGTTCTCATGGAGCCATAAGACTACTCCACATTGCACTTGCTCGAGTATTGTTGCCCAAAAGAGTGTCGGTCGCGAATCCCTAATACTGCCCTTTGCTTGAATTACTGTAATGCCGTAGCCCAAAAGATTGTAGATTGCGAAGCCCGTTGAGACCTTCGGTGCCGAATTGAGGAAGCTTCCAATGTTGCACATGACTTGGCTGGGGATACTGCTGGGGAGTTAATTGCTCTTTGCCGAGGGAGCCTTTAAGACTTGACCGTAGCCCCTAGAGTGCCATCATTGATTGCGAGAAAGGTCCACCCTTGATTGGGGAAACGAGCACGGGCACACATGACAAGAGGGCTTTTTGACATCCCTTTTGAGGGACTTTGAGGATAGTTTCACACATCTTTCTTGAGCATAGCCCCTAGGGCGTATTGATTGCCAAATGAAGCAAAAGAATCCCTTGTTCTTGAGTCACATAGCCCCTAGGGCGTCAGCATATATTGAGCAAAGCAAGAGTGACTCGTCCTCGTGTGAGGGAATAAACATGAGAGGATATGGCAAGAGCTACTCCATTTCTCGAGAGCCTTTCGGCGTACTTTAGAAGCACATACTTGAAGAAGCCTTGAAAACTGAGACACATGTTGTTGCTATTTGCTGCCCAAGCCAATTGACTAGCTAGGGATTACTTGTGCAACCTCGTGCCCTTTTATGATGGGCTTGTTCTCGGATGGATCTTGGTAACCACAGGCCTTCTTTTCATGAACCCAAAAATGCACACTGCTGGAGAATGATGCCGATAACCCAAGACAACCTTTGATGGTGCTATATCTTGTCGAGCCTTTTGCAATCCCAAAGTTGACTCGGTGGGGAATTGACTTGCTGAGGAGATTCAATGTAGAACTTATCTTCTTTAGAGGCCGGGGATCTCCATTTCTCTTTCCCTTCTCTCTCTCACTCTCTCATTTTTTTTATGACGCACCCTGTTTTTTGCCTAGACCGCCCTTTCGGGTTTTCAATCTAGCGGGCATCTCTTTTGCGTCTTCATTTTTTACTCGATTAATGAGGAAGTGTGCATTGACTCTAGCTGAGGATGAGAGACATGTGATTTTGCGGTGAAACCCTTTTGTCACTAAAGATGAGTGACATTGACTCGACTAGGGAAGTGTCCCTTGACATGTATTTTTTATTGAATTGAATGACTCACGAAGGCAAGTAAGTCATTAAGAGAGAAGAGAAGGAAAGCCCCAATTTGATTGCAAGAAATTGGGAGTATGCAGAAAGAATAGAAGTCCCTAGACTCGACAAGGAGCGCGAAATGATTCCAAATCTAAGAAAGTTGTTCAATCTTTTTGGTGATTAATTTATTGGCAAATGAATCGTACAAAGATGTCTTGACAAGTTCGAGATGAAGGCCAATCACCATAACGCGCTAGGGCTAAACATATCTTCTTTCTTGCATGAGACCGTAGTTCTTGTGGATTCTCCATTCTTCGTGATGAATTGTTGCTTCGTCCTTCGTTGGCGGATGATGATGATGATCTTGATGTGAACTTCTTTGATTGAGGGGGATTTTTTTTTTTTTTTTTTTTTTTTTTGTGTGCTCTAACTTTTGCCTAGGTTGATTTGATGGTTTCAACCTAGCGAGCTCTTTTTTTTTCTTTTTTTTTTTTTTCTTTTTTTTTTTAATCCCCCTTTGAAAACTTTGCTTGACTTCTTCATGATTGTTGCTCCACCTTGTTTGTCTTGGCTTCGTCGTTGATGTTGGCGTCGATGTTTAGCCCCTAGGCGTTCAAGTGATGGCCTTGTTCTAAAACTTGTTTAGACATTTTTTCATCATTTTGCCAAGAATTAGATCGAACAACTTGGAAGAGTGTATAAGGACAAGAACGACTTTTATTTGATAAGAAGACTCGACACTTAACATGGGATGAGAGAAAACATTAATGCACACAAAAGAGGACTTTTGACTCTTTTTTTTTTTTTTATTCCTACTACTAGGTAGAGAAAGAGAAACGGAGATTGTTGTCGTCGTCCGCTTTGTTGAAGCCCCATTTCAAAACCAAGCCACTTCTTTGATGAGTTGCTCTTCACCCACGGTAAATTCGCCGTTGTCGATCAAATCTTGGATGATGTTTCGGAGAAGGAACCACCCTTCGGTAGTGTGGCCACTATGCTTGTGGTAGCCGCACCATTCACCATGAGCATGATTTTTCAGTATCGCCTTCGGCTTGTACCCCTCCAAAGGTTTGATCTTCCCTCTTGCCACCAAAATTTCAAATGCCTCGGCTTGGGTTACTCCTTGGAGAGGAGTGAAAACTCGGTTGTTGGTGGTACCTTTGTAGCTTTTGAGGGTCGGGCCACTTGAGCATGCTTTATCATTGAACTTTGCTTTGCTGTCGGTGAGCTCTTGCAAATGGGCTTTGAGTTCGGAAACCTTTTCCTTGTGAATTCTTCTTTCATAATCAAGACGGGCCTTGAGTTCGGAAACCTCTTCTTTGTGAATCCTCTTGTCGATATCGAAACGGGCTTGCCACAAATTGTCTTTACGGCGGGCATCCTCGACAATCCTATCCATTTGTTCCCCCATTGATTTCATTACGTTGAGTAACCCTTCGTTGGACACGAAATCATTTCCACCGTTGTTGTTGTCGCCGTTGGAAGCCATTGGACCTATTGGAAGAGCACGGTTGATCTTAGATTGGCCCACAAACACCTTTTGAGTAAAATAAATTTAACCCACAAACACAAAAAAGACTCAACCATATAAAGAAAATGACTCTTTTTTGTTTTTTTTTTTTTTTTATTTACAAAAGTCGGAAGGACGGAGTCCTTTTTGGGGTTTCTAGAAAAATAGTGGAATCGTCACACTAGTATATAGACCTTCTCGCGGTCCTATATACTCATCGGATTCCACCACACATGTGAGCCCTACATGTGTCGGGATTAAACTAAATTAATGTAGTAAATCATACATGTGGGGACGGATTTTTATTTTCGTCCAAAATAGCCACTTTTGGGGACGGAGTTTTATTTCGTCCATTGCAACAAATTGGCATGTATGATTTGAAGACATTAGTTTAGGGAAATCTCGGCACATGGAAACCGACTTGAGTCACGGAGTGTTAGACCCTAGACTAGAATTGTGTGGCTTGTGCTCGGCTTGAATATGAGGCTCAAAGGTCACCCCCGGCATGTAGTCATGAACTACGCCACAGGCTGAGGTTTACCGCTTCGAAAGAGCCAAGGTCGAGTGGAGCTTGAAACTTTCTAGGACGGGCCTCGACGGGTTTGGGGTTGGACTTGTGCGACTCGATAGTGAGCAGTTGATAAGAATATGTGCATGCAGTGTGAGGTCTAACATGTGACAAAACATTTTTTTTTTTCAAAAGAAATAAATAAAAAAACAAATAAGCACATAATTACAACTTTCGAATCACCCGTGTGACCGATAAAAATAAACAGAAAGTAAAAGAAATTGTATGCAGGCCCGGTGCCCACACACTGTCATTCTGTTCTGTTTCTGTGCACTGTTCTGTTCCGAGAATGCGCCCAGAAGCGCGCGCATTGGGTTGCCTATGCGGAAGGCGCGCGCGTGAGAGGAAGCAGGGCAGAGTCGCCCGCTTCTGGGTGAGAACCTGCAAATCAGTGGGTTCAAGGGATTGCCTTGACCCTTAATTAAGAAAACTTTCCCCTGCAGAATTTGTTAGCACAGAAACATGGAATTGAAGGACAAGAAAGGAGGCGGGCGATTCTGGTAATTGGGGTCGGACGCGCACGCTTTAGGCCAAGAAGGCCAGAGGCGCGCGCTTCCCACCCTTTTTACCAAAATGCCCAGAAAACAGTAATAAGAACACCAAAAGTTAAGAACGCAAGTTTAACCCTCTAAATCGTCCCCAGCGGAGTCGCCACTGTAGATACCCCGGGGAACCACGGCTTGGCTAGAGCGGTGAATTATCCTAGGATGTCTAACTTGTTTTAGATTGTTTAGAGTCGCCACCTATGTTTTTAAAGGAACATAAGAAAAACCTAGAAATAGCCTAATTTATGTACAAAACCAGAGATTCGGGAGAGAAGGGTTCGGGGGTTAGGTGACGGAGTGGGAAGTACTTAAACACCCACTCCGCCCCGCTTACGCGGGTCTTGCTACTATTGGTGTTCTAATATTTACATGTCCTTCAATTAATTAAATAGAAATGTGCTAACAATTGTGATGAGAAGAAAAGAGGAAATAAAGGGGAAATAAAATAGAATTGTTTTATTTATTTAATGATAAAGATTACATGTAACAAGTAATGTTAAAGAATTACATTAAGAGATGAAGAGAAATTAACATGGTGAATTAAAGTTAAGATTAAAATGTAGGGAGATAACCTTAACTAACTTCAATATGTGAAGTAGTCATGTTGGTCATGTCCATTAATGGGGATTGCATACATCAAGAAGAAGAAAACAAAGGAAGAAAATGGAGTTGTACCTTGAGAAAGAGGACTTGGAACCTTGACTTGAAAGTGTTGTTGTTGTAATGAAATTGTTGTAGAACAATTTGTGTAGAGTCTTGTTACTAAGAACTCTTGTTGGGAGAATTTATGTATAATGTAGTTGGTGAATCAAGGTTGGAGTCCCTTTCTAAGGTAGAAGATGATGGTTTTTATAGGTAAAAAAGAGAGGGAAATGATGGAGGGAAATTGGTCATCCATGTGAAATGGAATGGGCCAATCACAAATAAGATAAATGAATAAAAGAAAAATAAAAGAAATAAAAGAAATCAAATAATAAATGAAAGAAATATTAGTTTTTGGGAAAAGGCTTAGAATTTGGGATTGGGAGTTAATGAGAAAAGGGGGGATGAATGTGGATGTAAAAAGATGGTTTTTGTGATCAAGAAAAGATGTTTGTAAATAAGAAAAAGGAAGGAAATAAGGTGCAATCCGTTACTGCCATAATGGGAGGCGCGCGGGTCCGGCTTTTGGGGCGGGACGCGCGCGCGGGTCCGGCTTTTGGGGCGGGACGCGCGCGCAGCCCGTTAACAGTTCCGGAAGCGCCCGCGGCAGAGAAGGACAGAATGACAGAATGACCCTAAAAGTTAATTCTGTTATGCAGTTTAGTCCAAAACTAACGGAATCAGTTAGGAACTTAACCGAAGTAACAGAAATCAACAAAAATAAGTTAAATAAAAATACTTTGTATGCAATCGGGGTGAGATGTCCAAGGCGGGGTGTCTACAGATTGCACTTTTGATTAAAGCAAAAGAAAGAGAGAAGAGATGAAGTAGAAAAGGAGAGAAAAGAGTAGTCTTTTACCTATACTTCAAAGAACTTCAAAGACTCCTTCAAGAGGTTCTTAGGAAAATGCCTTGTAAGTATTTGTGTATAGTTTTTGTTAATGATTCAAATCTTCCTCCCCCTTCAATGGTGAATTAGAGGGGTTTTTATAGGTAAAGAAGGTGTGTTTTTGGTGCCAAAACCAAGTCACAAAGGTCAGTTTCCCGGGCAAATCCTGTTAAAAGGAGCACGGGAGGGATTCTTGGACAGAAATCTGTAACTGACGCCCAGGTGCGCGCGCCTCCTGCCTTGGTGACGGGATGCGCACGCCTCTGGCCCCGAAGGGTGAAAGCGTGCGCCTTGGAGATGGCAAAAATGACAGAATGGACTAGAAAGTCATCACTGTTATTCAGTTTGGTCCCTGGACTTAACGAAGTCAGTCAGGAACTTAACGAAAGTAACAGAAACTAACGGGAAACACTTAAAATAGGGAGAAACACGAAATCAAATGTGCAATCGGGGTGATCGGTCCAAGGCGGGGTGTCTACACAATGGCACCAAGAGGACCACCGAAACAAAAGAAGAATGTTCCCCATATGAAATTTAGGCACTTCGAGCAATCGGACTTGTACGCACATCCTCGCCTTCATACTTGCTACTACGCGGCCGGGGAAGTGGTAAACACTTATTCTTGATCACGTTTGTGTGATTAATCTCAGATTTTGATTGAGTTTTGGATAGAATTTGAACTTAGGGTTTCAAGGCTTCAAATTTGGGAATTTTGCGTAATTCGTCGATTTTGCTTGAAATTGTTTGTAAATCTGTGAAATTAAAGCTATTTGCAGCATGGGTAGTGTATCGATTTTGGTGGTTTTTGTTAAAAAACGTAATTTTGTGTTAAGTCACATTTTGTCCGTAAATGTCGCAACTTTGGACTGATTTTGACTTGGTTGACTTTGTTTAAAGTGCCTTTTGTGTGGTTTGACCTTGTTTAGAACATGGGTAGTCAATGTACAAGAGTGTTTCGTAGAGAAAGCTTATTTTGTAAGAAGTTTTGCTTTATTCGTTTTTGGACTGTTTTGGATTGATTTGTCCTAGGTAGACTTGTTAGTGTTGGTGCCCTACGCACGTTTGTTAAAGGTTGTTTGTAATCATCTAATTCATATTAATAAAGAGATGTTTTGATTATTATTATTGTTCATGTTTACTTATAATAATCTCCGTCCCTAGTACTTGTTAAGCACTAGTATAAAGGCTAAATGATCGTCGGATGATCATGTTAGATTTATGGGTACTTGTTTGGAAGAAGGTACTGGACATGATCCGCTGTATGAGATTTATGTCATGGTCTATGTCGTACATATATCTCATATTAGTTATGTCATTTGAATCCTTAGACATGTGTAGATACCCCGGGGGACCACGGCTTGGCTAGAGCGCGTGAATTATCCTAGGATGTCTACTTGATTTTAAGAGTCGCCACCTATGTTTTAGAGGAACATAAGAAAAACCTAAAAAGAGCTAATTTTATATGCAAAACCAGAGATTCGGAAAGAGAAGGGTTCGGGGGTTAGGTGACGGAGTGGGAAATACTTAAACACCCACTCCGCCCCGCTTACACGGGTCTTGCTACTTTTGGTGTTCTAATGTTAAATGTCCTTCAATTTAATAATAAGAGAAATGTGCTAACAATTATAATGAAAAGAAAGGGGAAATTTATAGAGGAAAAATAAAGGAGAATTGTTTATTTATTGATTTATGCTAAAGATTACATGTCAAATTATTGCTAGGTAATTACATTAAGAAATGAGAATGTAAATTAAAGTGGAATTAAAATGTTGGTATGTAACCTTAACCAAACTTCAATAGTGAAGTGGCCTTTTGGTTGTATCCCTTTTTATGGAGATTGCATACATTGACTAGACATGAATAAAATAAGAAGAAGAAAAAGGGAAGTTGTACCTTAAGAAGAAGGACTTTAAACCTTGACTTGAAGATGGTGTTGTTGTAGAGAAAATGTTGTGCAACACTTTGTGTAGTGTTTTGTAGAGAAATCTTGTTGAGAGGATTTGTGTATAGTGTATGTGTAGAGAAAATTCAAGTAAAAAAGAAGTTCTTTTTCCAAGGTAGGAGATGATGGTTTTTATAGGTAAAATTAGGAGGGAAAGGTTGGAGGGAAATTGGTCAATCCTTGTGAGATGGAATTGACCAATCACAAATAAGATAAATAAGATAATAAATAAATAATAAAGAGAAAATCAAATAATAATAAAAGAGAATATTTTGTTTTTACGAAGAAGGATTTGGGAGTTATGAAATAAGGGGAAATGAATGTGGATGTAAAAAGGAGGTGTTTGTGATCAAGAAGAGATTTTTTAAATAAGAAAAGGGAGGGAAAAAGGTGCTATCCGTTACTGCCAAAGCGGGAAGCGCGCGGGTCCGGCTTATTGGACCAAACGCGCGCGCGACCCATTGACGGTGCCGGAAGCGCCCACGGGTTAAAACGACTGAATGACAGAAATGACTCTAAAAGTTAACTCTGTTATGCAGTTTAGTCCAAAACTAACGGAATCAGTTAGGAACTTAACGGAAATAACAGAACTTAACAAAATCAAGTTAAATAAAAATACTATGTATGCAATCGGGGTGAGAGGTCCAAGGCGGGGTGTCTACAGAGGTCCTCGGCGACGTGGATTGCAAAGCAAAAACGCGTCGACGAAAGAAAGACAATCGCCGAGAACATCGACAAGAGAAAACAAAGACTCGATAAAACATGAATTTGAAATTACAAAGGATAGGAGTGCGCTCCCTGTGTGAGCGGCTTAATTGCTATAGAAAGGATATAGCGGGATCCGTTTGCTGAAGCGGGATCTGTTTGCTGATTGCGGGATCCGTTTGCTGAATGCGGGATCCGTTTGCTGAAGCGGGATCCGTTTGCTGAAGGCGGGATCCGTTTGCTGATGCAGAATCCGTTTGCTGAAGCGGAATCCGTTTGCTGAAGCGGGATCCGTTTGCTGATTGCGGGATCCGTTTGCTGATTGTGGGATCCGTTTGCTGATGCGAGATCCGTTTGCTAGAGGCGGGATCCGTTTGCTAAGGCGGGATCCGTTTGCTGATTGCGGGATCCGTTTGTTGATTGCGGGATCCGTTTGCTGATGCGAGATCACCGTGGACCAAATTGCTGTTTAGAGCTGCAGTTGCTCTTGACTTTATCGTGGGGATGCGGGCATGTTAACTGTGGACCATATTCTGCTGGGGATGAAGTGCTTTGAGTAGCGGATGCTATTGACTTCGTGGTGGTACCTGCTATGTGTGTGCTTGGCAGGTATATTTGTTTGTGCAAGAAGATGCATGAAGTGTGAAATGAAGAGAGAAATTGTGCTCATGGTGAAATGTGATTTTGAAAGCACTTTATATGAGAGAGAAGTAAAGTGATTCTGTGTGTGAAGTGATTTTTGAAAGCAGAGATTGCTTGAGATGAATGATGTTCATACCTTCACTTACCATTATCGTTAGATGGATTCGTGATGTTGTGGTAGATGCTTTGGCGGAGAGTGTCGCTGCCTTTGATGATGAATTCGCTTTTGATGGAGTGTCGGGGGTGGGACAGTATTCCGGATGATGGGTTGGTCGTGCCAAAAGGCTGCCTACGTATCCCTTGGAAGGAATCAGACCAGCGTAGTTCAAGGATGGTGGACAACACTGGGGAAGAATGCTAGGAGCAAGGCAAAATAAAGCACGAACTTTTGCACATAGAAAAAGAAAAATCCTTTTGTCGTTTTTTTTTTTTTTTTTTTTTTTTAAGACTAAGAGGAAGAGAATATGTACGCATGAGAAAAAAAGATTTTTTTTTTTAGTTCGTGGGTGAAAGCCAACCCAAGATCAAGTCATGTTCGGTCGAAGTCCGGATTGCCTCACTTTGAATTCTGTCGTCGTTGCTGTGGTGTCCAACGAAATAGATGTCTAGCCCCAAGATATGTGTCAATTATGGGGTTTCAAAAGACTTTCGATGCCGAGATAAGGGGTTGTTGATTGAAAATCCCCTATAATGTCTTTGATGCCAATCTTGCATAGCCCTATGATAAATCGCCTTTTGATGTTGACAAGAGCAAGCCCCAAGAGAAGATTATTAATACAAAGCTTTGGGAGATCGCTAAGCCCCAAATTTCATGTGGGCTTCGAGATGGCGGGATGTGAAGACCTTTCGATGTGAAGCCCCAAATCGGCTTAGCTTTGTATTGAGAGCGGATGCCACATCGGGTAGGACTCTTGAAGGCGATCTCCTTCTTTCTCTTGCTTGGAGATGGATGGCCCTTTTTGTGGTTGATACCCAAATGGCGAAAGGTCCATGTTGAAAATGTAGTACGGTCTTCGGGAAACGTCTCGTGGGAGATGGTGATGTTGTTGCAGATGATAAGGTCTTGGTGTGATAAAGTCTCGGATGTGTGATAAAGTCTCGGACGGTATGTTTGCTTGAGTCTTCTTGAGTTGAGCCGATGGCGGATCTTCGGATGCAGCCTGTGCTTTTGATCTTGGAGAAGGGGGTGCAGTACTTGCAGAAACATTGGGATTGGCCGTAACTCTGTCTCTAGAGTTAACATATTGGCATTGCCCGCTATAACTCAGCGGGTGAGTCTAGCATATTGAATATTTTTCCTTTTCTCTAAGACTTCCTTCAGAATCTCGCTGTGAGTTCTAACAAGAATCATCAAATTCATTCATATCATCAGAGCCTTCATTTAAAACCAAGAGGCCTTTTGACTGGAAGTGTTGAGGGACCATTGAAGCTTGATCCCTTTCATGGAGCCATAAGACTACTCCTAAATTGCATTTCTCGGGTACCGCTGCCCAAAAGCTTGTTTATTGCAAAGCCCCAAATATTTCCCTTTGCTTGTATCACTGTAATGCCGTAGCCCAAAAGATTGTAGATTGCAAAGCCCCTTGAGACCTTTCGGTATAAAGCTTCAAATGTTGCTGGGGACATTGTAGTGAATTGCTTCTTGCCAAGGGAGTCTTTAAGACTTGACCGTAGCCCCTAGAGTGCCATCCTTGATTGGGGGAACGAGTACGGGCACACATGACAAGAGGGCTTTTTGACATCCCTTTGAGAGACTTTGAGGATAGTCTCACACATCTTTCTCGAGCATAGCCCCTAGGGCTTATTGATTGTCAAATGAAGCAAAAGAAGCCCTTGTTCTTGAGTCACATAGCCCCTAGGGCGTCACCATTTGTTGAGCAAAGCAAGAGTGACCCATCCTCGTGCGAGGGAACAAACATTAGAGGACATGTCAAGAGCTACTCCATTTCTCGGGAGCCTTTCGGCGTACTTTAGAAGCACATACTTGAAGAAGCTTTGAAAACTGAGACACATGTTGTTGCTATTTGCTGCCCAAGCCAATTGACTAGCTAGGGATTATTTGTGCAACCTCGTGCCCTTTTATGATGGGCTCATTCTCGGATGGGTCTTTGTTACCATGGGCATTCTTTTCATGAACCCAAAAATGCAAACTGCTGGAGAATGATGCCGATAACCCAAGACAACCTTTGATGGTGCCATATCTTGTCGAGCCTTTTGCAATCCCAAAGTTGACTCGGTGGGGAATTGACTTGCTGAGGATATTTGATGTAGAACTCGTGCAGTTGTCTTCTTTAGAGGCCGGAGATCTCCATTTCTCTTTCCCTTATCTTATCTCTCTCACTCTCTCATTTTTTTATGACGCACCCTGTTTTTTGCTAGACCGCCCTTTCGGATTTTCAATCTAGCGGGCATCTCTTTTGCGTCTTCACTTTTTTTTTTTTTTTTTTTTTACTCGATTAATGAGGAAGTGTGCATTGACTCTGGCTGAGGAGATAAGACATGTGATTTTGCGGTGAAGACCTCTTGTCACTAAAGATGAGTGACATTGACTCGACTAGGGAAGTGTCCCTAGTATGACTTCATGTATGTATATTTTTGAATGACTCACGAAGGCAAGTAAGTCATTAAGAGAGAAGAGAAAGAAAGCCCCAGTTTGATTGCAAGAAACTGGGAGTATCGCAGAAAGAAGAGAAATCCCTATACTCGACAAGGAACGGATAGCGATTCCAAATCTAAGAAAGTTGTTCAATCTTTTGGTGATTAATTCATTGGCAAATGAATCGTACAAAGATGTCATGACAAGTTCGAGAGGAAGGCCGATCACCATAACGCGCTAGGCTAAACATATCTTCTTTCTTGCATGAGACCGGACCCGAAGGTTGCCTACGTTCCTCCAGTGTAGAGGCTCAGGTCACCGTAGTTCTTGTGGATTCTCCATTCGTCGTGATGGAATTGTTGCTTAGTCGTGATGATTGTTGATGTCGCTTCGTCCTTAGTGGTGGAATGATGTTGATCCTTGATATGAACTTCTTTGAATGAGGGGGATTTTTTTTTTTTTTTTTTTTTTTTGTGCTCTAACTTTTGCCTAGGTTGATTTGAGGATTTCAACCTAGCGAGCTTTTTTTTTTTTTTTTTTTATCCCTTTTTGAAACTTTGCTTCATGATTGTTGCTCCACCTTTCTTATCTTGATTTCGTCGTTGTTGATGTCTTCGTTGTTGATGCCGTCGTCGATGTTTAGCCCCTATGCGTTCAAGCGATGGCCTTCGTTCTAAAACGTGTTTAGACACCTTTTCATCATTTTGCCAAGAATTAGATTGAACAACTTGGAAGAGTGTATGAGGACAAGAACGACTTTTATTTAATGATTGACTCAAATTTAACATTGGACGAGAGAAAACATTAATGCACACATTAGAGGACTTTGACTCTTTTTTTTTTTTTTTTAATCCTATTTCTAGGTAGAGAAAGAGAAACGGAGATTGTTGTTGTCGGCCTTGTAGCATGATCTCTTGTTGAAACCCCATTTCATATCTGAGCCTCTTCCTTGATGAGTTCTTGCATGTTGCCATTCTCTAACTGTTGTTCTTCACCCACGGTAAATTCACCATTGTCAATCAAGTCTTGGATGATGTTGCGGATGGAGAAACAATCCTCGGTGAGGTGGCCGGTGCATTGATGATAGTCACACCACTTGTGGTGGGCATGGTTGCGATGCAATGGTTGTGGTTGCTTGTACCCTTGGAGAGGAGAAATTTGTCCCTTTGTTTTGAGATCTCCATAGGCCTTGGTGACAGTCATGCCATTGAGAGGGGTATAGACACGGTCGTTGGTGGCACCTTTGTGACTTTTGAGGGATGAGCCACTTGAGAATGCTTTACTGTGGACCTTTGCCTTGTTGTCGGTGAGCTCTTGCAAACGAGCCTTAAGTTCGGACACTTCTTCCTTGTGAATTTTCCTCTCAAGATCAAGACGGTCTTGCCACAAATCATCCTTGCGGCGGGCATCCTCGACAAGTCTATCCATTTGTTCCCCCATGGCTCTTATTATGTTGAATAGCCTTTCGTTGGACACGGAGATGATCTCACCCTTGTTGTTGTTGCCGTTGGAAGCCATTGGACCTATTGAGAGAACACGGTCGATCTTAGGTTGGCCCCAAAAAACATATTTTGAGTAAAATAATTAACCCACAAACAAAAGAAAAAGACTCAACCACATAACAAAAATGACTTTTTTTATTTATTTATTTACAAAAGTCGGAAGGACATGGTCCTTTTTGGGGTTTCTAGAAAAATAGTGGAATCGTCACACTAGTATATAGACCTTCTCGCGGTCCCATATACTCATCGGATTCCACAACGCTTGTGAATCCTACATGTGTCGGGATTAAACTAAATTAATGTAGTAAAGCATACATGCGGGGACGGATTTTTTATTAGCGTCCATTATGACCACTTGGGGACGGATTTTTATTTCGTCCATAACAACAAGTGGCATGTATGATTTGAAGACATTAGTTTAGGGAAATCTCGGCACATGGAAACCGACTTGAGTCACGGAGTGTTAGACCCTAACTAGAATTGTGTGGTTTGTGCTCGGCTAAAGAGAGGCTTAAAGGTCACCCCCGGGCATGTAGTCATGAACTAAGCCACGGGCTGAGGTTTACCGCTTCGAAAGAGCCAAGGTCGAGTGGAGCTTGAAAATTTCTAGGACGGGCCTCGACGGGTTTGGGATTGGACTTGTGCGACTCGATAGTGAGCAGTTGATAAGAATTGTACGCGTAGTGTGAGGTCTAACAAGTGACAAAAAATTTTTTTTTTCAAAGGAAATAAAAAAAAAACAAATAAGCATGTAATTTACAACTTTCGAATCACCCGTGTGACCGATAAAAATGAACAGGAAATAAAAGGCAATTATGTGCAGACCCGGTGCCCACACACTGTCAAGACTGTCCATTCTGTTCACTGTTTCTGTTCTGGAAAATTTCCCAGATGCGCGCGCTTTGGGCTTTGAGGATGGGAGGCGCGCGCCTTAGGCACTAGAGGGCAGAGGCCCCCGCTTCTGGGCAGTACCTGCAAATCAGTGGGTTCAAGGGATCGCCTTGACCCTAAATTATAGAACTTTTCCCCTGCAGACATTGTTAGCACAGAAACATGGAATTGAAGGACAAGATGGGAGGCGGGCGATTCTGGTAATAAGGGTCGGACGCGCGCGCTTCAGGCCAAGAAGGCCGGAGGCGCGCGCTTCCTACCCTTTTTACCAGAATGCCAAGAAAACAGAATAAAAGAACACCAAAAGATGAAAATGCAAGTTTAACCCTCTATGTCCCCAGCAGAGTCGCCACTGTAGATACCCGGGGGACCACGGCTTGGCTAAGCGCGTGAATTATCCTAGGATGTCTACTTGATTTTAAGAGTCGCCACCTATGTTTTAGAGGAACATAAGAAAAACCTAAAAAGAGCCAATTTTATATACAAAACCAGAGATTTGGGAAGAGAAGGGTTCGGGGGTTAGGTGACGCAGTGGGAAGTACTTAAACACCCACTCCGCCCCGCTTACGCGGGTCTTGCTACTTTTGGTGTTCTAATGTTAAATGTCCTTCAATTTAATTAAATAGAAATGTGCTAACAATTATAATGAAAAGAAAGGGGAAATTTATAGAGAAAAATAAAGGAGAATTGTTTATTTATTGATTTATGCTAAAGATTACATGTCGAATTATTGCTAGGTAATTACATTAAGAAATGAGAATGTAAATTAAGTGGAATTAAAATGTTGGGATGTAACCTTAACCAAACTTCAATAGTGAAGTGGCCTTTTGGTTGTATCCCTTTTTATGGAAATTGCATACATTGACTAGACATGAATAAAATAAGAAGAAGAAAAAGGGAAGTTGTACTTAAGAAGAAGGACTTTAAACCTTGACTTGAAGATGGTGTTGTTGTAGAGAAAATGTTGTGCAACACTTTGTGTAGTGTTTTGTAGAGAAATCTTGTTGAGAGGATTTGTGTATAGTGTATGTGTAGAGAAAATTCAAGTAAAAAAGAAGGTCTTTTTCCCAGTAGGAGATGATGGTTTTTATAGGTAAAATTAGGAGGGAAAGGTTGGAGGGAAATTGGTCAATCCTTATGAGATGGCATTGACCAATCACAAATAAGATAAATAAGATAATAAATAAATAATAAAGAGAAAATCAAATAATAATAAAAATAAATATTTTGTTTTTATGAAGAATGGCTAGAATAAAGGATTTGGGAGTTATGAAATAAGGGGGAATGAATGTGGATGTAAAAAGGAGGTGTTTGTGATCAAGAAGAGATTTTCTAAATAAGAAAAGGGAGGGAAAAATGGTGCTATCCGTTACTGCCAAAGTGGGAAGCGCGCGGGTCCGGCCTATTGGACCAAGCGCGCGCGCGACCCATTGACGGTGCCGGAAGCGCCCACGGGTTAAAACGACAGAATGACAGAAATGACTCTAAAAGTTAACTCTGTTATGCAGTTTAGTCCAAAACTAACGGAATCAGTTAGGAACTTAACGGAAATAACAGAAATTAACAAAATCAAGTTAAATAAAAATACTATGTATGCAATCGGGGTGAGAGGTCCAAGGCGGGGTGTCTACAACATGAAGTTATTATAGTCTTCCACTTGATGAACATTATGTTTGACATATTCAAACGCTACCTTTAACCAGGAAGTTATAAAGGGTATGATTGGCATAATCGGATTCATGTAGGGAAGAATAATAAGCTAAGTTGGATTTGTCCCTCTTCGGAGATATGTCAAGCTTGGGCCCCTCGTAGAATGATGTTGATGAAATGTTTGGCCAAACTCAAGTGAATTGATTGGATCAATGTCATTTGAATTATCAACATATTCGGTATCGAGAAAGTATTGAACAATACAAGTTGACTTGTTGACCATGACTAGTGTTCAATGACATCGTGGATAAAGGGATTGTGACATTTTCTATAAAGGAATGCGAACTTATATATAGTTACACTATTTGGGTAGGTATGACGGTTTGCTAGAACCTAATCATATCTTTTGGGTTTATGATTGAACCCATTGCCAACTTAGTGTAATCCTATAGGGTCACATACAAATACAACGAATCTAAAAGGACTTAATTGGAATTTGGGTCGAAGGGCCTTTGAGGAATATCAGGAATTTAGAGGAGAAAAGTGGAAAAGGGAAGGGTCCGGGCGGACCTCAGAAAAGACCCGGACGGACCTCCTGGTGATCCGGGCGGATCATGTGAAAGACCCGGTCGGACCATGCTTGGATCCGACGGTCCCCTTTGCATACCCGGGCGGACCAGTCCTGTTTCGACTGGGATTTTCCTAATCCATTTTCTTGCAGGTTTAGTCACTTGTTACCTATTTGGAATAGGTCAAACATGTATTTAAACCCCCTCTAGTTGCCCTAATCTGTCCATAAGTTTGTGTAAGCCTCCAAAGAGTTTTTGAGAGAGTTATTTCTTGTTCTAAGAGATCCTTAGATTGAAGAACAAGAACATCACATATTAATTTCATATAGTAAAAATACAATTGTGAAAGCGTGTTCCACAATTTTGGTCTAGCAACCAAGATCAAGTGTTCTTGATATTCGTTCGTGGTGTGGATACCGATAGAGGGTGAAGCTTATCATCTTCAAATGTGTTCCTGATTTTGTTCGTGATCAAGCTTTCCAATCTCCACCAAGATCCAAGGTTGTTAATCAAAGGCATCAAGGGTTAGTATTCTAGTATTCATTATGCATGTATTGGACTTAATCATATGAATGGATCTATGGTCTTTGGGTTTCATGAAATTTTAAATGCTTAATTTCGTTGCGCATGTTACTAAGAAACCCAACAGTGGTATCAGAGCCCCGTTCATGTTGATTATTTGAATACATAATCATGTTGTGTGTATATAAATTGTTTATGTGCCTAGCATTATTTGAATATTGGGATTATGATTTTATGTGTTATATGCGTTTTATGTGGTTTATTGTTTTATAAACTTTAATCGCACTATTCAATCGCAATAAAAATTATGGTGGATTTAAAATTGTTTGGGTTATCAATTTTTTGATTGGATCAAAGTTTTGATAATCTAGGGATTCATGAATAAATGGTTTATTCAAGGTTTTGATGATCATGGTGATTGGATCACCAAGAACACCAAATCCTAATTGAATCGGGGGAAAACAATTTTGAGACAAATTGTGAATTTTAAAATTTTAAAATTTTACTAGGAGGTCTGACCGGACCTAGGTATTGACCCGGCCGGACCTACTGGTTTGGTGCAGGCGGGGGCCTGGGATCGTGGGGTGGATCTTGTGGTTTGAATTCCTATTTGTTTTATTCTTGTGAGTTCTGAGATTGGATCAAGGTTTGGATGGCTAGCCTACGTTCTCGAGACTGTGTTTCCCAAACTTGATCGCCCTCAAAGATTCAAAGATAAAACGATGTTAGAATTATGAAGAGTTCATAATTGCTAAAATTGAGAAACAAAGTTCTTGATTCAAGTTTGGAGATCCATGTAGAATTGTGAATACAATTGGCCTACATTCATCGAGACCATCTATTGCTTAGTTTCGGCCACATGGACTACTTTCTTGGTTTCTTGAATTAGTGCGGAATTGTGGTTGCCTATGGCTTAGTTTGGCCGCACTTCTTGTTGTCTTGATTTGGAGATGATAACCAAAGTTCAAATAGTCTCATTCTCATAATTATTGAGAAACTAATGACACATAAATATTATGCTTAAATTAATGGAGACTAATTCAGTGACTAAACTTGATGCTCAACATGTTTATATTACGTGCTCCTAAATGTGTTGAATGCTATATGGTGATGAACCTTCTTAAAAGTTTTAAGTCCTTGTGCCATGTCATGATTAAAACATTTGTAAGTACAAGGTAATTTCATGTGGGCTCGCCATAGCGAGGTGCATTGATTTTATTCATGTATGAGCAAGATGAGTGAATAAGAGTTTTCTATGCGTTTAAAATGGTTGGACTTAATTAGGCATCAAAATAGTTTTGGGCCTAAGGCAAAGATGAGAGTAAACATGCTTTTTGAAATTGGATTTCTTAAAGAATCTCATAAAGGATCTAAGAGTCATATGGGATATGATTGACATGTTTGTCTACCTAATTAATTTGATTTTGAGCGGTCCGCCATAGCGGACTTGAAATTAAATTAAAGTTGGATCTTAGCCCATACATTAGATATATAAGAAGGTTATATAATTTAGTGGGAGTATGTTTTGGAAAAATACATTGTTTATTTATTTAATGAAATTGGTACTTATTAAATTTTGGAAATTTTGCATAATTGTAGATAATGACAACCAACACTCAATCAATTTCGTTGCGATCGATCCTTGAAAATGATAAGCTTCAAGAGAATGGTACAAACTTCATGGATTGGATCCGAAGCCTAAGAATAGTTCTAAGGCAAGAAGATAAATTGTACATTCTTGATGGGCCTATTCCTAATGAACCCGAAGCCAATGCCCCTAGGGCAGAGAGAGACAATCACAAGAATCATCGTAATGATTCTAGAGATGTAAGTTGTCTCATGCTCGCGACTATGTGCTCAAAACTCTAACAAAGTTTGGAACATTTAGAAGCCTATGAGATAGGCGTGGATTTGAGAGACATGTTTCAAGAGCAAGCTAGGCAAGAGAAGTACAAAACCATTGTTGCATTCACTTCTTGCAAAATGAGTGAAGGGCAACAAGTGGGACCTCACATGCTTAAAATGAAAGGCTACGTGGAGCATCTTGAGAAACTTGGCTATCCAATTTCATTGGAGCTAGCCACGGATCTCATTCTTAATTCATTGCCTAAAAGTTATAATCACTTTATGATGAACTATAACATGCATGGAATGGATAAGAATCTCTCCGAGTTGCATAATATGCTGAAAACTGCGGAGATGAATATAGTGGAGAAAGGTTCTCCAGTGCTCATGGTTCATGATGGAAAGGGGCCAACTGCCAAAGGGAAGGGTAAGGCAAAGGTTGCCAAACCCAAGATTAGCAAGGCAAATGTTGCCAAGGCTATAGGTCCAAAACCCGATGCACAAAAGGATGCAATTTGTTTCCATTGTCAAGAAATTGGTCATTGGAAACGTAATTGCAAGGCATTTAAGAAAGAGAAAAAAGAAGAAGAAGAGCTGTGGGACTGCGTCAACTTCAGGTATCTATATGATAGATATAATCCTTTCTACCACTAGTTCCTGGGTATTAGATACCGAATGTGGTTATCACATTTTTTTAAATGTGCAGGGACTAAAGAATAGGAGACTACTTAAAGAAGGTGAAGTAGACCTGCGTGTGGGGAATGGAGCAAGAGTTGCTGCATTAGCCGTAGGGACTTATGAAGTCACTTACCTTCCGGTTTAATACTTGTTTTGAAAAATTGCTATTATGTATCGGATTTAAGTAGGAATATTATTTTAATTTCTTGTTTGGATAATGAAGGTTTTAAATTTCTTATTGAGAATAAGATATTTTCTCTTTATTTAAATGATGTGCTTTATGGTATTGCAAATTCATTTAATGGCCTTTATGTCCTTGATGTCAAGAATGAAAATGTCTATCATATAAATAAGAAATCTAAACCTAATGATGTAAATCATACTTATTTATGGCATTGCCGTCTTGGTCATATTAATAAAAAGCGTATCTCAAAACTCCATGGGGACGGTCTTTTGGGTTCATGTGACCTTGAGTCATATGATACTTGCGAGTCGTGTCTTCTTGGAAGAATGACTAAGACACCTTTTACCATGTTGGGTGAAAGGGCGAGCGACTTATTGGGGTTGATACATTCCGATGTATGCGGACCACTAAGTAGCAATGCTAAGGGAAGAATTTGAATACTTCATAACCTTCACTGATGATTATAGTAGATTTGGGTATGTTTGCCTAATGAAACATAAGAGTGAAGCATTTGAGATATTTAGAAAATTTCAAAATGAAGTAGAAAAACAACTTGGCAAAAGTATTAAGGCACTTCGATCAGATCGAGGTGGAGAATACTTAAGTCAAGAATTTGATGATCATCAAAAGAATTGTGGAATAGTTTCACAATTGACTCCACCCGGAACACCACAATGGAATGGTGTGTCCAGGAGGAGGAATCGGACATTGTTGGAAATGGTTCGATCAATGATGAGTCAAGTTGATCTTCCGATATTCTTTTGGGGTTATGCTCTAGAAACCGTTGCTTTCACACTAAATCAAGTCCCAAGTAAATCGGTTCAAAAGACTCCATATGAGATGTGGAGCGGAAAGAAACCTAGTTTGTCTATCATGAGGAATTGGGGTTGTGAAGCTTTTGTCAAAAAAACTTGTCTCAGACAAACTTGCACACAAATCTGATAAATGTATTTTCGTGGGATCTCCTAAGGAAACTAAAGGATATTACTTTTACAACCGAATGGACAACAAAGTGTTTGTTGCCCGGACTGGTGTCTTTCTAGAGAAAGATTTTCTCTCCAAAGAAATCAGTGGGAGTAAAGTAAATCTCGAAGAGGTTCAAGACCCAGAAAATGACATTGAACCGATAGTGGAACAATAACAAGTCCCACAAGGAGTTGTGGAACCTGTTCAAGATACACCAGTAACTCAAAGATCTGGTAGGTTACGATCCGAGCCCGAGAGATATGGGTTTCTCGTAACGGATAGTGATGAGGTGGAGATCATTAAGAATGATGAACTGACCACCTACCAAGAGGCGATGTCTTCTCCTGATTCAGACAAGTGGCTTGGATCTATGGAATCCGAATTACAATCCATGCATGATAATCAAGTTTGGAACTTGATTGATGCACCCAAAGGTGTAAAAACCATAGGATGCAAATGGGTCTTCAAGAAGAAGACTAACATGGATGGGAAGGTGCATACTTACAAAGCTAGGCTTGTAGCAAAAGGTTATAGGCAAGTTCATGGTATTGACTATGATGAAACCTTTTCACCCGTAGCAATGATCAAGTCTATAAGAATTTTGCTTGCCATTACCGCATATCATGATTATGAAATATGGCAGATGGATGTCAAAACCGCTTTCCTTAACGAGAACTTGCAAGAGGATGTCTATATGACACAACCTGAGGGTTTTGAACAAAATTCTAAAGTATGCAAATTGCAGAAATACATCTATGGATTGATGCAAGCTTCTAGGAGTTAGAATCTCCGTTTTGATGAATCGGTCAAAGAGTTTGGCTTCATCAAGAACGAAGATGAAATTTGTGTATACAAGAAGATTAGTGGGAGCATAGTACTATTCCTTATTTTATATGTGGATGACATATTGCTCATTGGAAACAACATTCCTATACTTCAGTCTTTAAAGACTTGGTTAGGAAAGTATTTCGCAATGAAAGATATGGGTGAAGCCGCATATGTACTTGGCATTAAGATCTACAGAGATAGATCAAGGAAGCTAATTGGTTTAAGCCAAAGTACATACATTGACAAGGTCCTTAGAAGATTCCGCATGGAAAATTCTAAGAGTGGACAGTTGCCAGTATTACATGGAGTTTCTCTAAGCAAGACTCAATGTCCTAAGACAAAAGATGAGCGTGACAAAATGAGTGAGATTCCATATGGTTCGGCAATTGGATCCATCATGTATGCCATAATATGTACTAGGCCGGATGTATCTTATGCTTTGAGCATGATGAGTAGATATCAATCCGACCCCGGTGAGAATCACTGGATAGCTGTTAAAGCGATTCTTAAGTACTTGAGAATGACTAAAGATTCGTTTTTGATCTATGGAGGAATGGAAGATGATCTCGTTGTAAATGGTTACACAGATGCAAGCTTCCAAACCGAAAGAGATGATAGTCAATCGTAATCGGGTTTTGTGTTCATGTTAAATGGTGGAGCTGTAAGCTGGAAGAGTTCCAAGCAGAGTCCAACCGCTGATTCTACAACTGAAGCTGAGTATATTGCTGCATCGGTTGCTGCAAAGGAAGCTGTTTGGATTAAGAAGATCATTGGTAAACTTGAAGTGGTTCCTAGTATTGCAATCCAATAGAACTTTATTTTGATCATAATGGTGCTATTGTTCAAGCAAAGGAACTAAAGGCACATCAGAAATCCAAACACATACTCAGACGTTTTCATATCATTCGAGAAATCGTTGATAGGGGAGACGTAAATATATGAAGAGTACCAACTGATGATAATGTTGCGGACCCGCTAACAAAGGGCTTCCACAAGCTAAACATGATGGTCATGTTAGGTCCATGGGTATTAGATACATGGGAGATTGGGCCTAGGGCAAGTGGGAGATTGTTAGTGTTGGTGCCCTAGGCACGTTTGTTAAACGTTGTTTGTAATCATCTTATTCATATTAATAAAGAGATGTTTTGATTATTATTGTTGTTCATGTTTACTTATAATAATCTCCATCCCTAGTACTTGTTAAGAACTAGTATAAAAGCTAAATGATCATGGGATGATCATGTTAGATTTATGGGTACTTGTTTGGAAGAAGGTACTGGACATGACCCGTTGTATGAGATTTATGTCATGGTCTATGTCGTACATATATCTCATATTAGTTATGTCATTTGAATCCTTAGACATGAAGTTATTATAGTCTTCCACTTGATGAACATTATGTTTGACATATTCAAACGCTACCTTTAACCAGGAAGTTATAAAGGGTATGATTGGCATAATCGGATTCATGTAGGGAAGAATAATAAGCTAAGTTGGATTTGTCCCTCTTCGGAGAGATGTCAAGATTGGGCCCCTCGTAGAATGATGTTGATGAAATGTTTGGCCAAACTCAAGTGAATTGATTGGATCAATGTTATTTGGATTATCAACATATTCGGTATCGAGAAAGTATTGAACAATACAAGTTGACTTGTTGACCATGACTAGTGTTCAATGACATCATGGACAAAGGGATTGTGACATGTTCTATAAAGGAATGCGAACTTATATATAGTTACACTATTTGGGTAGGTATGATGGTTTGCTAGAACCTAATCATATCTTATGGGTTTATGATTGAACCCATTGCCAACTTAGTGTAATCCTATAGGGTCACACACAAATAGAACGAATCTAAAAGGACTTAGTTAGAATTTATGTCGAAGGGCCTTTGAGGAATATTAGGAATTTAGTGGAGAAAAGTGGAAAAGGGGAGGGTCCGGGCGGACCTCAGAAAGGATCCGACCGAACCTCCTGGTGATCCAGGCAGACCATGTGAAGGACCCGGTCAGACCATGCTTGGATCCGGCCGGACCCCTTTGCATACCCGGGCGGACCAGTCCTGTTTCGACTTGGATTTTCCTAATCTGTTTTCTTGCGGGTTTAGTCACTTGTTAACTATTTGGAATAGGTCAAACATGTATTTAAAACCCCTTTAGTTGCCCTAATCAGTCCATAAGTTTGTGTAAGCCTCCAAAGAGTTTTTGAGAGAGTTATTTCTTGTTCTAAGAGATCCTTAGATTGAAGAACAAGAACATCACATATTAATTCCATATAGTCAAAATACAATTGTGAAAGGGTGTTCCACAATTTTGGTCTAGCAACCAAGATCAAGTGTTCTTGATATTCGTTCGTGGTGTGGATACCGATAGAGGGTGAAACATATCATCTTCAAAATTCGTGTTCCTGATTTTGTTCGTGATCAAGCTTTCCAATCTCTACCAAGATCGAAGGTTGTTAATCAAAGGCATCAAGGGTTAGTATTCTAGTATTCATTATGCATGTATTTGACTTAATCATATGAATGGATCTATGGGCTTTGGGTTTCATGAAATTTTAAATGCGTAATTCCGCTGCGCATGTTACTAGGAAACCCAACAAGACTAGGGTTTTGATTGTGAGTTTTATAGCATACGATGTATATGTGATAAAGTATTCGTTGAGAATTTTCTGGTATTTATAGAGTAATGATGCAATAGTCTATATATTTGAAACAATTACTAGATTAATTGCATACCTGAGCTGTGTATACATGTTGTATTGTCGCCCTTGAAGTCGAGAAGCTCGTGTAGCATTGTGCATAGCTTGTGGGAGAGGACTCCAGAGACTGTTCAGAACAGGGTGCGGGCCACCGGCTTGGGGGTATTTTTTAAGAGCTTATCTGGTCAGGGATAATTGACCAAGAGTACTGACCTTGTTATGGCATTGCGGGAGTACTGGAGGGACACCACCCATACATTTCACTTCGGTTGGGGAGAGGTTACGGTGACTCCCTCGGACTTCATGGTTCACACCGGATTATGGCTCACAGGTAGCCCAGTGTGGAGTGATGATACCCTGCTTGCTGATGGGAGTGTAGATAGGCTTCAGAGCTTTGATCGGGTTTGACTGCACTGACATCAGGAGTGGGTATGGTGTACGCCTGGGGGGCCTTAGGAGGCAGTATGAGGAGATACTGGCGGCTCTTGAGGCCGGTGGGGGTGTAGAGGCGGCTGCGCGGGTGTTTATCTTGTACGGATTGTCCCAGACTATCCTTGCTAATGTCGATACCATGGCGATGATTCCTCTATTGGGATGCTTGGCGGATCTGGATGCAGTGAGCCGGATTTCTTAGGGAGCTGCGGGCCTGGCAGAGTTGTACCACTCCCTAGATCGGAGTTATAGATTTCAGTCGGCATCAGTCGATTGCTTACACCTTGCATTGGGGGTATGAACTGTTTCTTGTTTGTTTCTGGTTTCAGTCTTTTCATCCTTGTAGATTATTTTTTGATCTTGTTTTATGACCCCTCTTTGCAGTATTGTTCTTACGAGGTTGTTGCTCTGAGTCGGTTTGGGATGACCAGTGCTAGATCGACGTACCTTGCCATGTGCTGATGGGTGCCGAGTTATAGGAGTAGGGGAGACGAGACTTCTTGGCACTAAACTTATGCCCAGCTGAAGACCATTCTGGGAGGACCTCGTCCGAGAGACATAACGTTCTATCCTTGGGAGGAGTTAGACTTTGAGTTGCTTGCTGCAGGGGCACTTGAGGCGACGAGTCAGAGGAGGTTTCTGATCGGCTACAGCGGGGATGCTATTTATTTGGGTGAGAGGGTGCGAGCCCAGGATGGAGCAAGCAGTGCCTACTTGGTTCCGGTGGATTCTCCGTGGCTTATAACTGATATCTTGTCTATGCATGACCGAGTTAGGTTGACCGAGGGCCTTGATGCTTGACAGTTCATCGTAGAGGGGGCCATGTATGATGACTTTGCTCTGACACGCCTTGGGGGTCCACGCACTATGATAGAGGAGAAGTTGAGGAAGATGGGGCAGAGGCATGTTGAGCTGGCGGCACCGAGCCTAGTGGGTCCTTCTATTGATCGAGCTTTTGGAGCTCCCTTGTATGACTACACAGATGATCGCGGTAACCCTCAGTGGGTACAGTATGAGGAGGGTGAGATAGCTCCGGAGTTCTAGATTTCGGTGGGTGTAGACACCCCGCCTTGGACCTCTCACCCCGATTGCATACATAGTATTTTTACTTTACTTGTTTTTGTTAATTTCTGTTAGTTCAGTTAAGTTCCTAACTGATTCCGTCAGTTTTGGACTAAACTGCACAACAGAGTTAACTTTCTAGTCCATTCTGTCAAAATCGCCATTTCAAAGTCGCGCGCCTCCGCCCTTTGGGGCCAGAAGCGCGCGCCTCCCGCCGACTATACGGGATGCGCACGCGTCTGGGTGTGTCAGTTACTGATTTCTGTCCAAGAATCTCTCCCTTGCTCATTTTATATGATTTTACCCGGGAAACTGATCTTTGTGACTCCGTCTTGGCACCAAAAACATCCCCTTTCAACTATAAAAACCCCTCCAATCCACCATTGGAAGGGGGCCTCTTAGTCATCTCTTTTTGATCTCTTTTCATCTCTCTTATACCTCTCTTGGACCTTCTTCTTAGACTTGAAACTTTTCTTACACACACACTATACACAATTCTATACACAAATTCTCCCTACAAGAGTTCTTCGTGACAAGACTCTACACAAATTGTTCTACAACAATTTCTCCACAACAAAACTCTTTTCAAGTCCAACTTCAAAGTCCCTTTTCTAAAGGTACCACTTTTCTATTCTCTTATTTTATTTGTGTCCTACTAAGTATGCAATCTCCATAAAAAGGGATACAACCAAAAGGCCACTTCACTATTGAAGTTTGGCCAAGGTTACATCCCAACATTCCAACATTAATTTAATTCCACTTCATCTCTTAATATAATGGTTTAGTAAATATTCAACATGTAACCATTAGAAACTTAATCAATAAAATCATTTAGCTTTCATTTTCCCCTTATCTTTACTTTGTAGTTGTTAGCATATTTTATCAATGTAAATATTAGAACACCAAAAGTAGCAAGACCCGCATAAGCGGGGCGGAATGGGTGTTTAAGTACTTCCCACTCCGTCACCTAACCCCCGAACCCCTCATCTCAAGAATCTTTGGTTTCATAATCAATAAAAAAGGCTATTTTCTTAGGTTTTCTCGCGTTCCTCTAAAACGCAGGTGGCGACTCTTAAAATCAAGTAGACATCCTAGGATAATTCACCGCTCTAGCCAAGCCGTGGTCCCTCGGGGTATCTACAGTAGCGACTCCGCTGGGGATATAGAGGGTTAAACTTGCATTTTCTGCTTTTGGTGTTTTAATTTCTATTTTCTGGGCATTCTGGTAAAAAGGGTGGGAAGCGCGCGCCTCCGGCCCTCTTGGCCTAAAGCGCGCGCATCCGAACCCTTCTTCCAGAATCGCCCGCCTCTCATTTTGTTCTTCGCATTTCATATTTCTATGCTAACAAGTTTCTGCAGGGGAAAGTTACATAATTTGGGACCAGGGCAATCCCCTCAGTCCGCGGTTTCTTCTGACATTCTGACAGGTACCCCAGATGCGCGCGCCTCCCACATTAATGGCGCAATGCGCGCGCTTCCCACGTAACTGCCCTGAGTCGCGCGCTTCTGGGCCATTTTCCAGAACAGAACAGTAAACAGAACAATGAACAGAATGGGCAGTTTTGACAGTGTGTGGGCACCGGGCCTGCATACACCCCCTTTTACTTTTGTTTATTCATTTTTATCGGTCACACGGGTGATTCGAAAGTTGTAAATTACGTGCTTATTTGTTTTTTTTATTTCCTTTGAATAAAAAAAATAATAAAAAATTTTGTCACTTGTTAGACCTCACACTACGCGCACAATTCTTATCAACTGCTCACTATCGAGTCGCACAAGTCCAACCCCAAACCTGTCGAGGCCCGTACTAGGAAGTTTCAAGATCCACTCGACCTTGACTCTTCCGAAGCGGTAAACCTCAGCCCGTGGCGTAGTTCACGACTACATGCCGGGGGTGACCTTTAAAGCCTCTCTTTAGCCGAGCACCAACCACACAACTCTAGTTAGGGTCTAACACTCTGTGACTCAAGTCGGTTTCCATGTGCCGAGATTTCCCTAAATTAATGTCTTCAAATCATACATGCCACTCGTTGTTATGGACGAAATAAAACTCCGTCCCCAAGTGGTTATTATGGACGAAAATAAAAATCCGTCCCCGCATGTATGATTTACTACATTAATTTAGTTTAATCCCGACACATGTAGGATTCACAAACGTGGTGGAATCCGAGGAGTATATGGGACCGCGAGAAGGTCTATATACTAGTGTGACGATTCCACTATTTCCTAGAAACCCCAAAAAGGACCATGTCCTTCCGACTTTTGTAAATAAAAAAAAGAGTCATTTTTCTTATGTGGTTGAGTCTTTTTCCTTTGTTTGTGGGTGAATTTATTTTACTCAAAAGGCATTTGTGGGGCCAACCTAAGATCAACCGTGTTCTCTCAATAGGTCCAATGGCTTCCAACGACAACGACAACAAGGGTGAGAACATTCCCGTGTCCAACGAAGGGTTACTCAACATGGTGAAAGTATTGAAAGGGCAAATTGATACACTAGCCGAGGATGTTCGCCGCAAGGATGATTTATGGCGAGCCCGTTACGAGCATGTGGAAATGGCCCATAAAAGAGAAGTATCCAAACTCGAGGACCAATTGAAGGGGCTCACGAATGAAAGAAAGGCCCAAGCACCGATCTTCATCAAGCTTCTCTCCTCATGAACACAATGGAGGCTCTTCCCGAAAAGTTCAAGATGCCCGATATTGGCAAGTTCAACGGCAACTCTTGCCCCGACGCTCATGTTGACTCCTACATTTGGGCCATGCTACAAAAGAAAGTGTCTCCTCAAATAATGGCACAATGCTTCCCGCTTACTCTCGAGGGGGTCGCAAAAGATTGGTATATGGGTCTTCTAGTTTCCACCTGCCTCAATTGGGATGTCGCTATGCTTGCCTTCAAGTCACAATATCAAGGCAACTCCATATTTCACCCCACCAAGAAGGAATTGGAGAGCACCGTGCAAATTGGTGATGAATCATTTGGGGACTTCTATCGCCGTTGGAATGACAAGCTAGCCGAGATGGTTGATAGGCCTTCCAAGAAGGAACAAATGGACATCTTCTTGAAGTGTTTGAAAATGGACTACCGCACTCATCTTAGTGGGGCTTTTCACTCCGATTTTTCAAGCATGTATGATGCGGGGGTTAGAATTGACAATTTGCTCCGAGAAGCGGCCGAGTCCTCCTATGACACAAGCTTCAACGACAAAGGGTTCCCAAGCAATGACATGGAAGAATGTAGTGACATGGAAGACTACAACGACAATGAGGACTACAACGACATGGGGGATGACAGCAACAATCTTCGTTTCTCTTTCTCTACCTAGTAATAGGAATAAAAAAAAACAGAGTCAAAGTCCTCTTTATTGTGCATTAAAGTTTTCTCTTGTCCCATGTTCAATGTCGAGTCTTATTATCAAATAAAAGTCGTTCTTGTCCTCATACACTCCTCCAAGTTGTTCAATTTAATTCTTGGCAAAATGATGAAAAGATGTCTAAACACGTTTTAGAACGAAGCCCATCGCTTGAACGCCTAGGGGCTAAACATCGACGACAGCATTAACAACGAAGACATCAACAATGACGAAATCAAGACAAAGAAAGGTGGAGCAACAATCATGAAGCAAAGTTTTCAAAAGGGGATTAAAAAAAAAAAAAAAAAAAAAAAAAGCTCGCTATGTTGAAATCCTCAAATCAACCTAGGCAAATGTTAGAGCACAAAACAAAAAAAAAAAAAAAAATAATAAAAAATCCCCCTCAATCAAAGAAGTACAAAGAACAACATCATTCCACCAAACGAAGGACGAAGCAACATTGACAACAATCACGACGAAACCATTCCATCTCGACAAATGAAGGATCCACAAGAACTACGGTGACCTGAGCCTCTACACTGGAGGAACGTAGGCAACCTTCGGGTCCGGTCTCATGCAAGAAAGAAGATATGTTTAGCCCTAGCGCGTTATGGTGATCGGCCTTCCTCTTGAACTTGTCATGACATCTTTGTACGATTCATTTGCCAATGAATTAATCACCAAAAGATTGAACAACTTTCTTAGATTTGGAATCGCTTTCCGTTCCTTGTCGAATCTAGGGGTTTCTCTTCTTTTTGCGATACTCCCAGTTTCTTACAATCAAACTGGGGCTTTCCTTCTCTTCTCTATTAATGACTTACTTGCCTTCGTGAGTCATTCAATAAAAATACATGTCAATACTAGGGACACTTCCCTAGTCGAGTCAATGTCACTCATCTTTAGTGACAAGAGGTCTTCACCGCAAAATCACATGTCTTATCTCCTCAGCCAGAGTCAATGCACACTTCCTCATTAATCGAGTCAAAAAAAAAAAAAAAAAAGACGCAAAAGAGATGCCCGCTAGATTGAAAACCCGAAAGGGCGGTCTAGGCAAAAAAAAAGGGTGCGTCATAAAAAAAATGAGAGAGTGAGAGAGAGAAGGGAAAGAGAAATGGAGATCTCCGGCCTTTAAGGAAGACAACTGCACAAGTTCTACATTGGATCTCCTCAACAAATCAATTCCCCACCAAGTCAACTTTGGGATTGCAAAAAGGCTCGAAAAGATATGGCACCATCAAAGGTTGTCTTGGGTTATCGGCATCATTCTCCAGCAGTGTGCATTTTTGGGTTCATGAAAAGAAAGCCCGTGGTAACCAAGACCCATCTGAGAACGAGCCCATCATAAAAGGGCACGAGGTTGGACAAATAATCCCTAGCTAGTCAATTGGCTTGGGCAGCAAATAGCGACAACATGTGTCTCAGTTTTCAAAGCTTCTGCAAGTATGTGCTTCTAAAGTACGCCGAAAGGCTCCCGAGAAATGGAGTAGCTCTTGTCCTCTCATGTTTGTTCCCTCACACGAGGATGAGTCACTCTTTCTTTGCTCAACAAATGGTGACGCCCTAGGGGCTATGTGACTCAAGAAAAAGGGCTTCTTTTGCTTCATTTGACAATCAATAAGCCCTAGGGGCTATGCTCGATAAAGATGTGTGAGCCTATCCTCAAAGTCTCTCAAAAGGGATTTCAAAGAGCCCTCTTGTCATGTGTGCCCGTGCTTGTTCCCCCAATCAAGGATGGACCTTTCTCGCAATCAATGATGGCACTCTAGGGGCTACGGTCAAGTCTTAAAGGCTCCCTCGGCAAGAAGCAATTCACTTCAATGTCCCCAGCAACATTTGAAGCTTCATACCGAAAGGTCTCAAGGGGCTTCGCAATCTACAATCTTTTGGGCTACGGCATTACAGTAATTCAAGCAAATGGCAATATTGAGGCTTCGCAATTAACAAGCTTTTGGGGCAGTGGTACCCAAGCAATGCAATTTGGGAATAGTCTTATGGCTCCATGAAAAGAATCAAACTTCAATGGTCCCTCAACACTTCCAGTCAAAAGGCCTCTTGGTTTTAAATGAAGGCTCCGATGATATGAATGAATTTGATGATTCTTGTTAGAACTCACAGCGATATTCTGAAGGAAGTCTTAGAGAAAAGGAAAAAGATTCAATATGCTAGACTCACCCGGCTGAGTTATAGCGGGCAATGCCAATATGTTAACTCTATAAGCAGAGTTACGGCCAATCCCAATGTTTCTGTAATACAGCACCCCCTTCTCCAAGATCAAAAGCACATGTTGCATCCGAAGATCCGCCGTCGGCTCAACTCAAGAAGACTCGAGCAAACATACCGTTCGAGACTTTATCAGACCAAGACCTTATCATCTGCAACAACATCACCATCTCCCACGAGACGTCTCCCGAAGACCGTACTACATGGACCTTCCGCCATTTGGGTATCAATCACAAAAGGGCCATCCATCTCCAAGCAAGAGAAAGAAGGAGATCGCCTTCAAGAGTCCTACCCGATGTGGCATCCGTTCTCAATACAAAGCTAAGCCGATTTGGGGCTTCACATCGAAAGGTCTTCACATCCCGCCATCTCGAAGCCCACATGACATTTGGGGCTTAGCAATCTCCCGAAGCTTGGTATCAATGATCTTCTCTTGGGGCTTGCCCACGTCGACAACAAAAGACAGTTTATTTGAATGGGCTAAGAGTTGATTCATCTTGGGGCTTCATAAGCCACTCGAAGTTCAGCATTCGAGGGGCTTTACAATCAGCAACCCCTTATCTCGGCATGCCTTTTGGAGCCCCATAATCAATAAATCTCTTGGGGCTAGAAATCACTTTTCGTTGGACACAACGGCAACGACGACAGAATTCAAGCAAGGCAATCCGGACTTCGATTGAACATGACTTGATCTTGGGTTGGCTTTGCAAACACACAATGGTTAAAATGGTTCACCCACGAACTAAAAAAAATCTTTTTCTCACGTGTGTGCATATTCTTTTCTTTCTAATTAAAAAAACAAAAAAAAAAATATTTTCTTTTTCTTTTCTTGCGCAAAAGTATGTGTTTTATTTGCTCCTAGCATTCCTCCCCTAGCATTCTCCATCATCCTTGAACTACGCTGGTCTGTTTCTCTTAAAGGGATACGTAGGCAGCCTTTTGGCACGACCAACCCATCATCCAGAATACCATCTCGCCAACACTCCATCAAAGGCAAGAACAATTCATCATCACCAACGTCATCATTCTCCAAAGCATGGACATCAAGGCATCCACCACCACAACACTAATCCATCCAACGGCAATGGTAAGTGAAGGTATGAATACATCCGAGGCTTTCCTCAAATCACACCACACACAAAATCACTGTCGCGACCCCGACCCCGCGGGCCGGGAACTCGCGAGCTGGACGTCGACTTAACACACAAATACTAAAAAATTCCATTTTTATACCCAAAAGGTTTAAAACAAAGTTTTAGAAATCCAAGTTAACAACAACAAAATACTACTAGTATAAGCTCCACAAGCTTACACCAAAAATACAAAAGATTACAAATCTTAATGACATCATTGTTGGTAAAACTATCCCCAAAAGGTTATACATTTAAATAATGCAAACCGATCAATAACAACATGCCCAAAATCTCAATCCTCTCGACGTCCTCCTCGATCCGCAAATCCTAATCCTTTCCTCCTGGGGGGGTTAAGGAAAAACAAAGATAAAAGAAAGGGGGTGAGATAAATCTCAATAAGTTACTAATGCAACTACATGACATGCTATGATGCAATAACAATAATAATATCTCACATAGCACGTAGCAAATATCATTTAACAGATAGCAGCGGAAATAAACAAGTAACAAAGGATACTGAGCCAAGGTTTCCCCAATAAAGGATATAACAATCTGATCACTGACGATAGGGCCGCCTCGAAGAGCAGCAACAATAAGCAGCATCAGAGAGCCGATAAACCAATCAACGATAGCAGCATAAGAGCTGAAGAGAAAACCCCGGTACCGGAACCAATAACCAAACGATAACTGAGTATACGACACAAAGTCGCAACCCCTTATAATAGCTAGACTGTTCCCAAGAAAGGAGCTAGCTCATCTCACATCCAAGGCCAATCTGGAGGAGAGAAATAATGGGGCAAAACAATGGTCAACATTATAATGGACTCGGCTCGTTGCCATTTTAATCTTTTCCATCGCCCGACACAACCACAAATACCAGCTGGACTTTTAAATAAATGCCAAGTAATAAATACTAGCTCAAATAAACAACTCATGATTCCGAAGTAGGGAACCATTCCAAATAAATTACCACAAAGGCGAACCAATCCAAACAATTACCATAAAGAGACAATGATTACTCATGAAGAGTTTAACAACAACGATAGCAAGGAATTTCTCATAACAGAGTTCAAATAACAATAACGGTATTATTCAAAGGGGGGTCCAACAATATCGATCATTAAACAAGATGATACTAAAACAAGGATCCATATCAAACGCATCCTAAAATGATACACGCGAGTTACTCGTACCGAGTACTACCCAAACGGTCGCTCTCAAATAACACAACAATTATCACTAACGTGACCCTAAACGTCCACTCATTGCGAAAGTGTCCCAAGACTCTCAAACAATTATTAATCATATCCCAAATCACACTTAATCACAAAGGAACCAAATTCATCATTAGAGTATTTCATAGTGGCCATTAAGTCTAAGAGGATGATACCCGAAACTAGGGTTAAAGCTATGACCTAATCCAAGAACAAAGAAAGAATAAGTGCCAAGAAATAGAGGCGGGCAGGCGCCCAGGTCAGGGCGGGCGGTCGCCTGGAGTGGGCGGGCGCGCGGAAGAGGGCAGGCGGGCGCTTAAATGGCAAGGAGGTTTGGCCGCAGAAAAAGGAGAGGTGGGCGGGTGCCTGGCAAGGCCCGGGCGGGCGCCCGGTCTGGATGTTGGTCGGGATCAGCAGCTGGGTTCTTTAAGAATTCTTACCATTTTCACAATTTCTCCAAATCAATCACAACCAACTCTCCACCAAGCATAAACATGAACCAAAACAACTTGTAGACTAGAAAGGGGACCTAAATAACATCATTTATCAACCCAAAACCAAGATTAAATTCCAACATTCATAACAATTACCATTTTTACCCAAAAAACCAAATGAATTCTAAATAAATTCCAAACTCAACCAAGAAGCCATGGATATCCACAAGAACATCAATAGAGTTAAAGATGAGCATTTTTAACATAAATGGGGGAAAAGTAACTTACTTGAATTTTCTCAAAGTTGCCGGAACTCGAATATTTTTAGCCCTCTACTATCCTAACGACGATCTAAACAAGTTTCATGTTTTAAGAAATGAGAAATAACAAGAGGAAGATGGTTAGATTGAAGAGAGAAGGGAGAGGAGAAAAACTTACCACCAAGGAGAGAGAGAGAGAGAGAGATGCTGGGAATGGAGGAAGAGTGAGGGAGAAGGGGAAGAGTAGGGAGGTGTAGACACCCCGCCTTGGACCTCTCACCCCGACTGCATACAAAGTATTTTTATTTAACTTATTTTCATTAATTTCTGTTACTTCGGTTAAGTTCCTAACTGATTCCGTTAGTTTTGGACTAAACTTCATAACAGAGTTAACTTTTAGGGTCATTCTGTCATTCTGTCATTTTTCACCCGCGGGCGCTTCCGGCACTGCCAGTGAGCCGCGCGCGCGTCCCGCCCCAAAAGCCGGACCCGCGCGCTTCCCACTTTGGCAGTAACGGATTGCACCTTATTTCCCTCCCTTTTCTTATTTACAAACATCTTTTCTTAATCACAAAAACCATCTTTTTACATCCACATTCATCCCCCTTTTTCTCATTAACTCCCAATCCCAAATTCTAAGCCTTTTCCCAAAAAACTAATATTTCTTTCATTTATTATTTGATTTCTTTTATTTCTTTTATTTTTCTTTTATTCATTTATCTTATTTGTGATTGGCCCATTCCATTTCACATGGATGACCAATTTCCCTCCATCATTTCCCTCTCTTTTTTACCTATAAAAACCATCATCTTCTACCTTGGAAGGGGACTTCTTTTTGGACTCCAACCTTGATTCACCAACTACATTATACACAAATTCTCCCAACAAGAGTTCTTAGTAACAAGACTCTACACAAATTGTTCTACAACAATTTCATTACAACAACAACACTTTCAAGTCAAGGTTCCAAGTCCTCTTTCTCAAGGTACAACTCAATTTTCTTCCTTTGTTTTCTTCTTCTTGATGTATGCAATCCCCATTAATGGGACATGACCAACATGACTACTTCACATATTGAAGTTAGTTAAGGTTATCTCCCTACATTTTAATCTTAACTTTAATTCACCATGTTAATTTCTCTTCATCTCTTAATGTAATTCTTTAACATTACTTGTTACATGTAATCTTTATCATTAACTAAATAAAACAATTCTATTTTATTTCCCCTTTTCTTCTCATCACAATTGTTAGCACATTTCTATTTAATTAATTGAAGGACATGTAAATATTAGAACACCAATAGTAGCAAGACCCGCGTAAGCGGGGCGGAGTGGGTGTTTAAGTACTTCCCACTCCGTCACCTAACCCCCGAACCCTTCTCTCCCGAATCTCTGGTTTTGTACATAAATTAGGCTATTCCTAGGTTTTTCTTATGTTCCTTTAAAAACATAGGTGGCGACTCTAAACAATCTAAAACAAGTTAGACATCCAAGGATAATTCACCGCTCTAGCCAAGCCGTGGTTCCCCGGGGTATCTACAGGAGGGAGTAGTTAAAATGATTTAAAAGAACTTACACTTAGGCCCCCCTCCTCTACACTACACAACTCTAATACTCCCTACTAGTCACTAAGACCACATAATACTACAATAGCACAAATAATCCAAATAAAATGCTAGACATAATTTATTATAACACATAAATTATTTTTAATAAACAATAATTTAAATACATAATTAAGCAAATAAATAAATAATAATCATTTATTACTAATAAAATAGAGCCTAGTTTTCGGGTCGTGACAATCACTTTCTCCATTCTTACAAAAATTCCCTCTCATGCAAAACTGCCTTCAAATCACATCACACCACAAACACAATTTCTCTCATAACTGCCATTTCACATCTCATACATGTCACAAGCACATATACCTGCAAAGCAAACACTTAACAGGTACCACCATAAGGTCAACAGCATCTGCAACTCAAGGCACTTCATCCCCAGAAGAAAGTGATACGCCGTCAACTACGCCTGCATCCCACAGAGTCAAACAATTACAGTTCAATGACAACAACTCGGTCCATGGTGAGCCGCAAAATCACCACCTTTCCATCAAGCAACACGTCAATATCATATATTGCTAGACAGAGCCTCGGTTCCCGTCATCCGCTCAGCAAATGGATCCCGCTTCAGCAAACGGATCCTGCTTCAGCAAACGGATCCCGCATTCAGCAAACGGGTCCCGCAATCAGCAAACGGATCCCACACCAGCAAACGGATCCCGCACCAGCAAACGGATCCTTGATAAATGACTATTTTATAGTCATTTAAGTTCTAAAAATATAGTTTATTAGCTTTTATTCCACTTAAATTACTTATTTTCTACTATTTATTTGATATAATGCACTTGGAGAATGTTTCTATGATGCAAACAGGTTTTTAGTACATTCTTGAGGAAAAAGGGAGCTAAGGCATCATCTTTGTGAAGGAAGAACGCTTGGAAAAGAAGGAAATAAGCTAGCCCATTAAAAGTCAAAAGTTCAGTCAAAGCAAGGTCTGCTCGGCCGAGCAGTACCCTTGACTCGGCCGAGCATAGGGAATCAGAAAGGGAAGATTTATTTTCGAAGGCTTGCTCGGCCGAGCACTTTTCCTTGACTCGGCCGAGCACCCCCTGAATCAGCAAAAGGTGCCTTTTCAAATGAAGACCTCTCCAAGCACACATCCGGGAAAGATTGCCTCCCCTCCTCCAAGGCTTATAAATAGAAGTAAAAATCAGTAGTTTAGATATCTAGAAACATTGTAAACTTACTATAGTGAAATTTGTACTCTTAAACATCAAATAATTCTCAGAATTTGTGAAAGATATTCATCATTTCTTGAACAAACTTCTGAGTTTCTCAAGCAATAATATCAAGAGATTATTTTCAAGTCTTTGT
Source organism: Campanula takesimana (assembly GCA_026119855.1). Lineage (NCBI taxonomy): Eukaryota > Viridiplantae > Streptophyta > Magnoliopsida > Asterales > Campanulaceae > Campanula > Campanula takesimana. Next base: position 637,520 of record JAOWBW010000710.1, read on the forward strand.
CTCCATTTCAAGTTCAGAATAAGTATCTCTATTCTTTTATCTCATCTTCATCTTATTCTTCTCTTTTCACAAATGGCTTGTGAGTAATCCCCCTATTTCTTGGGATTGGAAACTCAACAAATACTTGTATTTACTAATATTCATGCTCTAAATTTACTTTCTTCATCTTAAACAATTCTACTATATCAAACTTTAACGCCTACAACCATGATGACGTCCATGGCTCGTATGAATCTTAGTTAATCAAGGGAAGTACTGATCGGAGAACCTTGATTAGCGGATCCATATAGTCAGAACTAAGTTCATTACTCACGAGAGTAGTGTAATGTCTTAGGGATGCTCCTTGAGTGGAAAGTATGCTGATTTTCATAAAGAAAACTTAATGGATTCTTACTAATTATGGGCCATCGAGAGATAGGGCATAATTAGTATGAGAATACAAACGCTACTTGCTTGATCGTGAGAAGTAGTGTAGGCCAAGCATACCATCCTTGTTTTAAAATGAAACTTTAATCTAAATAGAGCATGGATAGTTGATGAATACAATGTTGTTTGTGTCCCAATCCCGAGAATTCCTTAATCATAAGATTTTTCAAAATCCGAGTTTAGTTGAAATTGAAGGTCAAGGTTCATTCTTTTGGGAATTTTGAAGCAATTGGAGGAGGAAGAACAAAGATTGAAGCTCATTAACTTTCGGGTAACAAAAACTTTCACTCTTTCTCTCTCTAGAATCATTTGGGTTATCTTGCTCTGTTCTGATTATTGTTGTAATGGAGAGTCGTGGAAAGAGGGCAACTTCTAAGGCATCTAAAGCCTCTGGGAGTGGGACTAAGAAATCAAAGAAGGGTGAGGGTTCAAGTTCGAATTTAGTTCCTACTCTAAACAATTTGGGAATCCAATTTAAGTATAATCCCGAGCTAAAAAGATTTGAAAGGTTAGCAGGAAAAGATGTTAAGCCAACTCAATTCCCAAATTTTGATGCTATGGGGTCATTAGGTATTCAAGGGAATATTTGGAATTTGCACATAGGATTGGAAGCGCAAGATTTCTTGCGATCTCAGGCAAAAACTTACGAAAGCATCACCCTCGAATTCCTAAGCACAGTGTCAAAAACAACAAGGGATAGGATAGACATAGCATCGGGAGAGCAATTTGAAGATATTAGACTAACATTTCGTCTCTTGAATAATTCCTATAAGCTTGATTTGGAAGAAATAAATGAAATTCTTGGTTGGCCTTCCCTTAGAAACCTAACAAATGAGTTCCCTCCAGAGTTTAATGCGGACCTCTTTTGGCTACAAATCACTGGGCAAACACCTTTTCTTCCTAGAACCGCTAAGGCTTCCTTAATTGTCCATCCCGTTCTCCGCTACATCCATAGAATGTATGCGTGCACTATCTTTGCAAGAGAGGATAAAGGAACAATAAATAGGCCTGAGTTGTTTCTCCTTTGGGCTTTCGTGACTGGATATAGGGGAATTAATCTAGGGAAATGGTTAATAGACCGTCTTTTGGACCATGTTTCCCCTAATTTCCCTGGAGATATTCATATTGGGGGAATGATAACATTATTTTCTGAATATGTGCACATTGAGATACCTGAGGAAGGACCAAACGCTTGGGAACCAGTTCGAGGTTCAAGGGCATTGGACATAGCTGCCCTTAAAGTGATGAATATGATTTCTGAAAATGAGGAAGGAAGCTATACAATGTATGTTGGAGGAGGAGCAAATAGAAGACCATACACCCGCTTGCCCAACAACCAATTGCCCATCATCACCTTAAACCAACCTCAAACTTGGATTTTTCCAAGTAATCAAGGACCCAATATTGAACAAAATGAGCCAATGGGAGAGCAACAAGAAGAACCGCAACAACACCCTTTCCAAAACCAAATGCCTCCCGATTTTTATGACCAATTCAACCAAATGTTCATCCAGCAAAACCAAATGTACCAACAAAATACCCAAATCCTTAACCGACTCGATCAATATTCCACCAATTTTGATCAATTTCGAACAAACATGGAGGATCGGGTCAACCACATTCAGGGAAGAGTTGATTACATTTACAACTATGGAATTGGAAATTGGATGAATTTCAGGCCTCCAAATCAGCAACCACCGCCACCACCGCCACCATTCTAGTCGGTACCTCTTTCTCCCTCTCCTTTACATTACTCTTGTCCCAATTTTCGTTTCTACTTTTCAAACATTAGGGACAATGTTTCATTTAAGTGTGGGGGGGTAGTATCTATCTTTTTCTTATTTCTTTTCTTTCTAAATTTCTTTTTCTTCTTTTTATGTTTTTCTTTTTTTAAAAAAAAAAAAATGTAAGGGCAATATTCCCTATTTTCAAAAAAAAAAAAAAAAAAAAAAAAAAAAAAATTTAGCCAATGCTCCCATTGATGAGAATGTTATCTTTATTATCATTTGCCTAAGTAAAACTTTTTCCTTCTAACTTTTACTTCTTAAGAAATTTGATAATAACAACATAGGATTGTATTGGATTATAAATGGAAAATTTTCAAAATTAATATGAACTTTTAAATCCTATTGAATAGAAGCATTACATTATTAGTGAGTTTGTGGGCATTAAGTTTGGATACTACATACTTGTGAAACTTTTAAAACATTTTTTGTATATGCATCTCAAAAACTTTCATTTCTACTCTTTTTCAAAGGTTTTTCATCCTTGTTATGCTTATGAATCACAAAAATTTTCGCTTTAATCCATCTTTCCATTCCCACTTTTAAGAGGCTAATTAATTAATATATTCTTCTTTTGATTGTCCATTCAAATATCTAAATGAATATATCATTATAGAGTGTGACAATTTAGAAGCAAGAAACTCAATTGCCACGTCTAATTAATTAAATCTCGAACCTTATTCCACTACCATCCTTCACCTTTCATCAATTTTTGTGATTCAAAATGCATAACGACATATGGACATCTTTGTTAAAGAATAAAGATCATAGTTTAAGAAATGTATATTCAAACATGAAAAATTTATTCACAAAGCACTCTAAAAGAGTGAATATAATTCTTAATTCATACTTATGACCCACAAATTCATTTGGTTATTTCTATATGCTCTTATTCAATGGTATTTATTCATGTTATATTAACATTCAAACTTTTCTATTTTGCACTTCAATATCATCCTACCTTCTTATTTACAAATCTCTTGAGATGAAAAACTTAAAAGGAAGAAATTTTATAAAGGCAATATTATATAACAAAATTCTGAGGGAGCATTGAAGACCTTTCTTGTTTTTCTACTAGTGTCATTTGCACTCCTCTCTTTTTGAACATTTAACTTGCTCGAGGACAAGCAAGATTCTAGTGTGGGGGAGTTTGATAAATGACTATTTTATAGTCATTTAAGGTCTAAAAATATAGTTTATTAGCTTTTATTCCACTTAAATTACTTATTTTCTACTATTTATTTGATATAATGCACTTGGAGAATGTTTCTATGATGCAAACAGGTTTTTAGTACATTCTTGAGGAAAAAGGGAGCTAAGGCATCATCTTTGTGAAGGAAGAACGCTTGGAAAAGAAGGAAATAAGCTAGCCCATTAAAAGTCAAAAGTTCAGTCAAAGCAAGGTCTGCTCGGCCGAGCAGTACCCTTGACTCGGCCGAGCATAGGGAATCAGAAAGGGCAGATTTATTTTCGAAAGCTTGCTCGGCCGAGCACTTTTCCTTGACTCGGCCGAGCACCCCCTGAATCAGCAAAAGGTGCCTTTTCAAATGAAGACCTCTCCAAGCACACATCCGGGAAAGATTGCCTCCCCTCCTCCAAGGCTTATAAATAGAAGTAAAAATCAGTAGTTTAGATATCTAGAAACATTGTAAACTTACTATAGTGAAATTTGTACTCTTAAACATCAAATAATTCTCAGAATTTGTGAAAGATATTCATCATTTCTTGAACAAACTTCTGAGTTTCTCAAGCAATAATATCAAGAGATTATTTTCAAGTCTTTGTCTCCATTTCAAGTTCAGAATAAGTATCTCTATTCTTTTATCTCATCTTCATCTTATTCTTCTCTTTTCACAAATGGCTTGTGAGTAATCCCCCTATTTCTTGGGATTGGAAACTCAACAAATACTTGTATTTACTAATATTCATGCTCTAAATTTACTTTCTTCATCTTAAACAATTCTACTATATCAAACTTTAACGCCTACAACCATGATGACGTCCATGGCTCGTATGAATCTTAGTTAATCAAGGGAAGTACTGATCGGAGAACCTTGATTAGCGGATCCATATAGTCAGAACTAAGTTCATTACTCACGAGAGTAGTGTAATGTCTTAGGGATGCTCCTTGAGTGGAAAGTATGCTGATTTTCATAAAGAAAACTTAATGGATTCTTACTAATTATGGGCCATCGAGAGATAGGGCATAATTAGTATGAGAATACAAACGCTACTTGCTTGATCGTGAGAAGTAGTGTAGGCCAAGCATACCATCCTTGTTTTAAAATGAAACTTTAATCTAAATAGAGCATGGATAGTTGATGAATACAATGTTGTTTGTGTCCCAATCCCGAGAATTCCTTAATCATAAGAGTTTTCAAAATCCGAGTTTAGTTGAAATTGAAGGTCAAGGTTCATTCTTTTGGGAATTTTGAAGCAATTGGAGGAGGAAGAACAAAGATTGAAGCTCATTAACTTTCGGGTAACAAAAACTTTCACTCTTTCTCTCTCTAGAATCATTTGGGTTATCTTGCTCTGTTCTGATTATTGTTGTAATGGAGAGTCGTGGAAAGAGGGCAACTTCTAAGGCATCTAAAGCCTCTGGGAGTGGGACTAAGAAATCAAAGAAGGGTGAGGGTTCAAGTTCGAATTTAGTTCCTACTCTAAACAATTTGGGAATCCAATTTAAGTATAATCCCGAGCTAAAAAGATTTGAAAGGTTAGCAGGAAAAGATGTTAAGCCAACTCAATTCCCAAATTTTGATGCTATGGGGTCATTAGGTATTCAAGGGAATATTTGGAATTTGCACATAGGATTGGAAGCGCAAGATTTCTTGCGATCTCAGGCAAAAACTTACGAAAGCATCACCCTCGAATTCCTAAGCACAGTGTCAAAAACAACAAGGGATAGGATAGACATAGCATCGTGAGAGCAATTTGAAGATATTAGACTAACATTTCGTCTCTTGAATAATTCCTATAAGCTTGATTTGGAAGAAATACATGAAATTCTTGGTTGGCCTTCCCCTAGAAACCTAACAAATGAGTTCCCTCCAGAGTTTAATGCGGACCTCTTTTGGCTACAAATCACTGGGCAAACACCTTTTCTTCCTAGAACCGCTAAGGCTTCCTTAATTGTCCATCCCGTTCTCCGCTACATCCATAGAATGTATGCGTGCACTATCTTTGCAAGAGAGGATAAAGGAACAATAAATAGGCCTGAGTTGTTTCTCCTTTGGGCTTTCGTGACTGGATATAGGGGAATTAATCTAGGGAAATAGTTAATAGACCGTCTTTTGGACCATGTTTCCCCTAATTTCCCTGGAGATATTCATATTGGGGGAATGATAACATTATTTGCTGAATATGTGCACATTGAGATACCTGAGGAAGGACCAAACGCTTGGGAACCAGTTCGAGGTTCAAGGGCATTGGACATAGCTGCCCTTAAAGTGATGAATATGATTTCTGAAAATGAGGAAGGAAGCTATACAATGTATGTTGGAGGAGGAGCAAATAGAAGACCATACACCCGCTTGCCCAACAACCAATTGCCCATCATCACCTTAAACCAACCTCAAACTTGGATTTTTCCAAGTAATCAAGGACCCAATATTGAACAAAATGAGCCAATGGGAGAGCAACAAGAAGAACCGCAACAACACCCTTTCCAAAACCAAATGCCTCCCGATTTTTATGACCAATTCAACCAAATGTTCATCCAGCAAAACCAAATGTACCAACAAAATACCCAAATCCTTAACCGACTCGATCAATATTCCACCAATTTTGATCAATTTCGAACAAACATAGAGGATCGGGTCAACCACATTCAGGGAAGAGTTGATTACATTTACAACTATGGAATTGGAAATTGGATGAATTTCAGGCCTCCAAATCAGCAACCACCGCCACCACCGCCACCATTCTAGTCGGTACCTCTTTCTCCCTCTCCTTTACATTACTCTTGTCCCAATTTTCGTTTCTACTTTTCAAACATTAGGGACAATGTTTCATTTAAGTGTGGGGGGGTAGTATCTATCTTTTTCTTATTTTTTTTCTTTCTAAATTTCTTTTTCTTCTTTTAATGTTTTTCTTTTTTTTAAAAAAAAAATGTAAGGGCAATATTCCCTATTTTCAAAAAAAAAAAAAAAAAAAAAAAAAAAAAAAAAAATTAGCCAATGCTCCCATTGATGAGAATGTTATCTTTATTATCATTTGCCTAAGTAAAACTTTTTCCTTCTAACTTTTACTTCTTAAGAAATTTGATAATAACAACATAGGATTGTATTGGATTATAAATGGAAAATTTTCAAAATTAATATGAACTTTTAAATCCTATTGAATAGAAGCATTACATTATTAGTGAGTTTGTGGGCATTAAGTTTGGATACTACATACTTGTGAAACTTTTAAAACATTTTTTGTATATGCATCTCAAAAACTTTCATTTCTACTCTTTTTCAAAGGTTTTTCATCCTTGTTATGCTTATGAATCACAAAAATTTTCGCTTTAATCCATCTTTCCATTCCCACTTTTAAGAGGCTAATTAATTAATATATTCTTCTTTTGATTGTCCATTCAAATATCTAAATGAATATATCATTATAGAGTGTGACAATTTAGAAGCAAGAAACTCAATTGCCACGTCTAATTAATTAAATCTCGAACCTTATTCCACTACCATCCTTCACCTTTCATCAATTTTTGTGATTCAAAATGCATAACGACATATGGACATCTTTGTTAAAGAATAAAGATCATAGTTTAAGAAATGTATATTCAAACATGAAAAATTTATTCACAAAGCACTCTAAAAGAGTGAATATAATTCTTAATTCATACTTATGACCCACAAATTCATTTGGTTATTTCTATATGCTCTTATTCAATGGTATTTATTCATGTTATATTAACATTCAAACTTTTCTATTTTGCACTTCAATATCATCCTACCTTCTTATTTACAAATCTCTTGAGATGAAAAACTTAAAAGGAAGAAATTTTATAAAGGCAATATTATATAACAAAATTCTGAGGGAGCATTGAAGACCTTTCTTGTTTTTCTACTAGTGTCATTTGCACTCCTCTCTTTTTGAACATTTAACTTGCTCGAGGACAAGCAAGATTCTAGTGTGGGGGAGTTTGATAAATGACTATTTTATAGTCATTTAAGGTCTAAAAATATAGTTTATTAGCTTTTATTCCACTTAAATTACTTATTTTCTACTATTTATTTGATATAATGCACTTGGAGAATGTTTCTATGATGCAAACAGGTTTTTAGTACATTCTTGAGGAAAAAGGGAGCTAAGGCATCATCTTTGTGAAGGAAGAACGCTTGGAAAAGAAGGAAATAAGCTAGCCCATTAAAAGTCAAAAGTTCAGTCAAAGCAAGGTCTACTCGGCCGAGCAGTACCCTTGACTCGGCCGAGCATAGGGAATCAGAAAGGGCAGATTTATTTTCGAAGGCTTGCTCGGCTGAGCACTTTTCCTTGACTCGGCCGAGCACCCCCTGAATCAGCAAAAGGTGCCTTTTCAAATGAAGACCTCTCCAAGCACACATCCGGGAAAGATTGCCTCCCCTCCTCCAAGGCTTATAAATAGAAGTAAAAATCAGTAGTTTAGATATCTAGAAACATTGTAAACTTACTATAGTGAAATTTGTACTCTTAAACATCAAATAATTCTCAGAATTTGTGAAAGATATTCATCATTTCTTGAACAAACTTCTGAGTTTCTCAAGCAATAATATCAAGAGATTATTTTCAAGTCTTTATCTCCATTTCAAGTTCAGAATAAGTATCTCTATTCTTTTATCTCATCTTCATCTTATTCTTCTCTTTTCACAAATGGCTTGTGAGTAATCCCCCTATTTCTTGGGATTGGAAACTCAACAAATACTTGTATTTACTAATATTCATGCTCTAAATTTACTTTCTTCATCTTAAACAATTCTACTATATCAAACTTTAACGCCTACAACCATGATGACGTCCATGGCTCGTATGAATCTTAGTTAATCAAGGGAAGTACTGATCGGAGAACCTTGATTAGCGGATCCATATAGTCAGAACTAAGTTCATTACTCACGAGAGTAGTGTAATGGCTTAGGGATGCTCCTTGAGTGGAAAGTATGCTGATTTTCATAAAGAAAACATAATGGATTCTTACTAATTATGGGCCATCGAGAGATAGGGCATAATTAGTATGAGAATACAAACGCTACTTGCTTGATCGTGAGAAGTAGTGTAGGCCAAGCATACCATCCTTGTTTTAAAATGAAACTTTAATCTAAATAGAGCATGGATAGTTGATGAATACAATGTTGTTTGTGTCCCAATCCCGAGAATTCCTTAATCATAAGATTTTTCAATCTAAGCTATAGTTTTTATTATTACTTTCTAGTCGTGACAAACAAATTTTATAACCCCCAATCATTTTCTTTTCTTTATTTTCTTATCCTAAGCAAAAATATTTTGTAAGTAAAGTTGTCCTCGTGGGATCGACTCGCTCTTGCACTTTCTATACTACATACACCCGTGCACTTGCGGAATAAACAACTAACAATCCTACCAGCAGCAAACGGATCCCGCATCAGCAAACGGATCCCGCATCAGCAAACGGATCCCGCATTCAGCAAACGGATCCCGCCTCAGGAAACGGATCCCGCATTCAGTAAACGGATCCCGCATCAGCAAACGGATCCCGCATTCAGCAAGCGGATCCCGCTTCAGCAAACGGATCCCGCTTCAGCAAACGGATCCCGCTTCAGCAAACGGATCCCGCTTCAGCAAAACGGATCCCGCATCAGCAAACGGATCCCGCATCAGCAAACGGATCCCGCTTCAGCAAACGGATCCCGCTATATCCTTTCTATATAAATTAAGCCGCTCACACAGGGAGCGCACTCCTATCCTTTGTAATTTCAAATTCATGCTTTATCGAGTCTTTGTTTTCTCTTGTCGATGTCCTCGGCGGTTGTCTTTCTTTCGTCGACGCGTTTTGCTTTGCAATCCACGTCGCCGAGGGGCTCTGTAGACACCCCGCCTTGGACCTCTCACCCCGATTGCATACATAGTATTTTTACTTTACTTGTTTTTGTTAATTTCTGTTAGTTCAGTTAAGTTCCTAACTGATTCCGTCAGTTTTGGACTAAACTGTACAACAGAGTTAACTTTCTTGTCCATTATGTCAAAATCGCCATTTCAAAGTCGCGCGCCTCCGCCCTTTGGGGCCAGAAGCGCGCGCCTCCCTCCGACTATACGGGATGCGCGCGCGTCTGGGTGTGTCAGTTACTGATTTCTGTCCAAGAATCTCTCCCTTGCTCATTTTATATGATTTTGCCCGGGAAACTGATCTTTGTGACTCCGTCTTGGCACCAAAAACATCCCCTTTCAACTATAAAAACCCTTCCAATCCACCATTGGAAGGGGGCCTCTTAGTCATCTCTTTTTTATTTCTTTTCATCTCTCTTCTACCTCTCTTGGACCTTCTTCTTAGACTTGAAACTTTTCTTACACACACTATACACAATTCTATACACAAATTCTCCCTACAAGAGTTCTTCGTGACAAAACTCTACACAAATTGTTCTACAACAATTTCTCCACAACAAAACTCTTTTCAAGTCCAAGCTCAAAGTCCCTTTTCTAAAGGTACCACTTTTCTATTCTCTTATTTTATTTGTGTCCTACTAAGTATGCAATCTCCATAAAAAGGGATACAACCAAAAGGCCACTTCACTATTGAAGTTTGGCCAAGGTTACATCCCAACATTCCAACATTAATTTAATTCCACTTCATCTCTTAATCTAATGGTTTAGTAAATATTCAACATGTAACCATTAGACACTCAATCAATAAAATCATTTAGCTTTCATTTTCCCCTTATCTTTATTTTGTAGTTGTTAGCATATTTTATCAATGTAAATATTAGAACACCAAAAGTAGCAAGACCCGCGTAAGCGGGGCAGAGTGGGTGTTTAAGTACTTCCCACTCCGTCACCTAACCCCCGAACCCCTCATCTCAAGAATCTTTGGTTTCGTAATCAATAAAAAAGGCTATTTTCTTAGGTTTTCTCGCGTTCCTCTAAAACGCGGGTGGCGACTCTTAAAATCAAGTAGACATCCTAGGATAATTCATCGCTCTAGCCAAGCCATGGTCCCCCAGGGTATCTACAGCGGGCCACGTCAGTGTGTGTACCTTACCCTTTGTTTCTGTTCATCCCACTTCTTGTCTTTAGTCATCCTCTTGTTTTGACATGCTTGTGTCACCTTTTTCTTAGGTTACTCCTCGGACATATGAGGCTATAGCACGCCGTGAGTCTGGCCTACGGGCGGTGATCCGGAGGCTGCACAGGAAGGTGGCGAATAGTCTTCGCAAGGTGGCAGAATGTGGCGGCTCTCCTCCTTCCAGTGATGACGATGGTGATGCAGGCGGACATACTCCTCCACGGAAGAGGACTCAAGGCGATACTAGCGGATCGGCTTCTTAGATCTGCATTTTGTTAGCGTAGAGCATAGACAGTAGCATAGTATATATTCATGGATGACTGTATGGACATTTATATTTGTATGCTTTATGTCTAGTAGTATGTATCAAGTAGATAGCATATATGTATGCAGTATGCATGCATGCAATGCAGTCTCAGAGCGTGTTGCACGGGCTGACGGTACCCTAGTTAGGTTTATAAACTGCTGCCTAAAGGAGATTTAGGGCTCTTAACCTATGGGAGACATGCAGGACCCAAGGGTGTCCTAAGTTGTAGGGTAAATGGTGTAGGACCGAATCAGTTAGGACATCACGGGGATGAGACAAAAGACATTTTATAAATTAGTGGAGACCGAGTGTGCGGGTTTATAAACATCGTGTCGTGATAGAAAATACTTTGAAAATGTAATGATCTTATAAAGATTCCTTATAATTAAGTGTTAGGGTAAATGGTGATGAACATTGTGTTTGACGTACTCAAACGCTACCCTTAACCAGGTAGTTATAAAGGCTACGATTGGCACAATCGGATTCTTGTAGGGAAGAATAATAAGTCAAGATGGGATGTTGCCCCTCTTGTCTCAAGAGAGATATCTGATTGGCCACTCGAGAGTAAGATTGATAACAGTTCATGGCCATGCCCAAATGAATTGATGTGTTCAATGTCATTTGCTCATATCAATCTACTCGGAATCGAGAAAGCATTGGACACTTAAGTTGAGTTATACCGTGGCTTATGTTCAATATGATATCGCGTAACATCTTTATTCATATTTTCTTCATGACATTCATATGTTCATAATATGTTTATTCATGTGTTCTTCATAATATTCATGTTCCTAACATCTTTATTCATATTTTCTTCATGACATTCATATGTTCATAATATGTTCTTCGCATATTCATAATATTCTAGATTAAAACCTTATTTATGCCATATTTAGGGTGGTGATCTTCATGTTTACATGTTATTTCATAGCCGATGATGATCTAGGGTTCATCAACCCAAGGATGCTCTAGGAACTACTTCTAAACCCTAATCTTTAGGTAATTCCTCTCTCATTATGCATGATCCCGATTCTTCTGCCTATTCTAAATTCTTCTCGAACTACGCTGACCTGAGCTTCTCACATTGATAGGAACATAGGCAATCTTCGGATCCGGTCTTAAACACTAACATACTACTAACACATTCATCATGATAGAAAGACCGATCATTCGGGCAATAGGAGTGATAACGTTCAATATTCTTCTCTTGTTGTAATTTGACCCCCGAACCCACTAAAAATGCTTTTTTCAATGTTTTGGCTTTAATTAAAACGGCGTGGCGACTCTCATATTTTAATGTTACTATGAATATTCCCAATTTCAAACACACGTATTCACAGTGGCGACTCTGCTGGGGACTGCTTTAAAACTTTTTCAAACTTAGTGGGTCTAACTTTCGTCACATCATGATGCTTGCCATGTTTACAAATGCACACACCTGCCATGTTTACACATGCACACACCTGCCATGTTTACACATACACCTGCCATGTTTACACATGCACACACCTGCCATGTTTACACATGCACACACCTGCCATGTTTACACATGCACACTTGCCATGTTTTCACGTGCCCCCTACAGTTAAGCCATGTTTACACATGCACCCGCGCACTCTGCCATGTTAATACTTGTACCTTGTACCTTGTACCATGTACCCTTGTTATCTTCGCTTTAGTATTAGGGTCAAACAAAACTATGCTATGGTCCCTTGTACATTATTCTCTCTCTCTCTCTCTCTCTCTCTCTCTCATGTATTGCATCGCATCATTAAAACGTTCAAAGCTTCTCTCTTTTCTCCCCAAAAAGAATTAGTTTCTTGCCTCACACTACCACTAGTCCGTGTCAGCACTGCACAGGTCCCTACTACCCGGAGTATTCGATGTGCAGGAATTTGTGCGCTACTGCCTCACATTTTTTGAGTCACTCGTCTACTCCACTCACCGTGTACGTTCCGCGAGCGGTGGGAACCTTTAACCTAACCCGTGTCAACCCACACATAGAGATTAGGACACTCCTCGGACCACCCATTTAGGATGTAAATAAATGCAAAACTTTTCGCAAAATAAAATGTGCATTGCATCTAGGCGACCTCTAAGGTCCATCGCTCATCCGTTGGGCCATCATTGCGATCCATTTGGGTCTACCCTTCACCTTCGACCGACTAGGTCAACCTTCCCAACCTTTGACCTCCTAGGTCAACCTTATCTACCTTTGACCTCCTAGGTTAACCTTTGACCCCCTAGGTCAACCTTACCACTCTTCGACCTCTTAGGCCAACCTTTGCCCCCCTAGGTCAACCTTTGACCTCCTAGGTCAACCTTCTCCGCTCTTGTCCTCCTAGGTCAACCTTTGACCCCCTAGGTCAACCTTATCACCTTCGACCCCTTAGGTCAACCTTTGACCCCCTAGGTCAACCTTAGGTCGACATTTGACCCCCTGGGTCAACCTTCCCAACCTTTGACCTCCTAGGTCAACCTTATCTACCTTTGACCTCCTAGGTCAACCTTTGACCCCTTAGGTCAGCCTTACCACCCTTTGACCTCTTAGGGCAACTTTGACCCCCTAGGTCAACCTTTGACCTCCTAGGTCAACCTTATTCGCCTTTGACCTCCTAGGTCAACCTTTGACCCCTAGGTCAACCTTATCTACCTTTGACCTCCTAGGTCTACCCTTGACCTCCTAGGTCAACCTTACCACCTTTGCCCCCCTAGGTCAACTTTATCCGCCTTTGACCTCTTAGGTCTACCCTTGACCTCCTAGGTCAACCTTATCACCCTCGACCTCTTAGGTCACCCCTCGACCTCTTAGGTCAACCCTTGACCGCCTAGGTCAACTTTATCCGCCTTTGACCTCTTAGGTCAACCCTTGACCTCCTAGGTCAAACTTATCACCTCCGACCTCTTAGGTCAACCCTTGACCACCTAGGTCAACCTTATCACCTCCGACCCCTTAGGTCAACCTTATCACCTTTGACCCCCTAGTTCAAGCTTATCTACTTTCGACCTCTTAGGTCAACCCTTGACCTCCTAGGACAACCATATCACATTTAACCTGTCGCGACCCCGAACCCCGCGGGCCCGAGACCGCGAGCTGGACGTCGACTTAAAACCCAAACTCTAAAATATAGAAGTTAAAAATTCCATTTTGAACCAAAAGATGATAACACAAGGTTTTACAAATCCAAGTTTAAATCTACAAAGTACATCTAACATAAGCTCCACAGCTTATACCCAAAAGAATAAAATATACAAATTATTAATGACGTCAATAATGGTAAAACTATCCCCAAAAGGTTATACATTTAAATAATGTAAACCGATCCATAACAACCTGCCCCAAAATCTCAATCCTCTCGACGTCCTCCTCGATCCGCGAATCCTAATCCTTTTCCTCCTGGGGGGGTTAAGGAAAAACGATGATGGAAATAAACGGGGTGAGATAAAATCTCAGTAAGTTACTAATACAACTACATGACATGCTAATATGCAATGACCAATAGCAATTAACATAAGACAGATAGCAGCGGAATAAGTGACATGCTGTCGAACAGTAACATCCAATACCCAATCATACAAATAAACATATAACAACAAATGAGAGGCTCCCTATCGCCAACCGTCCCATACCGGTTGGAAATAACGACCAGCTCATCATGCAACACATAAAGCTGAAATACACACTCATAAGTGGATACATAGCCAAGGTTTTCCAAACCGGAACATCCAAATAAAGGATCGCTGCGCAGCTTCAATAATCAACAATCAACATCTTCATAGCAGCATGAAAGCTCGAAGAGAAAACCCCGGTACCGGAACCAATAACAAAGCAATGTGCCACAAGGGGCGGGAGCCATGCCACAAAGTCATGCTCAAAACGTCTCAACCAAGGCCGATCTGAAAGAGGAAAACAAGGGCAAAACAATGGTCGACACCATAATGGACTTGGCCTGTGCCATCACAATATCTCACATCGCCCGACACAACCACACATACCAGCTGGACTTTCAAATAAATGCTAAGTAATAAATACTAGCTTAATTAAACAATTTAGGGTTCCAAAGTAGGGAACCACACCAATTAATCACCATAAAGATGCAAACGATTACTCATGAAGAGTTCAACAACAAAGAACACAAGAAGTTTCTCATAAAAGAGCACAACAACGATAAACGGAATTTCTCATAAAGAGCACAACAACAATAAACGGTATTGCTCATAAGGAGCGCAACAACAATGATTATTAGAATACGATAATTCCATAAAGAGGAACCATACCAGATACATTTCAAAGATGATACCCATAAGTTACTCATAAGGAACACAACCCAAACGGTCGCTCACAAATAGTACAACGACTACAACCCAAAATTATCCTAAACGTTTGCTCATAAAGATGTACTAGGACTATGAACTCAACCATCTCATCACACCTGAAATTCCAAAGTAGGAATCAGAATGAATACACTTTAAGGTTAATCTTTAGAACATGATTACGACCGGACTAAACCCTACACTTTGGTGTTCAACAACAACCCTCTAGGTACTATGGGACATCGCCTAAAACCTAGACCAAGTCTTACTCGAAAATCAATTCGATTGGAACAACCACGAACACATCATAAGATGCCCAAACACCCAATAAAATCCCGAAGTATAAAACTTATAACTTAACTGAAAAACCTACACCATATTGTAGTACTCGAATAGAGCTTCGAAACGATAGTTTACACGCCTAAAACGGAGTCCGGATGAGAAAGTTATGGCCTCCGGAAGATCGAACGAAAAACGGACAATCTGGAAAAAGGGGGATGCGCGCGCCTCCAATAAAAGTGATGCGCGCGCCTCCTAAGGTCAGAAGGTTGCGATTTCGAAGCAGAAAATGGTGCGCGCGCCTCCCAAAACATGGTGCGCGCGCCTCCTTGCCCGGAGGGACGAAATCCGGCCAAAATCTGGGTTTCTACCAATTTTCTTACCCATTTCATATTACAACCAAAATCAAACATAATCAACCTTCCACCAAGCATAAAGATGAACCCAAAACAACTTATAACTAGAATGGAGACTCAAATAATACCATTCATCATCCAAGATCAAGATTCAAACCCAACATTCCTAAAATCACCATTTTTGACCAAAACTCCAAATAAATTCCAAATAAACTTCAAACTCAACCAAACTTCAAATATAACACATCAAGCATAATATAAACATGATATGAACGCTTTAGCATAAAAATGGGGGAAAAGCAACTTACCCGGATTTTCTCAAAGGTGACGGATTTCAATTCTTTTTTATTCTACGCGATCCTATCGACGATCTAAACAAGGTTCACGTTTTAAGAAATGAGAAATAACTAGTAGAAGGTGAAGAAAATGAGGAGAGAAGGAAGATGAAGAAACTTACCCACAAGGAGAGAGAGAGAGAGAGAGAGTTGCTGGAGATGGAGGGAGTGTGAGTGAGGGAGGTGAGGGGGAGAAGAGAGGGAGTAGGGGAATTATTTTAGAAAGTTACAACTAGACCCCCTCCCCATCCATTAACACAATTTCTTACACTCCCGACTAACAATTAAGACTCAACACTTCCACACTAGCCCAACTGACCCAAATAAAATGCTAGGCATAATTATTATGAAACATAATATGCACACACAAATATTTAAATAAATAATAATTTAAATAAATAAATAAGCAATTAAATAAATAATAATTATTTATTACTAATAAAATAGAGCCTAGTTTTCGGGTCGTGACATTCACTCCCCCTTAAAGAAAATTCGACCCGAATTTTAACGAGACTTACCCGAAAGACCCAATAGCTACGGATACGATAGTTCCGCCATTTCTAAAATTCCTCAATTGTCCATTCAAAACCACCACGTAGTAACCCTAAATAATGTTCACAATACCACGACCTCTCGCACATAACTTCCTTCAATCATAACCTTCACTACTAATTAGAATCCATAATCAAAATTGGAGAATCCCAATTGCTCCCAAACATAACTCTCGAGATATCCCAAGCTCACCTTATTCACAACCTTAATTACACTGCAAAGGTGTCTCCTTTTGTAAATCGCATACTTAGTAGTATTCCCCAGAAATTCAAAACATCACCATCCCGAGCCTAATTAGCTTTTAAAATATAAAATGCTAAAGAAATTTTCCATCCCATAATATTCACCAAAGGCTATATCTCTAAGGATTCCCATTATAGTGCTCTCGCTCTAGGTAGCACTTTAAACTAAAGGTGTAATGTAAGCCCAAAATTTTAATACAAAATGTTCACTTAAATTTACGCCATAATGTCATCGTCATAATACTCCAATCCTTGAAAGCCTAAAATAATTACGAATACTCAATAGTCCGAAATGATCTAAATTTTATCTTCACGGTATTTCCTCTAACTCCCTTTTTAGTTATTAATCTGTGCTCATATATCCAAGGAAGTCACCAAATCTCAAATCCTCAATAGCTAAGCCACGTTAATCTTTCACGCATACATTTATTAACCTAATGATATTTAAGCTCAATGGTACTACCATCATAATAAACCAATTAGCTAGCAACGTTCCAATTGACCCAGTGCCAAATCATAATATTCCTTAATTATGCCCAAGTATTGATACTCAACTTTCTTCACTTATTTGTAATCCAAAATAAGAAATGTCACCAAGACAAGATTTAGGACCATAGAACCACTATCTAACCAAAATTTCAAAATGCCTTTAACATAGGTTGAGGAATTATTACTCTCTCAAAATGTACTTAGTCCTTTCTAACTTAACACGCTTACCACCATTAATGATCATAACTCCTACAACAAACTCATCATCCATAACAAATCGTACACCTCTCCATACTAATCCATTCCGATGCATTCACAGAGATGTACTAAAAGTGACCAAAAATTTCCTTAAGAGATCCTCATTGAATCCTCAACTCTTATAACTTAACCGATGCCATAAGGACATTGATCTAAATATTAGCACTACAACCTTGTACCACAACAACCCAATTTAACCCAAGCTTCTCCTCAAACACTAGGTACTATTTAGAAGAAAGTAGAAACCTTACAATGATAATTACACCCAACAATTTGACCGAAGTTAAATACTCGGATTTCAATAAAAAAAAATTATTTAGGTATAACTCTACGCAAAGGAACGGTCTCAAATAATTTTAAGAAATCAGGAATGGAGAATATAACCATCTTCCTACAACAATCGACTAAAGCAAGAGTAACATCAAAATCTTGTAATAGCAACATGGCTAATTTAGCAGGTAAGACATAACCATACTTAAGCACATCATAAGCACATAAGACTTCATCAGATACCCTAAACTCCTCCATAGGAGTAGACACCTACAACACATAAGTCAAAGACTCAGAAGAAATAAATGCAACTAAATGCACAGAAACATAAGAATGCGATGATCCTAAAATGCACGCGCTCGCTCTCTCGACGCAAAATAATACCTCCTGAACTGATGAGTCACCTGCTGAGTGCTGATTGATTGCAAATACTCTACCCGAAATCTTGGGCTTCCCCGAAGCATCCCTCTTCTGACCCTGTGATATTCCAGTTCCTGTCCCCGATGACTGAACTCTAAACCTCGGACAATCTTTAACAAAGTGTCCCAACTGACCACACTTCACACATTTTCCTTGCTTCTTCCAACACTTGTCTTCTGAGTGTCCTTTCCTCTGACAGTAACTGCAGACTTTCCCATTTCGTGTACCCTTATGAGAACCTTGATTTCCTACTGTTGGTTGCCCTTGAAGTTGCCTTCTGAATCGAGTTTGCACTCCAAAATTACCTCTGTTATCCGAATGTTGCTGTTGTGACTTACTCTGCCCTCCTGGCTTACCCGGGTTAACCATCTCAGTCTTCCTTCTGTGTTCCCCAATATCTTGCTCAATTAAGTAGGCTCGATCCACCGCATCCTGATAAGTCTGAATCCGCTGCGCTATAAGCTGAGTCCGGATGGATGTCTTCAAACCCCTGATCAATCTCATCGCTTTCTGCTCCTCGGTCTGCACAAGGTATTCACAACACCTGGCTAATTCTGTGAACTTGGCTGAGTACTGCGCTACTGACATCATGCCTTGCTCCAAGCTGAGGAACTCGATCTCTTTCCGGTTTTGATTCACTAAAAAGATAAAATGATCCTTGAATTTCTTCACGAACCACTCCCAATGATATGGTACAAGAGTCGCATCCCAACTGGTCTTCAGTGTCTTCCACCAATGTTCCGCAGCCCCCCACGAGCTTATAAGCTGAAAATAGAACCCTATCCTCATCAGTGCAACCAAACACCTCGTAGATTTTCTCCATCGATTCTATCCATAGCTTGGCCTTCTTCACATCAGGCTCACCGTCGTACTCACTTGGTTTCAACTTCAAGAACTGCTCTAACCCATATCGCGGAGGTGCTACATGTTCCTCTCTCGTCCTTGGTCACGAATTGCTTTCACGGCCATTTCAAACCTGTCCTGAAACACTGCACGGTTTTCTTCCCTTAGACCATTAAGATTCTGAGTCCCACTAGAAGCTTCACCAATTCTTCTTCTAGCCATCACAAACAAATACCTGCATAAAATACTTATCGTTACTCACTCCGAACACAACTACCCACCTAGGTCATACTAATCCACCTAGACTTATACTTAGAGCCAAACCATGGCTCTGATACCAATTGTCGCGACCCCGAACCCCGCGGGCCCGAGACCGCGAGCTGGACGTTGACTTAAAACCCAAACTCTAAAATATAGAAGTTAAAAATTCCATTTTGAACCAAAAGATGATAACACAAGGTTTTACAAATCCAAGTTTAAATCAACAAAGTACATCTAACATAAGCTCCACAGCTTATACCCAAAAGAATAAAATATACAAATTCTTAATGACGTCAATAATGGTAAAACTATCCCCAAAAGGTTATACATTTAAATAAT
Organism: Campanula takesimana; assembly: GCA_026119855.1. Lineage (NCBI taxonomy): Eukaryota > Viridiplantae > Streptophyta > Magnoliopsida > Asterales > Campanulaceae > Campanula > Campanula takesimana. The sequence goes on from JAOWBW010000710.1 coordinate 657,231, forward strand.
GTAAACCGATCCATAACAACCTGCCCCAAAATCTCAATCCTCTCGACGTCCTCCTCGATCCGCGAATCCTAATCCTTTTCCTCCTGGGGGGGGGGGGTTAAGGAAAAACAAAGATGGAAATAAACGGGGTGAGATAAAATCTCAGTAAGTTACTAATGCAACTACATGACATGCTAATATGCAATGACCAATAGCAATTAACATAAGACAGATAGCAGTGGAATAAGTGACTTGCTGTCGAACAGTAACATCCAATACCCAATCATACAAATAAACATATAACAACAAATGAGAGGCTCCCTATCGCCAACCGTCCCATACCGGTTGGAAATAACGACCAGCTCATCATGCAACACATAAAGCTGAAATACACACTCATAAGTGGATACATAGCCAAGGTTTTCCAAACCGGAACATCCAAATAAAGGATCGCTGCGCAGCTTCAATAATCAACAATCAACATCTTCATAGCAGCATGAAAGCTCGAAGAGAAAACCCCGGTACCGGAACCAATAACAAAGCAATGTGCCACAAGGGGCGGGAGCCATGCCACAAAGTCATGCTCAAAACGTCTCAACCAAGGCCGATCTGGAAGAGGAAAACAAGGGCAAAACAATGGTCGACACCATAATGGACTTGGCCGGTGCCATCACAATATCTCACATCGCCCGACACAACCACACATACCAGCTGGACTTTCAAATAAATGCTAAGTAATAAATACTAGCTTAATTAAACAATTTAGGGTTCCAAAGTAGGGAACCACACCAATTAATCACCATAAAGATGCAAACGATTACTCATGAAGAGTTCAACAACAACGAACACAAGAAGTTTCTCATAAAAGAGCACAACAACGATAAACGGAATTTCTCATAAAGAGCACAACAACAATAAACGGTATTGCTCATAAGGAGCGCAACAACAATGATTATTAGAATACGATAATTCCATAAAGAGGAACCATACCAGATACATTTCAAAGATGATACCCATAAGTTACTCATAAGGAACACAACCCAAACGGTCGCTCACAAATAGTACAACGACTACAACCCAAAATTATCCTAAACGTTTGCTCATAAAGATGTACTAGGACTATGAACTCAACCATCTCATCACACCTGAAATTCCAAAGTAGGAATCAGAATGAATACACTTTAAGGTTAATCTTTAGAACATGATTACGACCGGACTAAACCCTACACTTTGGTGTTCAACAACAACCCTCTAGGTACTATGGGACATCGCCTAAAACCTAGACCAAGTCTTACTCGAAAATCAATTCGATTGGAACAACCACGAACACATCATAAGATGCCCAAACACCCAATAAAATCCCGAAGTATAAAACTTATAACTTAACTGAACAACCTATACCATATTGTAGTACTCGAAGAGAGCTTCGAAACGATAGTTTACACGCCTAAAATGGAGTCCGGGTGAGAAAGTTATGGCCTCCGGAAGATCGAACGAAAAACGGACAATCTGGAAAAAGGGGGATGCGCGCGCCTCCAATAAAAGTGATGCGCGCGCCTCCTAAGGTCAGAAGGTTGCGATTTCGAAGCAGAAAATGGTGCGCGCGCCTCCCAAAACATGGTGCGCGCGCCTCCTTGCCCGGAGGGACGAAATCCGGCCAAAATATGGGTTTCTACCAATTTTCTTACCCATTTCATATTACAACCAAAATCAAACATAATCAACCTTCCACCAAGCATAAAGATGAACCCAAAACAACTTATAACTAGAATGGAGACTCAAATAATACCATTCATCATCCAAGATCAAGATTCAAACCCAACATTCCTAAAATCACCATTTTTGACCAAAACTCCAAATAAATTCCAAATAAACTTCAAACTCAACCAAACTTCAAATATAACACATCAAGCATAATATAAACATGATATGAACGCTTTAGCATAAAAATGGGGGAAAAGCAACTTACCCGGATTTTCTCAAAGGTGACGGATTTCAATTCTTTTTGATTCTACGCGATCCTATCGACGATCTAAACAAGGTTCACGTTTTAAGAAATGAGAAATAACTAGTAGAAGGTGAAGAAAATGAGGAGAGAAGGAAGATGAAGAAACTTACCCACAAGGAGAGAGAGAGAGAGAGAGAGTTGCTGGAGATGGAGGGAGTGTGAGTGAGGGAGGTGAGGGGGAGAAGAGAGGGAGTAGGGGAATTATTTTAGAAAGTTACAACTAGACCCCCTCCCCATCCATTAACACAATTTCTTACACTCCCGACTAACAATTAAGACTCAACACTTCCACACTAGCCCAACTGACCCAAATAAAATGCTAGGCATAATTATTATGAAACATAATATGCACACACAAATATTTAAATAAATAATAATTTAAATAAATAAATAAGCAATTAAATAAATAATAATTATTTATTACTAATAAAATAGAGCCTAGTTTTCAGGTCGTGACATAACCCCCTAGGTAAACTTTATCATCTTTGGCCTCTTAGGTCTACCCTTGACCCCCTAGGTCAACCTCATCCGCCTTCGACCTCTTAGGTCAACCTTTGACCCCCTAGGTCAACTTAATCATCTTTGACCTCTTAGGTCAACCTTTGACCCCCTAGGTCAACCTCATCCTCCTAGGTCAACCTTATCACCTTTCACCTCTTAGGTCAACCTTTGACCCCCTCGGTCAATATTATCACCCGTTAACCTCTTAGGTCAACCTTTGACCTCCTAGGTCAACCCAATCACCTTCGACCTCTTAGGTCAAACTTGGACTCCTAGGTCAACCTTATCCGTTTTCGACCTCTTAGGTCAATCTTTGATTCCATAGGTGAACCCAATTACCTTTGGTCCTAACCCTCTTAGGTCAAACCGTCATCTTGACCCACCTAGGTCATTATTTGACCCACCGTCGTCCAGACCAACCTAGGTCAACCCGTTTAGGTCCACACACCATCCTTGACCCATTTAGGTCAACTTGTCCGTCTTAGGTTAAAACTACCCCTTCACCTTTGACCCGTCAAGGTCACCCCGTGACCCGCTTAGGTCGACTTACCTATCTTGGATCCATCTAGGTCAATCTCCAACCTTCCTTAGTCCACCAACCCGAATAGGTCAACCTTAGACCCGCTTAGGTCAAACCATGTCTATCCCGCTTAGATCATCCCATAGGTAACCCGTTACATCCCGCTATCTTGATTCATTCACCATATAGGTCAATCCAACCCTTCTCATTTAGGTCGACCTATCCTTTACCCATCTAGGTCAACCCACCATTATCGTCGAATCCTAGCTTGAACCATTTCTTGTCTCAAACATTAGGTCAAACCTTAGGTTAAATTTAGGTCAAACCTTAAGTCAAACCTTACCTGATTCCTATAGGTCTTCCTCACCCATGCTTGACTACAGACCGAGTCATCTCCCTCTTTTTGACCCCTATGGTCATCTCTCACCTCTTTTTAAAAGTCTAACTTGACTCGAACTACGGCGACCTGAGCCTCTTATTGTGTGGGACGACTCTCTCATGGTAAGGGGAACGTAGGCAACTTCGGTCCGGTCAAACTTTCAATTTTTTACCAAAATGCATTTCAAAAGTGTGGAGACCGACTCTTTTCCAAAAGTGATTTTATAACGATGCCTTGTCATTAATTATAAATCTAAGCTCAATTCAAAGACATAATTCCCTATGACTATTGTAGATCCTGCATCATGTCTGTTAAAAGGAACATCGAAGTTGCAAATGAAGCTATTACCCAAGGTCTCGACACCAATATTGATCTCAATGAGCAAGCGCTCCATTTCGAGACCATCCTCAACGAGCAAGCAACCCTCTTCCGGACCGCTCTCGATGAACAAGAAGCCTACTTTGAGACTGTCCTCCTCAAGCAAGTCGACCGCTTTCAAAAAGAGATGTGCAAGGCTCTAAAGGACACCGAGAAGCGCCTTCACTCTGATATTTATTGCATTTATGATTACCTCGGTCGAGTTCTCCCTCTTGCTCAATTTCAACACCCGTACGCTCCTCAAATGTATGGGCCATCACAGATTTCCCCCGTTGGGATGCCTCCTAAGACTACTCGTCAACGACAGGTACCAGTACCTAAACCACCCTCAAAGACAGTTCGGAAGGACGAACGCGAGCACAATGACTTGGGTATTCCGTTAGCCAAACTCTTCAAAAGTCTAGTTCAAGCCGGCAAGTTGTCTCCTTTGTTCAACTATGAACCAAGTAGGGTGAAGCAAGGCTTGGATCCCTCCAAACACTGCCAATACCACCAGTACATTGGGCATGACACCGAAGATTGCCTCCAATTGAGGAGGAAGATTCAAAGCCTCATTGACAGCGGAGCCATCACCCGCCAACGGAATACATGGGCATGGGCAAAAGAGGAAATTGGGCTACCTCCTTTAAATAAAAGAAAAGAAAAGGGTCATTCAGTCTTCGTAGGTTCTAGAGTGTCCTTAGTCAAAAGTCCACCTTGGACGATTTTTGTTTCTTTAAGTAAAAGTCCACCCCGGACTAGTCAGTTTAAATCTTTTAGTTCCAATAAAAGGGTCTTTATTTCTTTTCTTTTCTCTCTAGACTTGAAACATAAGCTTGCATATATCAATTTCATGAAAATTGTCTTATTCACCATTTTCGCTTGATTGCTATATCTTTATATGATGAATTAATCTTAATCTTACTCATTAATGACGACTCATTAAAAGGTAAATGGACCCACAAACCATTCACATAACTAAGTAAACGATTAATCTCAAAATAACAAATGCTTCGATCAATTGGGATGAACGAATCACTTTCTCTTCTCTCTATATTCTACCCCCATACACTCTCTCTATACACTCACCCCTTGTACACACTTCATATACACTCTCTATATACACCTTCTCCCATACACCATCCTCATACGCCTCTCATCCCACCATTAGACCCCTTTTTATAAGGTCGTGAAAAAGAAATGGACTGCGGTTGCTCATCATCAAATAGACATCCATGCTTCCACAATTTAAAGGGTTGGTTTGTTCCCTTCATGAGTACTACATGCCGTTACACTGGGGCTATCCGTATTCCATCGCAAATGTAAGACAAGTGCACGAAGTCATTCATGCCATTAATTGGTGCACGTGATAATCCAATGGAGCTCTACCGGCGAAAATCAAGGGGCTAGGATGCCCGCCGCCAGCAAAAGGCCGCTTGAACTATAAGGAAGCTACCTCGCAATCGAGAGAGGCGAAAGCAAACTAGGGCTTGTCTTGCCCAATGTTTCATGTACAAAAAAAAAAAAAAAAAAAAAATATGGCTCGCTAGGTTGAAACCCTAAAGGGCGACCTAGGCAAAAGTTAGAGCATTACACAAAAAGAAGCCCGCTAGGTTGAAAACCCGAAAGGGCGGCCTAGGCAAAAAAAAAAGGGTGTGCACAAAGAGATAAAATAAAAAAAAAATAAAAAAAAATAGAAGGGGCTATCACCATGGAAAAGTAAAAGTCCCATTTTCTTTTCACCTTAAATGTTCTATTTTCCTTTCTTTCCTTACAAAGTAGATAAACGGCAGCAACCCATGACAACTACGATGGAGCAATCCACTGAAACAGCTACAAAGAACTACTCACCTCAAACGAACCTCACACCCCTAAACTCAAAACCCAACTTCATCGTCAACCGGGCAACCACTCAAAGCCAAACATAACCTACCTTGGGCCAACTTTCTTTCTTTTATTTCCTCCCACACATACCCACTGAAACCCGACACCATCGTCAAGCGGGTCATCCCTGAACTACGCGGACCTGAGCTCCTCACCTTGAGGAGAACGTAGGCAACCTCCCGGTTCGGTCCAAAATATACACAACCCACCCCGAGCCAATTTTCTTTTTCTTCTCTCTTCCCCCATATTTCTACTCCTGACTTCTTCACTCACAATTGATCAAAACATTTATTAATTTGAGACTACTTGTTTACCAATTAACCATAACTCATTAACTAATCAACGAGGTCCATTCTCGAGCAATCAAATGAGAATCTTGAATAAAACAATTTTCAAATGTCTCGACAAGTCTTCTGTTCTACAATCTAGGAAAGAGCTAAACACTTACTTTCTGTCAAGCAGGGGCTTCCTTCCTTTTATATACACTCAATTGTCCAAAGAGTCAAAATGCGAGTACTATCTCTCTCTCCCTCTCACTATCACAAAAATGCCCCCGCATGTTTAAACAATTATTTTTCCTTTTTTGAGTCGACTGAATGATTTTCAAAAAAAAAAAAAAAAAAGAATGACGCAAAAGAGATGCCCGCTAGATTGAAAACCCGAAAGGGCGGTCTAGGCAGAAAAAAAGGGTGCGTCTTAAAGGAGGTAGGATACCCCGCTCTACACCCTTATCGAACTGGGTCTTCCCCAACAGAATGGGTCGACTATGTGTTTTCTCAGAGAATACCGAGGTCCCAACAAGAATATACTTAGAAGAAGGGCATCCCTCATCATCAAGCTTGACGTAGAGTTTCTCAAAGGAAGGAGGGTACCCGCTCACCAAATTAGATAATCCCCAACGGAGTGGGTCGACTATGTGGTTTCCCAGAGAATACCGAGGCGTCAACAAGGATACACTTAGAAGAAGGGCACCCCTCATCGTCAAACTCGGCACGCGACGACCTATTTGGATTGATTAGAATCATAATTAATTATAAGGCATCTGTATAAGATCATAACACTTTCATAAAGTTTTCTCCTCCCCGACACTTTGTTTATAAACCCGCACTCTCGGTCTCCACAAAATTTTAAAAGCATCTTCGGTCCGTCCGGGACCCATCTATGTGATTCCCAGAGTTGACTCGGTCCTTTACCCCATCTCCTACACTTTAAGGAACCTTTAGGACTAAACCCTCAACTCTCTAGGTCCCAAGCCTACCCGGTCAGTCTTACCTAGGTTACACCATAACTCCTTAGGTCCCGAACCTACCCGGTGAGTCTTACCTAGATTACATCATAACCCCTTAGTTCGACCTTCCGCAAGTTTGTAGCATGACCCCTTAGGCCTTAAACCGGTTCTACCCAGACCTTCAAACCTTAAACCGGTTAGCCAAAGCATAGTCCTTAGGATGAACCATTAGGTCCCGAACCTACCGGTCCCAAGCCTACCCGATCTCCTAGATCTCAAACCTACCAACACATGCTCGTCCTTACCCTATCTAGGCCATAGCTCTCTTATCCTCCTAGGTCCAGCCTCTTAGATCTACCCAGTCTAACCTGTTGGACGATCCCTTAGATCCCAAGTCCATGCAAGGCCGCCAAACACCTACCTTATAGGTCTCTAGCATATCCGATTCACACCTTCGGTCTCAACTCCTAAACCCTTTAGATCACAAAACTGTCTACCCTCTAAGTCTATAACCTTAGAGCTCGTCCCTTAGAATTCTTTAGTTCCCAAGCCTTCTTGGTCTGACCAACTAAATCTATGTTATCCATACTCCTTGGGTCTAAACCCCTCTACAAACCTAGTGTCACCCATTAGCCGCTAGAGACTACCTAGCCTGACCTTCACCCCTTAGGTCTCCAACCTACTTAATCCAAGTCGAGTCCAAACCTCGAACCTACGTGATCCTCTCCTCAAACTCCATGGATCTCAAACCTTTCTTCCCCACGAGTCCAAACCTCAAACATGCTCGAACGCATAGGATCTTCCGCATACCGTGACATGCCATAAAGATATCAAAACCCGTCCGGTCAAAACTTGTGCGCTTAACACCTTTGGGTCCCATCCCTAGCCTACCTTCACAATCGCCGAACGAGTTTGGTCACGCGCAATGACCTCTAAGACAAACTTCGTTCCTAAGCATACCCAATCCAACTTAGGCACCTATTGTATTCGAGCAAAGTCTTGGACACTCAATCCCTTTACCTAAAGCGCCAACGTGGTCAAATATCCAGACCATCTCCCGCACATGGTTCACACCTAGCACACCTTTGGACCCAAACCCGCCATGTCCGCCTTACACCCTTAACTGGTCCCAATCCATTGCTCCTTGGCCGACCTCAAGCCTGCTTGATCCTAACCCATAACACGGTTTCTCTAGGACAAAGGACTTACCCGCTTGAAAGCCTTATGTCCAAACGCTACCCTGCCTAGCCTTCGATCTCCTAGATCTCACGCCTACCATTCCATTAGGCCCCGGTCTCCTAAACACATGTCTGAGTCTTACCCTAGCTAAACCCTAGCACTCTAGCCTAGGTCTAATCTATCGAGCCTATCCAGCCACGAGGTATCAAGCTCATTTGCCCCAAACCGCAACACTCTTAGACCTCAAACTTGCTCGGTCTAAACCAAGACAAACCTTCAAATGCTTTCGGTCTCCAAACCCTAGCCTTAAACCCAGGTAAACACATTCTCCAAACCCTAGCCTTAAACCTAGGTAAACACATTCTCTAAACCCTAGCCTCAAGCCTAGGTAGTCATATCATTCTCTCTGAACCCTAGCCTCAAGCCTAGGTAATTACATCCTTTCAAACCCTAGCCTAAAGCCTAGGAAGTTACATCCTTCTTAAACCCTAGCCTTGATCCTAGGTAGCTACACCCTTCCTAAACCCTAGCCTTGATCCTAGGTAGTCACATATCCTCTCTAAACCCTAGCCTTAAGCCTAGGAAACCACAACATTCCCTTTAACCCTAGCCCAAATTCTAGAGAATTTCCAAAGCCCCGTATGCAACATAATTTCCAAATTCCCGAAACCCTAGTCTCGAAACCTAGGAAATTTACAATCTCAATTATCCGTTTTATTGAACCCTAGTCCAAAACCTAGGATATAATGCCCTATCCAAAACTCAATCAACCCTAGCCTCAAGCCTAGGTAGTCGCATTCGCTCTAAACCCTAGCCTCGAGCCTAGGTAGTCACATTCACTCTAAACCCTAGCCTCAAGCCTAGGTAGTCGCACTCTTTCTAAAACCCTAGCCTCAAGCCTAGGTAGAAATTATCCTCTTTAAACTCTATCATCAAGCCTAGGATTCAACATTCCCTTCAAACCCCAGTCCTAGACCTAGGAAACGCCTTTACCTTAGTCTCAAAACGTAGGAAGTTTACAGTCCTTAGCCTTAAAATCTAGCCTAAAGCCTAGGTTACCACGAACATTTCCAAGCCATAGTCACCAATCCCGGAAAATGGTGAACCCTAACATCAAGCTTAGTGGACCTTCCACAAAAGAAATCCCTCTTCCCAACAGTCCATGGTCTCAATCCTAGGAAGTCACAACCTTTCCAACTCCCAGCCTTATGTCTAAAAAGCCAATGCCTTTGCAACCTCTGAGCCTACCACAACTCCAAGCCCTAGCCTCCTAGACCTAGGAAATTCTTAAACCCTAGTCCCAAACCTAGGAGAGTCATGGTCCTTAAACACCAGTTTCCAAACCCTTGTTCGAAACCCTAACATCTAGGAAGTTCCCAAACCTCAAAGCCCTAGCACTAAGCCTAGGATAGAATACTCTCCTCATGCTTAAATGAACTCCAATCCCTAGCCTGTAAGCCTAGGTAACCCACATTATCTCTAAGATATAATCTAAAGCCCAAGAAGCTGTGACATCTTTGGCATCCCTATCTCAAGATTAGGAGATCACCATCTTCCTTATTCCCCTTCCTTAAAAAGCCTTAGGTCCTACCTCTAGGCAACCAAGAAAAATGTCCCTTACCTAACACCTTGGTCTCAATGGCTCGTAGCCTCATTCCCTCCTAAATTAGGATAAGCGGAACCCAGATCATGTTTCCCATATTAGCAACTCCCCGAGATTCCATCTCCTTCGCGTCTCCCTAAAGGTCCTTTGCCCTTGTGACTCACCAAAGAGTCCTTTGTGACTCCCCGAGAGTCTATCACCCTTGTGACTCCCCGAGAGTCCGTCACCCTTGTGACTCCCCGAGAGTATATCACCTTTGTGACTCCCCGAGAGTTCATCCCGTTTGCGACTTTATAACAATCCATCATCTTTGCCTCCACATGCAAAATTTCAGTTTTACCCTTAGTACATTCCCCTTTGTTCATTTCAGGTGCCCTTAGCACTATTGTGACTGATATTCGTTACCTTTGGGAATGGAAAGCCCCTTAAAATTTCCATTCTTCACCGAATATTTGCTTAGGATCCGTATGATTGTAGAGACTTCGGCGCCTCTATGACATACGCATCCTAGATCGATCGCGATAGGCAGAAGCCTCGGCGTTTCTGTTTGCGAGAGATCCAGCATCTATTATTTTAGCACTTCCTAATATTTGCTTAGGATTCGTGTGGTTGTAGAGACTTCGGCGCCTCTATGACATACGCATCCTAGATCGATCGCGATTGGCAGAAGCCTCGGCATTTCTGTTTGCGAGAGATCCAGCATCTATTATTTTAGCACTTCATAATATTTGCTTAGGATTCGTATGGTTGTAGAGACTTCGGTGCCTCTATGACATACGCATCCTAGATCGATCACGATTGGCAGAAGCCTCAGCGTTTCTGTATGCGAGAGATCCTGTAACACCCATCGAATTTCTTGTTAAATATTTGACCTACTTGTTAAATATTTGAACTTGCATATTATGTGTTAGTTTTACTTGGATTAAATTTTTAACTGCTTTAAATAGTTAAGGTGGTTAAATATCTAGTTTTGACTTTTGGGTCATTTGTGAAAATTTGACTTTAGGGGCCTTTTTGTTAAAAGTGAAACTTGAGGGGCCTAAGTGTCATTTTTGAAACTTCCAAGTATAAACTTGTTGGCTTTTCTTCTCTGGGTCATTTTACCCAATTCTCTGTACGTTTCTCCCTCTGTTCTAAAAGCTAGGGTTAAAAGTTTTCCCTATTCTCGACTCCTCGAGTTTAATTATCCCTCCGTTCTTGATTCCGATCCCGGATTAATATTCGTGGCGTTGAATAGAGCGTTCCAGGCCGAACAGAAATAAGTTTGGGTCAACTTGAATTTTGACTAGGTAAGTTATTAGCTCCCCCTTGCTTGTAATAACATGCATAAATGTTATTCTCAATACTTGTGATTGTTAATTTTGTGTTTGGGGTGATTTTTGTGGTACTTGTAAATCTGGGACAACGGGAGTAAAAACCCTACTGTGTAAACTAATGAAAGGAAATGAAAGAATTGGTTTTAAGCTTGTTTATGTTTTCTGGGTATGTTGAAATTGTTAGTAAATGTTACTCTTACGCTTGGGACGGACAATTCTAAGCCTGGGAGGAAATTTGTGTTTGCTGGAAACCTAGACCAGGCGCCCGCCCGGTTTGTCACTAGGCGCCCGCCCTTTTGGCCAGAAAGTTATGGGTTTTAGGAAATTTGAACAAGTGCCCGCCCGGTCTATCTCGAGCGCCCGCCCGGTCCCCTGTTCCAAGCAAAGTGTTTTTAAATCTAAACCAAATTGAAAGCTTATCCCTCCTAAGGTATATAGCCTTAGTATAAGATGTCCTAGCAAGTATAATTGTACCTTTTGAGGGCATTAGAACTTAGTCTTGAACATTAATACTTATAGAACTCAAATGAGAACTTAAGTATAAGAGTAGTAACTCTTCTTTATGTCTTGAAAGTGCTATGAACAAGCACTAATGTGTTATACTTGTTGTGAATCCAATGATTGTGCACCTTAGAGGCATTAGCATAAGGTCTTAGACTTGAACATCCTAAGAATAGGATTGGGATTTTGTAAGAGTAAATGTATAACTCTTATACATGCTTGAATGTCCAAAGATTGGAATTATAACTTGAAGTATAAGACATTTAAAATCTTGTACATGACTTGAACATCCATAGAAATGGATTAAGACTTGAATATAAGATAATAAAATCTTGTACTTGACTTGACTTGACACCAATACATATGTATGGTAGTGAACTTGAAAGTGCTATGAACAAGCACTAACTTGTATGAGACATGTTCTTGTTGTGTATGTGCAAACATTGCATATAGTTGCTTGATAACAAGGTGACTTCTTGATTACTTGAAGCATGTTCCTTGTTGAGCTAGTCCACTACTTTTTGATTAGTTCCTCTCCCGTAGTTCAAGTAAATATCTACTTGTACATTCTTGTGTGAGTCCAGCTGGTTCTCCTTGATTTTTCGAAAATGTATAGGTTCACGCTTGTCGCGAGAGCTGGGGTTTAAGTGACAATCGGGTCCCTATGTATTTCCGCCTGACCCCTTACTACCGGCCATAGTAAGGGCATAGCTTCCTTAGTTGGAGCAATAAGCCTGACTTAAGTGAATGTTAAACTCCTGTCCTGAACACCTCGTGAATAATCATGAGTACTGATACTGGGAATGACACTGGTTACCGGGTCTTCTGATACATACTGAATAATCAGTTCCTGTTATTGATCGTGATTGTCAAAGTAATACAAGCTTCGACAACAATGGTATTTTTGGGAGGAATAAGGAAGGAAGCAATATCCTTATAACTTGCTTGTTTAGCTTTATGTGCTACTTGATGAGTGGATTATCCTCTCATATACTGTTACTTGATGATACTTGATAAATGATTACTTGAGTATCTACTTGAATTGCATGATAACATGTCATGTAGTTGCATCTAATAGCTTACTGAGATTTATCTCACCCTTTATTTGTTTCCCCCCCCCCCAGGAAAGGAAGGATAGTGCGCAGTGAGGCTCGACATAGTTGGGAGCTTACTTCGCAGGTCGTGATTGTTTTGGGGCTTGTGTCCTTTTACACTTGGTGAGGACGATGTATTATGGGTTTTGTAACTCCTTATTTTGGGGTAGACAGTCTTGTTCAGTTCTTGTTGTCACTAGACATCTTGTATAGTACTCTTAATGCCAGCTTATGTGCTAGGCATGTTTCCGCTGTGTATGTATTAAGTTTGGTTTTAATTTTTCTTGTCTAGAACTCGTGTTGTGAGCTAGTATAGCTCCTTATTCTAGAGTATATATATCATGTCAATTTGTTAAACAAATGTCAACAAAGTTTCTTGTTAAGTTTCTTGTTATTGGTTAGGCACTCCCATCCAGTTTCGAGGTTCTATTAGGGGATCCCGGGAACTGGGGGCGTGTCAGGTTAGTATCAGAGCTACCCTAGTTTAGCTACCCTGTTTAGCTACCTTGGTTTGCTCTAAGTCTGGATAGGGTCTATGGCCTAGGTATGGGTGAGTCTTGGGGTGTTATTAATAACGCTGAGTGTTTACCTACAGGTACAATGAGTTCTGAAGGTACAAGTGGTAGTAATCAGCTGAGATCTATAACTCCTCAAGAAGAAATGGTTGATAATGTTGACTGGGATTATCCTAATCGCCTTACAAGGTTCTTGAAGCTGAAACCTCGTAGTTTTGACGGGGAATTTGATGCTAAAAAGGCAGAGGAGTGGATTGAAAGCATTGAGAAGATCTTTACAGCCTTGAGATGTGCAGGTGGTGATAAGGTAACCTTTGCAACCTTTAAACTTGAGAAAGCCGCTGAACATTGGTGGCAAGTGTTGAGTAAAAGCTGGGAACTGGAAGGTGTACCTCAGACATGGGAAAATTTTCTTAAAGCTTTTAAGTCACAGTTTATTCCAACAGTAGTCCAAGATAGGAAGGAGATGGAATTTCTTAATCTGGAGCAAGGAAGTCTGACAGTGGGGCAATACTCAACCAAGTTCACAGAATTGGCAAGGTATTGTGATCACTTAGTTCCAAATGAAGCCAAGAAGGCACAGAGGTTTGTTAAAGGGTTGAGGACTGAGTATAGGAAGCAACTTCTTTCTTTACAGCTCACTAGTTATCAGCAAGCAATGGAGAAGGCTTATACTATTGAAAATGATATTGAAGAACACAAGGTGAAGTTGGGAACAACCATGACTGGTCGTGTATCAGAGAAAACTCAGGGATCTGGTTCTAAAGGTGGTAAATCTGGCCGCCAAGATCGTTGATTCCGATAGCCAACTGAAAGTAAAGGTAGTGTATCAACTGGTTCGAGGACAACAGTCCAAGGTCCCAGGAGAGTATGTGGCTTTTGTTCGAAAGAATGCCATTCTGAAGACAAGTGTTGGCTAAAGCAAGGGAAGTGTATAGTGTGTGGTGAAGCGGTACACTTTGCTAGAAATTGTTCTAAAAGTAGAGGAAATCAAGTTGGGGGTACAAGTCAACCAGCCTCAGGTTCCAAGAGAGATAGTGGGGGTCGACCAAAAGTTTAGGGTCGAGTGTTTGCTTTAGATCAGCAGGGTGTAGCTGAGTCTTCTGCGGTCATAGGAGGTATTATATTACTTTCTAGTACGAGAGCAAGAGTCTTGATAGATCCATGCTCATCTCATTCTTATGTGGCATCTCATTTTGTGTCGCATTTGCATGTTCTTCCTGATTCTATGCCTTATGTGCTAGAAGTATCTTCCCCTATGGGAGATTGCATGTTTACTTCTGAGGTCTACAAGAAATGTGAGGTTCTTGTGGGTGATCATGCTCTTCTTGCTGACCTAGTCGTGTTACCTATAAGGGACTTTGACGTGATTCTTGGCATGGATTGGCTATATGTGCATCATGCATCTGTTGATTGTTATAGAAAAGTAGTAACTTTTTCTATTCCTGGTTTCCTAATTTTACCTTTGAAGGTGATAGGCCTTTATGTGCTATACATGTTATTTCTGCTTTAAAAGCTAGAAAACTTTTATCTCGTGGTTGTGTCGGGTATCTCGCATGTGTACTTGATCAGAGTTTATCTGTTCCCAAGATGGAGGATATTCCTGTTGTGTCTGAATTTTCAGATGTGTTCTCTTCGGAGTATAGCATGCCACCTGATCGAGAGCTTGAGTTCTGTATTGAGTTATTACCAGGTACAGCACCAATCTCTAAAGCACCTTATAGAATGGCTCCAGCTGAGTTAAGAGAGTTAAAAACACAGCTTGAGGAATTGCTTGAAAGGGGCTTTATCAGGCCTAGTGTATCACCGTGGGGTGCACCAGTGTTATTTGTCAAAAAGAAAGATGGGACTCTGCGATTGTGTATTGATTACAGAGATCTTAATCAGGTAACTATCAAGAACAAATATCCGTTACCTCATATTGATGACTTGTTTGATCAGCTTCAGGGTTCAGTAGTGTATTCGAAGCTTTACTTGAGAAGTGGTTATCATCAGTTGAAAATCAGATCTGAGGATATACCAAAGACAGCTTTCCGTACCAGGTATGGGCATTATGAGTTTATTGTTATGCCATTCGGTTTGACAAATGCTCCAGCTGTATTTATGGATTTGATGAACCGTATCTTCAAGCCATATCTTGATTGTTTTGTGGTGGTATTCATTGATGACATTCTTGTGTATTCTAAGTCACGGGCTGAGCATGAACAACATCTCAGAGTGGTATTACAAGTTCTTCGTGAGAAACAATTATTTGCAAAATTCAGCAAATGTGCTTTCTGGTTAGAAGAGGTTTCATTCTTGGGGCATGTTGTGTCTACTACTGGTATTGCAGTAGATCCTTCCAAAGTGGAAGCAGTTGTAAACTGGAAGAGGCCAACTACAGTGACTGAAATCCGTAGTTTCTTGGGCTTGGCTAGTTATTATCGGAGGTTCATTGAGGGATTCTCCAAGATTGCTACTCCATTGACTAATATGACTCGAAAAGCTATTTCTTTTGAGTGGAATGACAAATGTGAAGCAAGTTTTCAAGAGTTGAAAAGGCGTTTGACTACAGCTCCAGTCTTGGCTTTGCCTAATGGTTCTGAGCATTTCATGGTTTATACTGATGCTTCTAAAGAAGGATTGGGTTGTGTTCTGATGCAAGATGGCAAGGTAATAGCTTATGCTTCTCGAAAATTATCTCCTTATGAAAAGAATTATCCTACTCATGATTTAGAGTTGGCTGCGATTATTTTTGCTTTGCATAAATGGAGGCATTACTTGTATGGAACCAAATTTGAGGTTTTCACTGATCATAAAAGTTTGAAGTACTTGTTTTCTCAGAAAAAGCTTAATATGAGGCAACGTAGATGGATGGAGAAATTGAAGGATCGTGATTGTACTATCCTTTATCATCCTGGAAAGGCAAATGTTGTGGCAGATGCACTGAGCAGAAAGACTTATATTTCTTGCCTGATGATTCGTGAATGGAAGATGTTTGAAGACTTGTGTGATTGGAGTCCTTGTGAATCAAATCATGGAGTTATTTTTGCTAATATAAGGGTTACTTCAGATTTACTCCAACAGATCAAAGAAGCTCAGGTAACTGATTCTGAATTGCAGAAAATCATTAGTGGAATGAATGAAGGAAAGCAACCAGATTTTTCTTTCAACAGTGATGGAATTCTTACCTTTCGAGGCAGAGTTTGTATTCCAGTTGATATTGAGATTAAGAAGAAAGTTCTTGAAGAGGCTCACAAAGCCAAGTATACTATTCATCCTGGAAGCACTAAAATGTACCAAGACTTGAAGAAACATTTCTGGTGGAACAATATGAAAAGAGAGATTGCTGAGTATGTTTCCAAATGTTTGACTTGTCAACAAGTAAAAGTGGAACATCAACGTCCAGCAGGTTTGTTGCAACCATTAGAAATTCCAGAGTGGAAATGGGAGCATATCACTATGGATTTTGTGACTGGTTTGCCACGTACCAGACGAGGCCATGATGCTGTTTGGGTTATAGTGGACAGGTTGACTAAATCAGCTCACTTCTTGTCTTTTTCCATGGGATATTCATTGTCTCAGTTGGCATCTTTGTATGTTCAGGAGATAGTCCGACTGCATGGAGTTCCTGTGAGTATTGTATCTGATAGAGATCCTCGTTTTACTTCTCGATTCTGGCAGGCTCTTCAGGGTGCCATGGGTACTAAATTGAATTTCAGTACTGCTTTTCATCCTCAATCTGATGGGCAATCTGAGAGACTTATACAGATTCTCGAGGATATGTTACGTGCTTGTGTTATTGATTTCAAAGGCAGTTGGGATACTCATCTTCCTTTGGCTGAGTTTGCTTATAATAACAGTTTTTAGTCTAGCATTGAAATGGCTCCTTATGAGGCTCTTTATGGCAGAAAATGTCGATCTCCTATATGCTGGGATGAAGCTAGACTCTTGGGTCCTGAAATGGTTCAACAGTCAGTTGAGAGTGTGAAACTCATTCGAGATAGATTGCGCACAGCTCAGAGTAGACAAAAGAGTTATGCAGATCATCGTAGAAGGGATCTTGAATTTCAGGTAGGTGACTTTGTATTCTTGAAGGTCTCTCCTCGTAGAGGTATAAAGAGATTTGGGAAGAAAAGAAAGTTATCTCCTCGTTATATCGGTCCATTTGAGATTCTTGAAAGAGTTGGTAAGTTGGCTTATAAAGTGGCTTTACCTCATTCTTTATCAGGTATTCATGATGTATTCCATGTATCTATGCTTCGCAAGTATATGGCAGATGAATCACATGTTCTTGAGTATGAGGCTATTCCATTTCAGCCTGATTTGTTTTATGAGGAACAGCCTGTTGAAATTCTTGACTGGAAAGAGCAAGTATTACGTACCAAAAGGATTCCTATTGTGAAGGTCCTTTGGAGAAATCATGAAATTGAAGAGGCTACTTGGGAAACCGAGAAAGAGATGCGAGATAAATACCCGAGTCTATTTGAAAATCTTGGTAAGTAAAATTCGTGGGCGAATTTTCTTTAAGGTGGGGAGGATGTAACACCCATCGAATTTCTTGTTAAATATTTGACCTACTTGTTAAATATTTGAACTTGCATATTATGTGTTAGTTTTACTTGGATTAAATTTTTAACTGCTTTAAATAGTTAAGGTGGTTAAATATCTAGTTTTGACTTTTGGGTCATTTGTGAAAATTTGACTTTAGGGGCCTTTTTGTTAAAAGTGAAACTTGAGGGGCCTAAGTGTCATTTTTGAAACTTCCAAGTATAAACTTGTTGGCTTTTCTTCTCTGGGTCATTTTACCCAATTCTCTGTACGTTGCTCCCTCTGTTCTAAAAGCTAGGGTTAAAAGTTTTCCCTAATCTCGACTCCTCGAGTTTAATTATCCCTCCGTTCTAGATTCCGATCCCGGATTAATATTCGTGGCGTTGAATAGAGCGTTCCAGGCCGAACAGAAATAAGTTTGGGTCAACTTGAATTTTGACTAGGTAAGTTATTAGCTCCCCCTTGCTTGTAATAACATGCATAAATGTTATTCTCAATACTTGTGATTGTTAATTTTGTGTTTGGGGTGATTTTTGTGGTACTTGTAAATCTGGGACAACGGGAGTAAAAACCCTACTGTGTAAACTAATGAAAGGAAATGAAATAATTGGTTTTAAGCTTGTTTATGTTTTCTGGGTATGTTGAAATTGTTAGTAAATGTTACTCCTACGCTTGGGACGGACAATTCTAAGCTTGGGAGGAAATTTGTGTTTGCTGGAAACCTAGACCAGGCGCCCGCCCGGTTTGTCACCAGGCGCCCGCCCTTTTGGCCAGAAAGTTATGGGTTTTAGGAAATTTGAACAAGTGCCCGCCCGGTCTATCTCGAGCGCCCGCCCGGTCCCCTGTTCCAAGCAAAGTGTTTTAAATCTAAACCAAATTGAAAGCTTATCCCTCCTAAGGTATATAGCCTTAGTATAAGATGTCCTAGCAAGTATAATTGTACCTTTTGAGGGCATTAGAACTTAGTCTTGAACATTAATACTTATAGAACTCAAATGAGAACTTAAGTATAAGAGTAGTAACTCTTCTTTATGCCTTGAAAGTGCTATGAACAAGCACTAATGTGTTATACTTGTTGTGAATCCAATGATTGTGCACCTTAGAGGCATTAGCATAAGGTCTTAGACTTGAACATCCTAAGAATAGGATTGGGATTTTGTAAGAGTAAATGTATAACTCTTATACATGCTTGAATGTCCAAAGATTGGAATTATAACTTGAAGTATAAGACATTTAAAATCTTGTACATGACTTGAACATCCATAGAAATGGATTAAGACTTGAATATAAGATAATAAAATCTTGTACTTGAATTGACTTGACACCAATACATATGTATGGTAGTGAACTTGAAAGTGCTATGAACAAGCACTAACTTGTATGAGACATGTTCTTGTTGTGTATGTGCAAACATTGCATATAGTTGCTTGATAACAAGGTGACTTCTTGATTACTTGAAGCATGTTCCTTGTTGAGCTAGTCCACTACTTTTTGATTAGTTCCTCTCCCGTAGTTCAAGTAAATATCTACTTGTACATTCTTGTGTGAGTCCAGCTAGTTCTCCTTGCTTTTTCGAAAATGTATAGGTTCACGCTTGTCGCGAGAGCTGGGGTTTAAGTGACAATCGGGTCCCTATGTATTTCCGCCTGACCCCTTACTACCGGCCATAGTAAGGGCATAGCTTCCTTAGTTGGAGCAATAAGCCTGACTTAAGTGAATGCTAAACTCCTGTCCTGAACACCTCGTGAATAATCATGAGTACTGATACTGGGAATGACACTGGTTACCGGGTCTTCTGATACATACTGAATAATCAGTTCCTGTTATTGATCGTGATTGTCAAAGTAATACAAGCTTCAACAACAATGGTATTCTTGGGAGGAATAAGGAAGGAAGCAATATCCTTATAACTTGTTTGTTTAGCTTTATGTGCTACTTGATGAGTGGATTATCCTCTCATATACTGTTACTTGATGATACTTGATAAATGATTACTTGAGTATCTACTTGAATTGCATGATAACATGTCATGTAGTTGCATCTAATAGCTTACTGAGATTTATCTCACCCTTTATTTGTTTCCCCCCCCCCCAGGAAAGGAAGGATAGTGCGCAGTGAGGCTCGACATAGTTGGGAGCTTACTTCGCAGGTCGTGATTGTTTTGGGGCTTGTGTCCTTTTACACTTGGTGAGGATGATGTATTATGGGTTTTGTAACTCCTTATTTTGGGGTAGACAGTCTTGTTCAGTTCTTGTTGTCACTAGACATCTTGTATAGTACTCTTAATGCCAGCTTATGTGCTAGGCATGTTTCCGCTGTGTATGTATTAAGTTTGGTTTTAAATTTTCTTGTCTAGAACTCGTGTTGTGAGCTAGTATAGCTCCTTATTCTAGAGTATATATATCATGTCAATTTGTTAAACAAATGTCAACAAAGTTTCTTGTTAAGTTTCTTGTTCTTGGTTAGGCACTCCCATCCAGTTTCGAGGTTCTATTAGGGGATCCCGGGAACTGGGGGCGTGTCAGATCCAGCATCTATTATTTGCTTAGGATTCGTATGGTTGTAGAGACTTCGGCTCCTCTATGACATATGCATCCTAGATCGATCGCGATTGGCAGAAGCCTCGGCGTTTCTGTTTGCGAGAGAACCAGCATCTATTATTTTAGCATTTCCTAATATTTGCTTAGGATTCGTATGGTCGTAGAGACTTCAGCGCCTCTATGATATGTGCATCCTAGATCGATCGCGATTGGCAGAGGCCTCGGCGTTTCTGTTTGCGAGAGATCCAGCATCTATTATTTTAGCACTTCCTAATATTTGCTTAGGATTCGTGTGGTTGTAGAGACTTCGGCGCCTCTATGACATACGTATCCTAGATCGATCGCGATTGGCAGAAGCCTCGGCGTTTCTGTTTGCGAGAGATCCAGCATCTATTATTTTAGCACTTCCTAATATTTGCTTAGGATTCGTATGGTTGTAGAGACTTCGGCGCCTCTATGACATACGCATCCTAGATCGATCGCGATTGGCAGAAGCCTCGGCGTTTCTGTTTGCGAGAGATCCAGCATCTATTATTTGCTTAGGATTCGTATGGTTGTAGAGACTTCGGCGCCTCTATGACATACGCATCCTAGATCGATCGCGATTGGCAGAAGCCTCGGCGTTTCTGTTTGCGAGAGATCCAGCATCTATTATTTTAGCACTTCCTAATATTTGCTTAGGATTCGTATGGTTGTAGAGACTTCGGCGCCTCTATGACATACGCATCCTAGATCGATCACGATTGGCAGAAGCCTCGGCGTTTCTGTTTGCGAGAGATCCAGCATCTATTATTTTAGCATTTCGTAATATTTGCTTAGGATTCGTATGGTTGTAGAGACTTCGGCGCCTCTATGACATACGCATCCTAGATCGATCGTGACTGGCAGAAGCCTCGGCGTTTCTGTTTGCGAAAGATCCAGAATCCATTATTTTAGCGCGATCGGCAGAAACCCGGGCGTTTCTGTTTGCGCTTACCTCAGCGTTTATTATTCCACCTCGGGATTATTTAGACAACGTAGTCTTTATTGTCCCATTATCCCTCTTGCTTCAAATGACTTCATTTCCTAACGAGTGTTCGTTCTTCATACAGGATAGTGCCCGTAGGTTTATTATCCCTAGCAGAAGTCCGATAGCTCGTCTTTCCCCAATATCTCTGAACTACGACCGGCTTGATTCCTCGGAGGATACGTAGGAAACCTGAAAAGGTCCAGCCACTCGACCGACGCGGTCATCTATCATCCCCAGCAGGTGCATTTTCCCCAGCAAAAGACGTTGCTCCCCATCAGTGGACAGTCCTTCCCAATTTCCCCATCAGCTTTGAACTACGTTTGGCTTGATTCCCCCGCGGATACGTAGGTCGCCTGCCAAGGTTCAGCCGTTCCCTTATCTTTCATATGTTTTGAAACTCATGTTTTAGACGGATCCTTCTTTTATCGTCGACCCCACATTGCCTTGCAAGAAGCGTCGCCGAGGGGCTACTGTTAGTACCCGACCTGAAAATGAGTTTATTAGGACTTTCCCAAAAATACAAGGACTTTATAGGAATTAGAAACCTTGCAAAGACTTGTCCCGGATTCCCAAAATATCTCATTTATGACAAAATCTATCAAAATAGGTAACAAATGGTTTCCTTAAAACCATGCAGAAACCCTAGCTTAAGAATCAAGTCAGCCTGCGGAATTGGCCACGCGGCCAACCTTGCTGCGCGTTGATCTTGGCCACGCGGCCACTCTTGTAGCCGGCTTCAATCATGGCCAGGCGTCCACCTTTGTCCCAGATGATCTGGACCGTCAGATCCTCCCCTCAGTTTACTATATAAACCAATCCCATGCTATTGGTTTAGGGTCCGATTTTGAGAGTTCTAAAGTCCGAATTTTGGAGTTCTTAAACACTATTTTGCTCTATAATTAGCATTCAAACACTCAAGAAGATCCAAGGTTTATTTCTTACCAACATAGGTAAGTTTTCTAACTTTTTCTTCATGTTCTTGCATCATTTTTAATGTAGATCTTTTATATTCATGTTCTTACATGTTTATTCATAGTTTCTTCATATGCTTTGCATGTTCATTCATATGTTCATAATATGTTCTTCGCATGTTCTTCGTGTTCATATATTAAAACCTTATTTATGCTATATTTAGGGTTGTGATCTTCATAATTACATGTTATTTCATAGCCGATGATGATCTAGGGTTCATCAACCCGAGGATGATCTAGGAACTACTTCTAAACCCTAATCTTTAGGTAATTCCCCTCTCATTATGCATGATCCCGATTCTTCTGCCTATTCTAATTCTCTGCGAACTACGCTGACCTGAGGTTCTCACATTGAGAGGAACGTAGGCAATCTTCGGATCCGGTCTAAATCACTAACACACTACTAACACATTCATCATGATAGAAAGACCGATCAATTCGGGCAATAGGAGTGATAACGTTCAATATTCTTCTCTTGTTGTAATTTGACCCCCGAACCCACTAAAAATGCTTTTTTCAATGTTTTGGCTTTAATTAAAACGGCGTGGCAACTCTCATATTTTAATGTTAGTATGAATATTCCCAATTTCAAACACACGTCCCAAATCACACTTAATCACAAAGGAACCAAATTCATCATTAGAGTATTTCATAGTGGCCATTAAGTCTAAGAGGATGATACCCGAAACTAGGGTTAAAGCTATGACCTAATCCACGAACAAAGAAAGAATAAGTGCCAAGAAATAGAGGCGGGCGGGCGCCCAAGTCAGGGCGGGCGGTGGCCTGGAGCGGGCGGGCGCGCGGAAGAGGGCAGGCGGGCGCTTAAATGGCCAGGAGGTTTGGCCGCAGAAAAAGGAGAGGTGGGCGGGCGCCTGGCAAGGCCCGGGCGGGCGCCCGGCCTGGATGTTGGTCGGGATCAGCAGCTGGGTTCTTTAAGAATTCTTACCATTTTCACAATTTCTCCAAATCAATCACAACCAACTCTCCACCAAGCATAAACATGAACCAAAACAACTTGTAGACTAGAAAGGGGACCTAAATAACATCATTTATCAACCCAAAAACAAGATTAAATTCCAACATTCATAACAATTACCATTTTTACCCAAAAAACCAAATGAATTCTAAATAAATTCGAAACTCAACCAAGAAGCCATGGATATCCACAAGAACATCAATAGAGTTAAAGATGAGCATTTTAACATAAATGGGGGAAAAGTAACTTACTTGAATTTTCTCAAAGTTGCCGGAACTCGAATATTTTTAGCCCTCTACTATCCTAATGACGATCTAAACAAGTTTCATGTTTTAAGAAATGAGAAATAACAAGAGGAAGATGGTTAGATTGAAGAGAGAAGGGAGAGGAGAAAAACTTACCACCAAGGAGAGAGAGAGAGAGAGATGCTGGGAATGGAGGAAGAGTGAGGGAGAAGGGGAAGAGTAGGGAGGGAGGGAGTAGTTAAAATGATTTAAAAGAACTTACACTTAGGCCCCCCTCCTCTACACTACACAACTCTAATACTCCCTACTAGTCACTAAGACCACATAATACTACAATAGCACAAATAACCCAAATAAAATGCTAGACATAATTTATTATAACACATAAATTATTTTTAATAAACAATAATTTAAATACATAATTAAGCAAATAAATAAATAATAATCATTTATTACTAATAAAATAGAGCCTAGTTTTCGGGTCGTGACATTCACTCCCCCTTAAAGAAAATTCGTCCCGAATTTTAAATTACTTACCCGAAGACCAAATAGGTACGGATACGATAGTTCCGCCATTTCTCAAATTCCTCAATTGTCCAATCTAACCCACTACATGGTAACCTTAAATAAAGATTACGATAACACTACCTCTCGAACCGAATCATTCCATCATTATCTTCATTACTAATCAAAATCCGTACTCAAAATCGAAGAATCCAAATTATTTCCACAAATAATTCTCGAGATATCTCAAGCTCGCCTTATTCATAGCCTTAACTACACCGCAAAGGTACTTCCATTTGTAAATCGCATACTTAGTATTATTCCCCACAAATTCAAAACATTACCATCTCGAGCTAAATTAGCTTTTAAAAATATGAAAGGCTAAAGAAATTTTCCATCCCCATAATATTCACCGAAGGCTATATCTCTAAGGATTCCCATTATAGTGCTCTCGCTCTAGGTAGCACCTTAAACTAGAGGTGTAATATAAACCCAAAATTTTAATACAAAATGTTCACTTAAATCTACGCCATAATATCATCGTCATAACACTCCAATCCTTGAAAGCCTAAAATAATTACGAATACTCAATAGTCCGAAAATGATCTAAATTTTATCTTCAAGGGATTTCCTCTAACTCCCTTTTTAGTTAATAATCTGTGCTCAAATACCCAAGGAAATCAACAAATCTCAAATCCTCAATAGCTAACCCAAGTTAGTCTTTCACGCATACATTTATTAACCTAATGATACTTAGGCTCAATAATACTACCATCATAATAAACCAATTAGCTAATCACAGTCCAACTGACCCAATACTACATCATGGTATCCCTTAATATGCCCAAGTGTCTGTACCCAACTTTCCTTACCTACCCTTAATCCAAAACGAGAAACGCCACCAAGAAAAGGTTTAGAACCATAACACAACCATTTAACTAAAACTCAAAATGCCTTTTAATACAATTCGAGAAATTCTTGCCCTCTCAAAATGTGCTTAGTCCTTTCAAACTTAACGCGCTTACCACCATTAATGATTACAACTTCCACAATATACTAGTCACTCATAGCCAATCATGCATTTCTTCGTACTAACCAATTTCGATGCACTCTCGTAGATGTACTAAGAGTAAACAAAAATCTCCTACCATGAAATCCTCAATTGAATCCTCAGCTCTCATAACCCAACCGATACAATATGGATATTGATCTAATTATTAGCACTACCACCTTGTACCAAAACAACTCACTTTAACCCAAGTTCCTCTCCAACACTAGGTACTATTCAAAAGAAAATAGAAATCTTACAAATGATAAATACACCCAACAATTTGGTATAGACATCCCATTGTCACCTACATGAGTTATATATTCAAATTCCATATAAGAAGAGATGTGTATAATTCCACCCAAAGGAACGGTCTCAAAACGATTTTTTTTTATTTTTTTATTTTTTGGAAATCAGGAATAGAGAATGTAACAATCCTCCTATAACAATTGACTAAAGCATAACATTTCCCTTCTCAAAATAACATCAAACCCTATAATAGCAATATGGCAAATTTAGCAGGTAAGTTATATCTACCTTTAAGCACAACATGAGCACATAAGACTCCATCAGATATCCTACACTCCTCCATAGGAGTAGACACTGACAACACATAAATCAAAGACTCAAGAGAAATAAATGCAACTAAATGCACATAAACATGAGAATGCGATGATCCTAAAAATGCACGCGCTCGCTCTCTCGACACAAAATTAATACCTCCTGAAACTGATGAATCACCCGTTGAGTGCCGATTGATCGCAAATACCCTACCCTGAACCTTTAGGGTTTCCCGAAGTATCTCTCTTCTGACCTTGTGGAGTACCAGTGTCACTCCCAGATGGTTGATATCTTCCCCTAAGATAATCCCTCACAAAATGCCCCAACTGACCACAATTCACACATTTTCCTTGCTTCTTCCAACACTTGTCTTCTGAGTGTCCTTCCCTCTGACAGTAACTGCAGATTTTCCCATTTTGTGTCCCCTGATTTGTACCTTGATTTCTCACTATCGGTTGTCCTCCAGAGTTATCTCGGTTATCCGATCGTCGCGGTTGTGACTTGCTCTGCCCTCCTTGCTTACTCAGGTTAACCATCTCAGTCTTCCTCTTATGCTCCCCAATGTCTTGCTCTATCAAATAGGCACGGTCCACTGCATCCTGAAAAAGTTGAATTCTCTGGGCTATTAACTGTGTCCTAATAGCTGTCTTCAAACCCCTGATAAACCTCATTGCTTTCTGCTCCTCGGTCCGCATAAGGTAGTCACAATACCTGGCTAATTCTGTGAACTTAGCCGAGTACTGTGCTACTGTCAACACGCCTTGCTCCAAATTGAGGAACTCGATCTCTTTCCGGTTCTGATCCACTAGAGGGATGAAGTGTTCCTTGAATTTTCTCACAAATAACTCCCAAGCATAAGGGACAAGAGTAGCATCCCAACTGGCCTTCAGTGCCTTCCACCAATGTTCCGCAGCCCCAACTAACATATAAGTTGCAAACCGAACCCTATCCTCATCAGTGCAACCAAAGACATCGTAGATTTTCTCCATTGATTCTATCCATAGCTCGGCCTTCTTCACATCAGGCTCACCGTCGTACTCACTTGGTTTCAGCTTTAAGAACTGCTCCAACCCATATCGTGGAGGTGCTACATGTTCCTCTCTCGGCCCGTGGTCATGAATTGCTTTCATTGCCGCTTCAAACATCCCCTGAAACATTGCACGGTTCTCTTCCCGTAGATCATTCTGATTCGGAGTCCCACTAGAACCTTCACCAGCTCTTCTTCTAGCCATTTAGAACAAATACCTGCATAAAACATCAACCGTTACTCACTCCGAACACAACTACCCTCCTAGGTCATTCTAGTCCACCTATACTTATACTTAGAGCTAAACCATAGCTCTGATACCAACTGTCGCGACCCCGACCCCGCGGGCCGGGAACTCGCGAGCTGGACGTCGACTTAACACACAAATACTAAAATACTGAAGATAAAAATTCCATTTTTATACCCAAAAGGTTTAAAACAAAGTTTTAGAAATCCAAGTTAACAACAACAAAATACTACTAGTATAAGCTCCACAAGCTTACACCAAAAATACAAAAGATTACAAATCTTAATGACGTCATTGTTGGTAAAACTATCCCCAAAAGGTTATACATTTAAATAATGCAAACCGGTCAATAACAACCTGCCCAAAATCTCAATCATCTCGACGTCCTCCTCGATCTGCAAATCCTAATCCTTTCCTCCTGGGGGGGTTAAGGAAAAACAAAGATAAAAGAAAGGGGGTGAGATAAATCTCAATAAGTTACTAATGCAAATACATGACATGCTATGATGCAATAACAATAATAATATCTCACATAGCACGTAGCAAATATCATTTAACAGATAGCAGCGGAAATAAACAAGTAACAAAGGATACTGAGCCAAGGTTTCCCCAATAAAGGATATAACAATCTGATCACTGACGATAGGGCCGCCTCGAAGAGCAGCAACAATAAGCAGCATCAGAGAGCCGATAAACCAATCAACGATAGCAGCATAAGAGCTGAAGAGAAAACCCCGGTACCGGAACCAATAACCAAACGATAACTGAGTATATGACACAAAGTCGCAACCCCTTATAATAGCTAGACTGTTCCCAAGAAAGGAACTAGCTCATCTCACATCCAAGGCCAATCTGGAGGAGGGAAATAATGGGGCAAAACAATGGTCAACATTATAATGGACTCGGCTCGTTGCCATTTTAATCTTTTCCATCGCCCGACACAACCACAAATACCAGCTGGACTTTTAAATAAATGCCAAGTAATAAATACTAGCTCAAATAAACAACTCATGATTCCGAAGTAGGGAACCATTCCAAATAAATTACCACAAAGGCGAACCAATCCAAACAATTACCATAAAGAGACAATGATTACTCATGAAGAGTTTAACAACAACGATAGCAAGGAATTTCTCATAACAGAGTTCAAATAACAATAACGGTATTATTCAAAGGGGGGTCCAACAATATCGATCATTAAACAAGATGATACTAAAACAAGGATCCATATCAAACGCATCCTAAAATGATACACGCGAGTTACTCGTACCGAGTACTACCCAAACGGTCGCTCTCAAATAACACAACAATTATCACTAACGTGACCCTAAACGTCCACTCATTGCGAAAGTGTCCCAAGACTCTCAAACAATTATTAATCATATCCCAAATCACACTTAATCACAAAGGAACCAAATTCATCATTAGAGTATTTCATAGTGGCCATTAAGTCTAAGAGGATGATACTCGAAACTAGGGTTAAAGCTATGACCTAATACAAGAACAAAGAAAGAATAAGTGCCAAGAAATAGAGGCGGGCGGGCGCCCAGGTCAGGGCGGGCGGTCGCCTGGAGCGGGCGGGCGCGCGGAAGAGGGCAGGCGGGCGCTTAAATGGCTAGGAGGTTTGGCCGCAGAAAAAGGAGAGGTGGGCGGGCGCCTTGCAAGGCCCGGGCGGGCGCCCGGTCTGGATGTTGGTCGGGATCAGCAGCTGGGTTCTTTAAGAATTCTTACCATTTTCACAATTTCTCCAAATCAATCACAACCAACTCTCCACCAAGCATAAACATGAACCAAAACAACTTGTAGACTAGAAAGGGGACCTAAATAACATCATTTATCAACCCAAAACCAAGATTAAATTCCAACATTCATAACAATTACCATTTTTACCCAAAAAACCAAATTAATTCTAAATAAATTCCAAACTCAACCAAGAAGCCATGGATATCCACAATAACATCAATAGAGTTAAAGATGAACATTTTTAACATAAATGGGGGAAAAGTAACTTACTTGAATTTTCTCAAAGTTGCCGGAACTCGAATATTTTTAGCCCTCTACTATCCTAACGACGATCTAAACAAGTTTCATGTTTTAAGAAATGATAAATAACAAGAGGAAGATGGTTAGATTGAAGAGAGAAGGGAGAGGAGAAAAACTTACCACCAAGGGGAGAGAGAGAGAGAGATGCTGGGAATGGAGGAAGAGTGAGGGAGAAGGGGAAGAGTAGGGAGGGAGTAGTTAAAATGATTTAAAAGAACTTACACTTAGGCCCCCCTCCTCTACACTACACAACTCTAATACTCCCTACTAGTCACTAAGACCACATAATACTACAATAGTACAAATAACCCAAATAAAATGCTAGACATAATTTATTATAACACATAAATTATTTTTAATAAACAATAATTTAAATACATAATTAAGCAAATAAATAAATAATAATCATTTATTACTAATAAAATAGAGCCTAGTTTTCGGGTCGTGACAATCACTTTCTCCATTCTTACAAAAATTCCCTCTCATGCAAAACTGCCTTCAAATCACATCACACCACAAACACAATTTCTCTCATAACTGCCATTTCACATCTCATACATGTCACAAGCACATATACCTGCAAAGCACACACTTAACAGGTACCACCACAAGGTCAACAGC
Source organism: Campanula takesimana (assembly GCA_026119855.1). Taxonomy (NCBI): domain Eukaryota; kingdom Viridiplantae; phylum Streptophyta; class Magnoliopsida; order Asterales; family Campanulaceae; genus Campanula; species Campanula takesimana. The sequence continues at coordinate 686,617 of JAOWBW010000710.1, forward strand.
ATCTGCAACTCAAGGCACTTCATCCCCAGCAGAAAGTGATACGCCGTCAACTACGCCTGCATCCCACAGAGTCAAACAATTACAGTTCAATGACAACAACTCGGTCCATGGTGAGCCGCAAAATCAGCACCTTTCCATCAAGCAACACAGCAATATCATATATTGGCAGACAGAGCCTCGGTTCCCGTCATCCGCTCAGCAAACGGATCCCGCTTCAGCAAACGGATCCCCCTTCAGCAAACGGATCCCGCATTCAACAAACGGATCCCGCAATCAGCAAACGGATCCCACACCAGCAAACGGATCCCGCACCAGCAAACGGATCCTACCAGCAGCAAACGGATCCCGCATCAGCAAACGGATCCCGCATCAGCAAACGGATCCCGCATTCAGCAAACGGATCCCGCCTCAGCAAACGGATCCCGCATTCAGTAAACGGATCCCGCATCAGCAAACGGATCCCGCATTCAGCAAGCGGATCCCGCATTCAGCAAACGGATCCCGCTTCAGCAAACGGATCCCGCTTCAGCAAACGGATCCCGCTTCAGCAAAACAGATCCCGCATCAGCAAACGGATCCCGCATCAGCAAACGGATCCCGCTTCAGCAAACGGATCCCGCTATATCCTTTCTATATCAATTAAGCCGCTCACACAGGGAGCGCACTCCTATCCTTTGTAATTTCAAATTCATGCTTTATCGAGTCTTTGTTTTCTCTTGTCGATGTCCTCGGCGATTGTCTTTCTTTCGTCGACGCGTTTTGCTTTGCAATCCACGTCGCCGAGGGGCTCTATAGACACCCCGCCTTGGACCTCTCACCCCGATTGCATACATAGTATTTTTACTTTACTTGTTTTTGTTAATTTCTGTTAGTTCAGTTAAGTTCTTAACTGATTCCGTCAGTTTTGGACTAAACTGCACAACAGAGTTAACTTTCTTGTCCATTATGTCAAAATCGCCATTTCAAAGTCGCGCGCCTCCGCCCTTTGGGGCCAGAAGCGCGCGCCTCCCTCCGACTATACGGGATGCGCGCGCGTCTGGGTGTGTCAGTTACTGATTTCTGTCCAAGAATCTCTCCCTTGCTCATTTTATATGATTTTTCCCGGGAAACTGATCTTTGTGACTCCGTCTTGGCACCAAAAACATCCCCTTTCAACTATAAAAACCCTTCCAATCCACCATTGGAAGGGGGCCTCTTAGTCATCTCTTTTTTATTTCTTTTCATCTCTCTTCTACCTCTCTTGGACCTTCTTCTTAGACTTGAAACCTTTCTTACACACACTATACACAATTCTATACACAAATTCTCCCTACAAGAGTTCTTCGTGACAAAACTCTACACAAATTGTTCTACAACAATTTCTCCACAACAAAACTCTTTTCAAGTCCAAGCTCAAAGTCCCTTTTCTAAAGGTACCACTTTTCTATTATCTTATTTTATTTGTGTCCTACTAAGTATGCAATCTCCATAAAAAGGGATACAACTAAAAGGCCACTTCACTATTGAAGTTTGGCCAAGGTTACACCCCAACATTCCAACATTAATTTAATTCCACTTCATATCTTAATCTAATGGTTTAGTAAATATTCAACATGTAACCATTAGACACTCAATCAATAAAATCATTTAGCTTTCATTTTCCCCTTATCTTTATTTTGTAGTTGTTAGCATATTTTATCAATGTAAATATTAGAACACCAAAAGTAGCAAGACCCGCGTAAGCGGGGCGGAGTGGGTGTTTAAGTACTTCCCACTCCGTCACCTAACCCCTGAACCCTCATCTCAAGAATCTTTGGTTTCGTAATCAATAAAAAAGGCTATTTTCTTAGGTTTTCTCGCGTTCCTCTAAAACGCGGGTGGTGACTCTTAAAATCAAGTAGACATCCTAGGATAATTCATCGCTCTAGCCAAGCCGTGGTCCCCCAGGGTATCTACAGCGGGCCACGTCAGTGTGTGTACCTTACCCTTTGTTTCTGTTCATCCCACTTCTTGTCTTTAGTCATCCTCTTGTTTTGACATGCTTGTGTCACCTTTTTCTTAGGTTACTCCTCGGACATATGAGGCTATAGCACGCCGTGAGTCTGGCCTACGGGCGGTGATTCGGAGGCTGCACAGGAAGGTGGCGAAGAGTCTTCGCAAGGTGGCAGAATGTGGCGGCTCTCCTCCTTCCAGTGATGACGATGGTGATGCAGGCGGACATACTCCTCCACGGAAGAGGACTCAAGGCGATACTAGCGGATCGGCTTCTTAGATCTGCATTTTGTTAGCGTAGAGCATAGACAGTAGCATAGTATATATTCATCGATGACTGTATGGACATTTATATTTGTATGCTTTATGTCTAGTAGTATGTAGCAAGTAGATAGCATATATGTATGCAGTATGCATGCATGCAATGCAGTCTCAGAGCGTGTTGCACGGACTGACGGTACCCTAGTTAGGTTTATAAACTGCTGCCTAAAGGAGATTTAGGGCTCTTGACCTATGGGAGACATGCAGGACCCAAGGGTGTCCTAAGTTGTAGGGTAAATGGTGTAGGACCGAATCAATTAGGACATCACGGGGATGAGACAAAAGACATTTTATAAATTAGTGGAGACCGAGTGTGCGGGTTTATAAACATCGTGTCGTGATAGAAAATACTTTTGAAAATGTAATGATCTTATAAAGATGCCTTATAATTAAGTGTTAGGGTAAATGGTGATGAACATTGTGTTTGACGTACTCAAACGCTACCCTTAACCAGGTAGTTATAAAGGCTACGATTGGCACAATCGGATTCTTGTAGGGAAGAATGATAAGTCAAGATGGGATGTTGCCCCTCTTGTCTCAAGAGAGATATCTGATTGGCCACTCGAGAGTAAGATTGATAACAGTTCATGGCCATGCCCAAATGAATTGATGTGTTCAATGTCATTTGCTCATATCAATCTACTCGGAATCGAGAAAGCATTGGACACTTAAGTTGAGTTATACCGTGGCTTATGTTCAATATGATATCGCGTAACAAAAGGATCACTGTTATTCTATTAGGATAAACGAACTTCGTTAAGTTATATTGATTGGGTAATCATGATGGCTTGCTAGAGTCCGCTCATGATTTATTAGTTTGACCTTGATTGGACTCATTGTCAACTTAATATAATCCTATGTGGTCACACACAAAAGAACGAATCAAGAGAAGGCAAAAGGCTGAATTTCTGGGAGGCACGGCCGTACCAATTTGTGAGCACGACTGTGCCATTTAACAAGCACGACCGTGCCAGTATTCACTTGGGCAGATTTGGTTCGCACCAAATGGCACGGTCGTGCCACTTTGTGAGCACGACCGTGCCAGAATTCCTCAAGCCAAATTTTGGTAAGTTTAATTGGGTGACGGGATTTAGGTCTCCTAGGTCATTAAGGGTTAATGACTAGGGACTATAAATGCATCTTTTCACCAGCCATTAAACCTATGCAACCCAATATATTTGAGAAACATAATTCTTGATCCAAGATTGAGAATCAAAGATCAAGAACGCATATTATTCATATAGCCTTTTGATAGAAAGAGTTTCTATGGGATCTAGCAGTCCAGATCTAGAATCGTTCTAGATATTCGTTCGTGTGTGGATACAGATAGAGGATGCTTGGTTTAGCATCTCAAGTTCGTGTTCCTACGATCGTGATTCAAAAACGCGAAGAATGAGGAGATCAAATCATAAAAGCTTGAACACTTGAAGATTTGAAGATCCGAAAAATTTTAAACGCACAACAACGGATAGTATTCTAAATTCGTCTTCCTATTAATCTAATCATCATGAATGGATCTATGGGCTCTAGGGTTTTATTGTTTTTCTGTTGCCGTTTCCGCTGCGCATGGTGCCTCAAAACCCAACAGTGGAATCCTTTCTTACAAATGTTATATCCTTTTTCAGTTTCTAAAAAAGGAATCGAAACACAAAAACTAGGACAAAAAATCATATTTGACTTTTTATATCCAGTAGCAAATAGTGATGTCAACAATTTACAAAAAACGGGTATTTCCAAAATAAATTAGGTGTTCATAAAATTATACCCCTATATATATCAAAAATTTCTTACAAATATGATATTTCTTGATTAATTTGTTTCTTTTAAAATGATTACAGGTTCTTCAACCAAAGGCAAGGGTAAGAAAGATGATGCCAAGATACAAATTAGGCCTTTAACAAAACTCCCACTTTTTGTTCCTGACAAAACACCAAAGATAGAAAATAGGTTTGCTATCCTTTCTCCTGAAGCAAAACCTTTCTTTCCCCCACTTACAAAAGAAACCTCATCCCCTTCTTCATCATCACAAATGTCTACCACATACAAAACAGCCCTCAAAATAGAATATCCTCAGCAAACAAAACCATCAGTTTCTCATCCAAACACCAACAGACAAATTGTTCCCAACCCCTATCCAAGACAAACACCACCCACTTCATATTCATACAAAAACTATACAGAACCCATTTGTGTTATTGAACCAGAGATTTATGAAATGATCTCAGAATGGCATCCATATCAAATCTCTGAATTTCTTTTGCCAAGCTCACATAATTATATTCCTGACAATTTTACAAAAAACTAATTTTATTATGAAAATATTTTAACACAAACTCAATCGGCCACTTTTCAATACACTACTGACCATCTTGATCTTACAAAAGTCAGGTATTGTAAAGTAAAAATACAAAAATTTCTTACAATTTCTGATTGGGGTCAAAAACCCAATGAAGCAAAAGGACTAAATCTTTCAAACAATTCATCCCGATTTAATTACTAGGATTATATTTCAGCTTGGACAAGAGCATTTTTTCGACAAAATAAAACCTTTTCTCTTTCTTATTTCTTTTATTTCAGTCCTCAATTTTCTTATCCAACTCCGTTTTGGTTCCATCAATGGTGGAGTATTTTTGGACTGGATAAAACAATTTCTCCTACAAATGTACAAAAAGCTTTTGAACAATGGTCAACAAATTCTTCATATCCAGAGCAGATTGCTCAATCTCCTTTATGGGCATTATTTTGTCATAATTTCCAGGTCCCATGGATTTTTATGACAGAATTTGACAAACTGGAAAAACAAATGTGTGAGTGTGAACAAAATGGTGTACAAAAAATGGGACAACAAAATGAACAAATGGGTATACAAAGGAGATGACAACAAATGAGTGTACAAATGGGACAAATGGGGAATTTACAAAGGGAAGGACAACAAATGAGTGAACAAATGGGTCAAATGGGAAATATAAACAAACAACAAAAGTGTGTGTGCGTACAAAAAACTATTCTACCTATCCTAACTCGCAAATACAAAATCAAATGGTGGGACAAGACAGATATCAAACAATGTAATCCTACTGCAATCACAAATTATTTTCATGACAATCTGGAGTACTGTAAGAAGATTCCTCCCAAGCAATCACAACAAAATGAAGAATTCCTTATGAGAAAACAACAAATTATGGCACAAATGGCTGGATGTTCAAACCCTACAGATCTAGACAAAATAATGGCACAATTCAGCGATGACAGTTCGTCCTCAATAGCAGAAGGAGACACCATACAAAATGATGACTTCTACACACAAGCAGACGATTTGGATCTATAAAGGTTCAAAAGCAAGCAAAGGTTCACAAAAGTTCAAAACAAAAGGTTTAAAAGCAAAGGTTCACAAAAGCTCATTATTCTATCAACAAAGCTTTCACAAATTTTCAACAAAGGAGATCCCTACTACATCCACAAATTCAACAAAGAAGACACCACCAAGATCAAATCACCAAAAACAAAGATTTCTTTCAACAAAATTCAACAAAGCAAAAGCCGCCCTGGCCCACAAGTTTAAAAAATTCAAAAGAAGGATGCCCACTTTCAGCATGCGTCCAGATTCCTCCCAACAAAAGTTAACAAAAAGCAAAAGCCACCCTGGTCCATTCCACAAGAAGATGATTTCCATTCACCAAAAAAGCAAAGATACCTCTCAACAAATTCAGCAAAGGAGAAGCCGTCGTGGCCCACATCAAAAAGAAGATGCTCTTCCACTCACCAAAAGCAGATTCCCCTCAACAAATTCAACAAAATGAGAAGCCGCCGTGGCCCACATAAAAAAGAAGATGCCCCCTGTCTACACAAAACAACAAAGGAAGATTAGTAATTAGAATCCTTTCATTTATAAGGATAGAATATATCATTGTACAAGTAGGCTTAAACAATTAGGCTAAAACAAACAGGCAAAAATTTAAGCTCAATTTAGTTTACAAATTTCTCTCACTACAAAATTCTCTCATACAAATTCTACTGTAACCATCAGTTGTAACCATCAACAAATCAATACAAAGTAAGTTCTTCTACTCCTGCCTCGAGTATTTAGAATTGTTATTATCAATTGTTATTTACAAATTATTTTTAAAACAAAAACGTTACGAAAGGTGGAAACCACTAGCCTTCCAGACCTACGGGTGACGGATAAACTGAGGTTTAACGAAAGCCTACGTACGAATTTCACAAAAAATTTCCAAAGGTTACTATTCATTCTGAAATTTCAGTTTGATAACTTGTTTTTGATTTATTATCTTCAATTTTATATGTTAGAATCGATCCACTCTGATCCATATATATATATATATATATATATATATATATATATATATATATATAGAACGTTTCCTACACGCACTGGTGTGCACGGATTGTGGAGAAAATACACCCCGCGGTTTGTTTCTTCTAACGGCAAACAAAAACTCCTTCCTAGCAAAATCTTCCTCCCCTCTCTGCGTTCTTTCTCTTATTTCTTTAATTTCCATTCCCCCTCTCTCATTAACCCCAAATCTGGTGTGTTCAAATCGCTGATTCTTCCCCTCCAGCGAACGGGTTTCGAAATTGAGATTTTTACGAAATTGGGGTTCCTCCTCTCTTGCGCACTTTAACCTAATGCAAAAGGGGAGAGTTAGATAGAGCAGTCATCTGGGTGCCCGGCACCAGCACCGTCATCCAGATGTAGGCAAGGTCGAAAGAGAGATCGCAGAAGGAGAGCTGTTGAAGAATATATACTGTAGCATAAACGTTTTGTCCCTTTTAGCTTGAATCCATAGTGGAGTGTTATTAAACCAATTTGCAAAGTCAGTTTGGTACTTCCTACATCCTCTAATTATAGGCTTTCAAAATTGAATTTCTTCTACAAAATTTCAATTTGCAAATTCAGTATCTTAACAAATTCAATCAATTTGCACATTCAGATTGGAATCAATAGTTTTCGTTCAGAATCCAAAATCAATAAATTGAAGAAACAAAAACCAGTTTGCAAATTTAGAAAGAAATCAATAGTCCTCGTTTGGAACCCAAAATCAATAAATTGAAAAACAAAAAGAAAGAACGGCCGCAATTCATAGCTGCGGATCACAATTCAGAACTCAATTGGGTTGTTGGGGAGTTTTATGGCCACCGTGTATTTGACAGAGAATAAAACGGCGTTAGTATTTTTCACCTAGTCCGTACGCACGAGTGCGTATAGGTGCTCAAATGAGAACTAAATATCGTGAGAACTTGGATACATTAGGTAAAAACCTAATGTATCCAAGTAATGTATCTAATGTATCCAAGTGAACCATTGGATACATTAGTTTTTACCTAATGTATCCAAGTAATATATCAAATGTATCCAAATGAACCATTGGATACATTAGGTAAAAACCTAATGTATCCAAGTTCTCACGGTTCTCACGATATTTAGGTTCTCACAGGAGCGCGACCCTATATATATATATATATATATATATATATATATATATATATATATATATATATATATAGGGTCGCGCTCCTGTGAGAACCATTTTATATGAGAACTGTGAGAACCAATCATAACCATTAGATTAGAAAAAAAAAATCAAGGGTCCAGATGTTAGATACATTGGATACACTCGGATACATTAGTTAATTTTCGAAAAACAATTGGATACATTAGTTTTTAACATAGTGTATCCAAGTGCAACACTTAGATACAATACTTATTAACCTATTGTATCCAAGTGTAATATCGATTTTTTTGTAATGTATCTAAGTGTATCAATTGTATCTAACATATGGACCTTTGACTTTTTTCTAATCTAATGGTTATGATTGGTTCTCACGGTTCTCACGATATTTAGGTTCTCATTTGAGCACGTGCTCAAATGAGAACCTAAATATCGTGTATCCAAGTAATGTATCCAAGTGAACCATTGGATACATTAGGTGAAAACATAATGTATCCAAGTTCTCATGGTTCTCACAGGAGCACGACCCTATATATATATATATATATATATATATGAGTCATAGTTAGTATGAATGGGGGATGTAGCTCAAATGGTAGAGCGCTCGCTTTGCATGCGAGAGGAGCGGGGTTCGATCCCCCGCATCTCCATGGGTACGAAGTGGAATAATAATTCTCCCTCTAACAGATTTACGCAAAAATCCTGATGTTGAATTAAATCATCAGGAGCTCATACTAATCTTAGGAGTCTTTCTTTCTTGAATTTAGTATAATCAGCAAGCAAGCTACTGTTTACTTTATCCTTCATATTCTCCACCAAACTCCCCAGCACCTGTTTACAAAAAATGACAGGTTATTTGAAACCGTTTTTCCTTCTTTTTTCTTTTATACGAGTATAACACATATCATAGGTAACTTTTGATCCCGAAACAAGATTTCCAAATGTTAAGGGGGAGAGAAATGGGGTACCTTCTCTGCTATGTCTCTATGGATATCCTCGGGTAGCAAAGCAAGCACAGGAGGAACAATATAGCTAATTGTGATCTTTAATTGACCTTTAAGCCGACTTCTTGGTCCTCGTCTATCAGGATACAAGGCTCCTTCTGCACCCAGGGTAAACTGAGATGGAATCTCTAGCCCCTGTAGGTCCCATCTTAACTGCAATTTTACCACAAATTAAATGTCAGAAGCCGTAACATTCAACTCAACTGTATATAAATTAAACTATTGAATTGGAAACTTATACTTACGATATCTAGCTCGAGAACTTTTGTGATATCACGAGGAACTCCAGCTGGGTAATCACTTCCTTGCGATTTACATCTCAACCGCATGTCAATTACTGGCAATGCAGTCAGGAACCCGAATTGTAATGGCAACATATGCACTCTCCACTCTTCCTGCATTCGATCAATACCATTATCAGCTTGAGAGAGAGACAAAGTGATGTTACGAAAATTTATACAGAATTAAGTACGTATGTATTTATGTATGTTTAAACTTGTCTCAAAAATTTCTTTGTGGAGGCGCAGTTCATTTCATGATGTAGCATAAAAGGAGAGAGTTAGCTCCACATTGTATGTACAAGTACTCAGCTCCGCTAGTTCTGTCTTGTCAAACTCTGGTTGTTCTATCTATTAATCATACGACACCTATTACATTTATGTTGCATTTGAGTGACCAAATGAAGTGCTATTAGACAAACTATATTCCATCCTTCCCCACCTCATTTAATGAAATTTGTAATGTTTATCTTCTCAGTAATGACGTAGCAAAATGAAGGGTTTTCGGGGCAGTTGCATTGGGAGGGGGGGGGGGGGGGGGGGTTAATATTTGACTCCTCAAATCAACTCCGTTGTGTTGTGGCCATATAGTACTCTTTTGTAAAATAAGCCCATTTTGAAATTTGTCCCTCAAATGTCTCCATTTTCTTGGAAGTTAGTAAGTTCATGTTGGTCAGCTATTGTATCCAAATTTAAGAGTGGAATGGTACAATGTGACCATTAAGGTATTTGCGTTTATGTTTACGTGCTACTAAAAGGGGTGTTGTTATACACACCCGTAAAACTTATGAATACACACGTAACTGTGCTTTACAGTGTTGTGCCATTTAAAATTTCAAGTTACTTACGGGTGTATTCATAAGTTTTACGGGTGTGTATAACAACACCCTACTAAAAGTGCTTAAAAGTCGATTTCCTAATTTTCTTGAAAAAAGCTAAAAGTGGAGACACATTCTGGGACGGGGGTAATATTATTTTTTCCCAATGACCACGTGATAGAGGTAAGAACTGGGACCTTGTATAACAATTTTATCAGGAATCAACAAATATGAAGGTGAACAAATTTACTGGATGAGGCTAGAACCAGTACTTTCAGGAACAAGCGGTTAAATATAGTAGCCCTCACAAAGTAACATGGAAGAGTGGACCCAAAGAAAGAGAAGATGCCGACAGAGTAGGGGAGATGATAATAAATGATTCTTCAATCATTCTTGAAGTACAGGGGAAATTTACTGAAAATAAAATGTGTCTCGTTAAAACTAAAAACTATGAGGCTTTTAGAGGTATAGAACAGATGACAAACCCTGATCTTTATAGCCCCAGTAGTAGTATATTTAACAGCCACACATGCTATGGATATGCACTTTTTGACACTTGTATTGTGTCTGAGACTATCCATTTTAACAGTTTAATTTATTTATTTTTAAAAAAAGAAAAAAGGCCAAGCCAGCCTGAATGTCAAACACACAATTGGAAATGCCAAAACAAAAAGAAGTATGACATCTTAATTGATGTTTAGTAAGTTTGGGCATAAGTAGCATGAAGCAAATTGGCATTAGTTAGTAAACAAGAATCGTTAGCACAAGTGTTGTAGTAGATTTTAGAGTGAAAACTATTTGTTCCAGTTCAACAAAGTAACTAGCAATTCACATTAGTCCAAAAACCATTTCGTCCAGTGAAAAATACTAGTAACATGAAAAGAGAGATACAGTTGGAGATAATTGAGAAATAAAAAAGGAAATCAGTAATTGAAGATAGTGATATGATACCTCGTTAAGTTGTTGGCTTCTAGTCTTATCAGGAAACATAGCTTTGAAAACCCTCGGCTTACTCTCCAAATACTGATCAAATGTAGCCTGTGAAGCCCCAATTGGCATCACCATTTTCAACATCAATTACACAAAAAACAGATATAAAGTGGGAGAGGATTAGGGTTTACCTGAGGGGACTCATAGAGGGGGATATCGGTGGAAATTCGGCAAGAGTAGGTGCAAGGAGTGAGCATCTGGCTACTGATTTTACTCGGTCGGGGCCGTGTTGTCGATGGTAGACGCCAATTCCCTCTAAAATGCGCACCACCACCACCGTGGAAGCATGAAATCGCTCCCATTCTCATGCTCGATGTCTCCGGCTGGGAACTTTTCGAGAATTTCTGACGTGACCGATTATAAATGGTACGAAAGCCTTAAATTGGGGACCTCACCAGCTGCTCAACGAACGACCCGACCCTTCTGTATTACTCCCACGTCCCCTAACTTAGTTATCGCTACCAAGTATTATTAAATACATATTTTGGTAAATAAATATTGTGAGTGGATAAGATAGAAAATAAGTTACTAAATACTCGTAGTTGTTTTAAGTGGATAGGAGGAGAGGAGATCATCTGTACCATCGATTCGTGCCATTTTTTGTACCACAAATAAGAGTTCGACACATGGCAAAGATGGGAACCAAAGTGAGTTAAATGACTAAGGGTAGTTTAGGAAGAGTAATTTTGCTCTCTCACACACATTCTCTCTAATTCTGGAGAACTCCATGGCCGACGAAAACCTGGTTGCAAGCGACGGGATCGAACAACCAAAATTCACCACATATTAATCCCGCTGGGATTATTAACCTAGGGCGAGTTCTTTGAGTTAACACCTTCAATCTTCTTCTAATCTTCGAGTTCCACAATTACTAGTCGTCCAAGTCTCAACAATTTCCTAATCCAATAGTTGGGTTTTGAATAAATTTTAGGATCTCAGTTTTCCATCGGCACCGAAAATCGATTTGGGAGAAAAATGAATTGAACCCTTTTGATTTGGGGGGAAATTGGAATGTTTGAAAGATATTCCATTCTTTCTGCTAAAGAAGTGGTTTTGTTTTGCAGACACTGAAGAGGCATATTAGCCTGAGAATCAAAAACATACTCCTCTTCTGTTCTTGATGGTGGTGTTTGTTATGACCTGGTTCAGCTGGAATTAGAATTAAAAGAGATAAGAAGAGAAGAATTTAGAATTAGAGAGAAGGTAATAATTTAGGGTTAGAGTAGAAATTAGAGAGAGAAATTGAGAGAGATTGAGGAGAGAGAATAGAGAGATTCAGAGAATTTGGAATTTATTTTTCATAACTGAAAATGCCATGGCTCTCATGCTTATAAGCAATGATACGCACATGGGTAGCTACAGCAAAGCGTGAAGTCCACAACAAACATTTGTGGTCGTTACACGAAACGACACCGTTACTAAAAAACAAAACGCATAAAGGTATAAACGCTAAATGCTAAGTAAAACTAATGAAACGACGACGCAGGACCAAGCGATACGACATCGCTTCTGTTTATTTGAAATTCCTCTCCGTCCACCCTTGTTCAACGGTCACCCCCAAATTGGATTAGAAGCCCTAATTATAACATTCCCTTCCGCTTGAAAGAATCCTTGTCTCAAGGATTAAATTCAGGAAATTGAGCCGCAATGACAGGCCAATATTCCCAAGTGGCATCCTCGGGAAGGGCATTTGACCATTGCACAAGAACTTGAGTTGCCGGACTATTCCCCCGCTTAACCAAACGCCTGTCCAAAATGGCAATAGGCTCAACTAAAAATTGTCCCTCATCACTCACAAATGGTAGGGAAGGGTTAGGCGTGACATGATTACCCAGTTTGAACTTCAAAAGATAAACGTGGAACACAGGATGGAACTTCGATGAGCTTGGCAACTGCAGCTTATAGGCAACCTTTCCCACCTTAAAGCTAAGGAAGCTTGTCTGTAAGGTTGGAGCTTCAGATAGACCCAATCACCAACCTAGAATTCCCTATCAGTTTTGTTCCTATCTGCCAATTGCTTCATTCTGTTCTGTGCTTCCACTAGGGACTCTCTCAATAGTTTGATCTGCTTGCTCCTTTCTTGTAAAAAAGCACTAACAGCTTCCACCTTTGTATATTGTTCATGGCTGAAGAGAGATTGTGGAGGGGGAAATCCATAGAGTGCCTCAAAAGGAGTCATTTGCAAGGCTGAGTGATAGTTAGTATTATACCACCATTAAGCAAGTGTAAGCCAATTCGACCACAGCTTAGGTTTGGAACTTGTAGCTGTAGATACCCCGCCTTGGACCACTCACCCCGATTGCATACATATTATTTTTTGGACTAAACTGCATAATAGAGTTAACTTTTAGGGTCATTCTGTCATTCTGTCTTTTTTACCCGCGGGCGCCTCCCGTAATAGTCATGGGGCGCGCACGCGTTTGGTCCAATAGGCCGGACTCGCGCGCTTCCCACTTTGACTGTTACGGATTGCAGTCTTTTCCCTCATTTTTCTTGATCACAAACACTCATTTTTACCTCCAAGTTCATCCCCCCTAGTTTTGTAACCTCTAATCCCATTATTCTAGCCATTGCATTAAAACAAAATATTTCTTTTATTTATTATTTGATTTTCTCTTTATTATTTATTTTTATTTATTTTCTTATTGGTTGAAAAGCCATCTTTTCCTCTCTTTTCTACCTAGAAAAACCTCTTCTTTTTACTTTAAAAAGGGACTTCAACTTTCTCTACACCTAAACTCTACACAAATTCTTCCAACAACATTTCTCTACAAAAACACTACACAAAGTGTTGCACACAATTTTTCTACAACAACTCCATCTCCAAGTCAAGATTTGAAGTTCTTATTTTCTAAAAGGTACTTTATCCTTCTACTCTTATTTTATTTGTCTTAGTCAATGTATGCAATCCCCATAAAAGGGAATATGACCTAAAAGGCCACTTCACTATTGAAGTTTGGTCAAGGTTATCTTCCAACATTTCAAATACTACTTTAATTTCCTCATTTCATATTAATGTAATTGTTACATGTAATCTTTAGCATAAAATCAATAAAACAAGTTTCTTTTTATTTCTCTTTTGTAATTCCCCTTTTTCTTTACATTATAATTGTTAGCACTTTTCTCATATTAAAATAAGGACATTTAGCATTAGAACACCAATAGTAGCAAGACCCGCGTAAGCGGGGCGGAGTGGGTGTTTAAGTACTTCCCACTCCGTCACCTAACCCCCGAACCCTTCTCTTCCCGAATCTCTGGTTTTGTATATAAATTTAGGCTAATTTCTTTAGGTTTTTCTTATGTTCCCTTAATAACATAGGTGGCGACTCTACAATTAAAACACAAATATACATCTTAGGATAATTCATCGCTCTAGCCAAGTAGTGGGCTTTCCCGGGGTATCTACGGTGGTGACTCTGCTGGGGACTACTTAGAGGGTTAAACTTGTGTTTCTTACTTTTGGTGTTCTTATATCTGTTTTCTGGGCATTCTGGTAAAAAGGGTGGGAAGTGCGCGCCTCTGGCCTTCTTGACCTAAAGCGCGCGCGTCCGACCCTTTGAACTAGAATCGCCTGCCTCCCTTCTTGTCCTTCCATTTCATGTTTATGTGCTAACAATTACTGCAGGGTAAAGTTTTATTATTTAGGGTCAAGGCAGTCCCTTGAACCCATGAATTTGTGGGGTTTTCACCCAGAAGCGGGTGCCTCTGCCCCTCTTCCTCTAACGCGCACGCCTCCCGAGTAGGTAGCCCAATGCGCGCGCTTCTGGGCTCATTTCCAGAACAGAACAATGCACAAAAAAGAACAATTTTGACAGTGTGAGGGCACCGGTCCTGCACATAACTTCTTTTACTTTCTGTTTATTTTATCGGTCACACGGGTGATTCGAAAGTTGTAAATATGTGCTTATTTGTTTTTTTTCCTTTTCTTTTGAAAAAAATATATTTTATCACTTGGCTTGACCTCACACTACATGCACATAGTCTTCATGGAACCAAGCAAGCTTCAAGGGTCTCTTGGAACTTCACGTCAAAGGTCTTTTGGTTTGAAAGGAGGGCTTGTAGATACCCCGGGAGAGCCCACCCGCTTGGCTAGAGCGGTGGAAGGGTCCTAGAATGTCTATTCGTGTTTTAGAGTCGCCACCTATGTTTTAGAGGAACATAAGAAAAACCTAATGTGTAGCCTAAGTTTGATTTACGAAAACAGAGATTCTTGTTTATGAGGTTCGGGGGTTAGGTTACGAGATGGGAAGTACTTAAACACCCATCTCGCCCAACTAATGTTGGTCTTGCTTGTTCAAAATCTACATAATCAAAATGTTCTTCCTATTCTTTGGTGATGATAAAAGGGGTTAAAAAGGGGTTTTTAGAATGTAGGGAGATAACTCCTTGACTAACTTCAATGGAGTGAAGTAATCTTTGGTGTCATGTCCCAAAATGTTTGGGTGATTGCACTTTTGATGAAATAAAAAGAGAAGAAATTTCGAGTAAAACCCGTAGAGAAGGAATTTCGAGTTCGACTGGGAGTACGGCTTCATAACCATAAACCAATGAGTATGGAGTTTCCCCTGTCGCTGACCGTATTGAAGTGCGGTAGCCCCACAATGCTAGTGGTAATTTCTCAGGCCAATCCCTTCCTGTTGAAGCCATTTTTCATATGATGACCTCGATTGTTTTGTTTGCTGCTTCGACCCTCCATTGGCTTGGGGACGGTACGGGGATGACTTGTGCTTGGTAATCTTGTAGTTAACCAAAAGTGCATCCATTTCTTTCTCGAAGTGAGAACCATTGTCGGAGATGATCTCATGAGGAATACCATATCGGCACATGGTGTTGTTCTTCACGAATTCAGTCACTTTCTTGGCGTTGAGAACTCGGTAAGCTTGTGCCTCAACCCATTTTGTGAAATAGTCCACGGCCACAAGGATGAATGACTGTCCGGTGCTCCCCATAGGATGGACTTTGCCAATGATATCTATGCCCCAACAAGAGAATGGCCAAGGTGTGGTCATGTTGTACAATTGTGAAGGTGGAGCATGTTGTAAATTAGCATGGAATTGGCACTTGGCACATTTTTTGACCTTCTCGATGCAGTCTCGTTCCATTGTGGTCCAATAGTAACCAATCCAGAGTATCTCTTGGCTAACATAATCCCATTCATGTGGGGTCCACACTCGCCTTCGTGGACTTCGTGCATGATTTCTTGAGCTTCGGACTCGTTTGCACATGAGAGATTGATCCCTTGATGATGTCTCTTGTAGACTCGGTTTCCAATCAACACATATCTGGCGGCTAGCTTTTCTAGTGCTATTCGGGTTTTCCCATTACTGTTTTCGGGAAAGGTGCCATTGTTGAGAAAGTTCATGATATCAGTGTACCACGGGGGATTATCTTGAACTTCATTGATCTCGATGTTCATGCAGTATGCCGGACTGGTCCTTCTTAAAATTTTGAAGGGTTTCACCATTTTTCCTTTGGGCATCTCAACCAGTGAGTCTATAGTAGCCAAAGCATCGGGAAAGCGGTTCTTGTCTCTTGGCAAATAGTTGAACGTGATGTCTTGAAACTGTTCAGCCAATTCCTCGAGGTGTTGGCCATACTGTTGGAGGGTCGGGTCTTGGATTCGCCATTTACCCGATATCTGATTGATGAGGAGGAGTGAATCACCGATTACTTCTAGTTCTGTGACGTTTCTTTCTAGGGCTGCTTCTAGCCCCGCTATGCATGCCTCATATTCGGCAATGTTGTTGGTAGCTTCGAATTCAAGACGGATGGCAATTGGAGTGTAGATGTCCTTTGGATCGACAAGCAACATTCCTATCCCAAAACCATGTTTATTGGCGGCGCCATCGAAAAAGAGTTGCCACTTATTTTCCTCGGTTGTAGTGCAAACCAAGTGCTCATCGGGAAACTGTAAGTCCTCCCCCTTCACTTCGTCACACGGAAATTCAGCAAGCTGATCACTAAACACTTTCCCCCTGATGGATTTGAGTGTGACGTAAGTGATGTCATAGCCGGCGAGCATGAAGTACCATTTGGCTATTCTTGTTGACATGAAAGGTTTCTCAAAGATGTAGCAGAGCGGGTCCACTTTTGCTACTAGCTTGATTGGAAAGGATTCTATGTAATGTTTGAGCTTTTGAGTGACCCAAACTAATGCTGCACATGACTTCTCCAAGATAGAGTAGTTCTTTTCGCCTCCTTGAAATCGGCGACTGACAAAGTAAATGGCATTCTCCTTTGTGGAGTCTCGTTGCTCTTGTGCTACCATAGCCCCAAGGGCTTCATCGTTTACTGTGAGGTAGATCAAGAGAGGTTTTTCTTTGTGAGGGGGAACCAAGAATGGGGGGCATGTCACGTAATGCTTCACTTGGTCGAAGGCTTCTTGGCAAGTGTCGGTCCATTCTAGAGCCACATTCTTCTTGAGTAGCTTGAAGATTGGCTCGCACATGGAAGTAAGTTGGTGTCACGACCCGAAATCTAGGCTCTATTTTATTAGTAATTAAATTATTATTATTTAATTATTTGCTTATTTATTTATTTAAATTATTATTTATTTAAATAATTATGTGTGCAATTTATGTGTTATAATATTTATGCCTAGCATTTTATTCGAGTTATTTGGGCTAGTGTGGAAGTGTTGAGTCTTAATTGTTAGTCGGGAGTGTAAGTAATTGTGTTAGTAGTTGGGGAAGGGGCCAGAGTGTAACATTTTGAATAATTCTTCATCTACTCCCTCCCTACTCCCCTCTCCTCCCTCACTCCTCACCATCACTTTCCATCCATCTCCCTCTCTCTCTAGCAATTGTGGTAAGTTTTTCTTTCTCTCCTTCTCTCTTCATTTTCTTCATCTTCCTCTTTTAATCTCTCATTTCTTAAAACATGAACCTTGTTTAGATCGTCGATAGGATCGCGTAGAACAAAAAAGAATTGAATTCCGTCAACTTTGAGATTTATCAAGTAAGTTGCTTTTCCCCCATATTTTATGGAGTAAACTACTTTTCCGCCCCTCCTACTATGGCCCCAACATCAATTTGACACTCGTACTATTGAAACAACAAATGTATGATGCGTACTATAGTTTTATTAGCAAAAATAACCAATTTACTATTCAGTCGTTAACTTTTTTTAACACACGTTATTTTTTTAACGAGCATTAATTTATAACTAACTTTTGTTATCTCCATCAAAACCAAATCGCATATGTAAAAATCGAATTCCGACTTCGTTAACCGTTGGATCGTCGTGAAACTTCTGGGCTTTGGTCGCATCCCCTAGGCGCACATGATGACCGTTGGGATCTTCCAAATAATTGCCGGAGAGGGAGAAATGGCCGGCGGCGAAAACTGGCGAAAATCTCCAAAAATTCGCTATATTAAAAATCAAATTCCCGCTTCATTAACCGTTGGATCGTCGTAAAATTTCTGGGGTATGTTCGCATAACTCAGGCGCTCATATTGACCGTTGGGATCAGTAAAACAATCAGCGGTTCCGGAGATATGGCCGACGGCGCAAATCCGGCGAAAAACTCAAAAATCGCCCCAAAAGTTAGTTTTGTTAAAATAAATTAATGCCCGTTAAAAAAATAATGTTCGTTAAAAAAAGTTAACAAATGAATAGTAAATTGGTTAATTTTGCTAATAAAACTATAGTACGCATCATACATTTGTTGTTTCAATAGTACGAGTGTCAAATTGATGTTGGGGCCATAGTACGAGGGGCGGAAAAGGAGTTTACTCATATTTTATGCTAAAATGTTCATATCATACTTATATTATGCTTGGGTTGTTATATGTGAAGTTTGGATGAGGTTGCAATTTATTTGGGATTTATTTGGGGTTTTGGGTTAAAAATGGTGAATATGTGAATGTGGGTTTAAATCTTGTTTTGAGTTGTTAGGTGGTGTTGTTTAGGTTCCCTTGATGTTTATATGTGGTTTTAGTACCTTGGAATCTAGTTTGAAAGGTTTGATTTTGAGCATTTAGTGAAGGTTGTGTTTTGGTTCGAAATTGGTGAACCCAGGAAGAATCTGGGCATTGTTCTTCTGGCACGGTCGTGCTCCTTTATTTGGCACGGTCGTGCAACATTCACTTTCCTCCCGTCATAATTGGCACGGTCGTGCCACTTTCTTAGGCACGGTCGCGCCAAAATTCCCTTTCCTTCCGTCATGATTGGCACGGTCGTGCCACTTTCTTAGGCACGGTCGTGCCAAGCTGGGACTCTGGTATATTCTTCCCTTTTCTTCTAAAATTGTTTCCTCCATAACTTTCTCATCCGAACTCCGTTTTGGACGAATAAACTATCATTTTAAAGCTCTCCTTGAGCTCTTCGAGATGAGTGAATATTTTTGCTTGTGTGCTTGAGTTAACTGGATCCTTTGTGATCAAATGTGATAAGGGATTGGTGTTATTATTGTGGAAATTATTAGAGCACCTTAATTGATTATTGTTAGTTCATTTCACTTTCTTGGTGACTTCTTGGATTGGTTCCCTACTTTGGAACCTTAAGTTGTTTGTTCATGCTAAATTATTATTGCTTAGCATTTATTTGGAAGCCCAGCTGGCATATTTGTTGCATCGGGCGATGGGAAAGATTATAATGGCAAAGCCAAGTCCATTATAATGTTGACCATTGTTTTGCCCCCTTCTATACCCATTTTCCAGATTGGCCTTGGAAAGGATAAGTTAGCTTCCTTTAGGAATGTATCTAGCTACCGGGCATGACTTTGTGTCATGGTCCTTGTCCTTTGTGACACTTTTATGGTTATTGGTTCCGGTACCGGGGTTTCTCTTCGGCTTTCATGCTATTATGAAGATGATGATTTGTTGATTATTGAAGCTGCGCAGCGATCCTTTATTTGGATGTACCAGTTTGGAAAACCTTGGCTATATCCTTTGTTATGTGTTTATTTCCGCTGCTATCTGTTATGTGATAAATGCTATGTGCTATGTGATATTTATTATTGCTTATTACTTCTTGCATCATAGCATGTCATGTAGTTGCATTAGTAACTTATTGAGATTTATCTCACCCCCTTTCTTTTATCTTTGTTTTTCCTTAACCCCCCTCCCCCCCAGGTGCTAAGGATTAGTCTCGCTGATCACGAGAAAGAGGACGTCGAGTGTGGATATATTCTTTTGGGGAAGGTTGATATAGGTTGGTTTACATTACGTAAATGTGTAACCATTTTGGGATAGTTGTACCAAACAATGACGTCACTAAGAATTGTATGTTTGTACTTTGTTGGGCATAAACTTGTGGAAGTTTATGATAGTTGTAATTGGTTTTTATCAAACTGGGTTTTGTAAAACTTTGGATTATCACCTTTTGGTATCAAATGAAATTTTTAACTCCGGTATTTCACAGTTTTGGTTTTAGAGTCGACGTCCAGATCGCGGTCTCGGGCCCGCGGGGTCCGGGGTCGCGACAGCTGGTGCACAAACCGACTGATGTACTGAAGTCTGGCCATGAAACCTTTGATTTCTTTCTGTGTCTTGGGAGGAGGCATGTCAATGATTGCCTTAATTTTTGAGGGATCCGCTTCAATACCCCTTTCTGTGACCATGTAGCCAAGAACTTTGTCTCGGATGACCCCGAACGTGCACTTTGCGGGATTGAGCCTCATCTTGTGTTGACGAAGCCTTTCAAAGAACTTGCGGAGGTTGATCAAGTGTTGACCATCGGTCCCCTTCGAGTGGATGATCATGTCGTCCACGTAGACCTCGATCTCTTTGTGAATCATGTCATGGAACAAGTCTGTCACGGCTCTTTGATAAGTAGCCCCAGCATTCCTTAACCCAAATGGCATAACTGTGTAGCAAAAGGTGCCCCATGGTGTTGTGAAAGCAGTCTTGTGTTGATCTTCCTCAGCCATGAGAATCTGATTGTAACCAGCAAAACCATCCACAAATGAGCGGACTTCGTAGGCAGCAGTGGAGTCGACTAGCATATCGATGTTGGCTAGTGGAAAGTCATCCTTTGGAAAAGCTTTGTTCAAATCCCGGAAGTCCACACAAACACGTACCTTGCCATTAGCCTTTCGGACTGTGACCACATTGGCTAGCCATGTTGGATACTCAATAACCTTGATGAAGCCCACACTGAGAAGCTTTTCTATCTCTTCTTTGACTTGTAGAGACTATTCTGGCTTGATCTTTCTGAGTTTCTGCTTTGTCGGCATAGCATCGTCTCTGATCGAAATTTTGTGCTCCGCGACCTTTCTGTCTAAACCCGGCATGTCTTTGTACGACCATGCAAATACATCCACGAACTCCTTGAGCAAAGCAGTCAATCTGTCTTTCTCTTCCCCCTTGAAGAAGCTTCCGATCTTGGTTTCTTTCGGCTCTTCGTTGGTACCCAGATTAACAACATGCAGTTCTTCGTCAGCCCCTAGACCATTTTCACCACGACTACGGACCTGTTGAGCAAGTTCATTTAAGTATGTTGTGTATTCGTGGTCTATTTCATCATTATTTGAATCGTTATTAACTAGTTCATTAGTTTCATTATTAGTTAATTCATCATTCATGATGTTTGCAATCTCGGGGTACTCAGAAAGATCAAACTTTTCATTAATAAAGAAAGGGAACACACGCTCGGCTATGGCCTCCATATCCTCTTGGGTGAGGGTATCGGAAACACACTCGAACTCAAAAGTGAATGTGAACAAATCTTCCTTTATGACCTTCCGCGGAATGCAACCCATCTTCTTGAGTAAGAAGTCTTCGGATACCATGGGTCCCTTGGTAGAATACCAGTTGTTGATTGGCTCGGAGCTTGGCGGGATCTCGCTGATAGTCTCCTTTCTTATGTCGGTGTCGTAGATGGCATTGACTTGGCACTCATCCATGAGGGCAAGTTCCTCGAACATGGAGGCTAAATCTGTCAATTCTTCCCCCACGGTAATCTCTGTTTTGGACTCTATGGTCACTTTCTTCCCCCACCATTCTCGGGGAGACATGGGAGTTGGTTCCCTTTCGGATTTCTGAATCTCACAGTCGGCAAAGATTTTGAGATAGGTCTTTCTGAAGCCCTTGCTGTTAACCCATGGCTCGGGAAAGATTATGTCGGAACCTCTTCCCCTGACGGACAAAGTAGCCGTTTAGTGTCTTGCGGTAAGGCCTCAGATTGGGAATCTCATAATAACGGCCTGCCCTCCGAGCTCGGGCCTTTTCATTCTTGACAGCTTGCTCGTACTTTAAGTCATCTTTGGAAGGCTCATATCCCAAACCGAACGTGTTCTTAACGAAAGGAACCTCAATTGGTTGCATTCTCCCTTGTTGATATTTCCTTAGGCCTAAACCAGGGAAGTAATCCATATTCCTCATCATGCGGAGGACTTTGATATTGCCAAGGGTCCATGACCCGCTTCCCCCTTCTTTATCGATAGCGTTGATTGAGACGCCGGAGAGGGTAGAGTCTGCTAAACCATGCTGAATTTGGTGAATGGGTTCTCCCTTTCTGTGGATAATGATGTTTTCTGCCATAACGGTCACTATTTCATCCCCATTTCTGAACTCACACACTGATGGTGAGTTCAAGGGACGGCGTTAGAACTGTGTATCCATGGGCGGCCCAATAATAAGTTGAACGAGGAAGGCACATCGAGAACTTGAAACGGGACGGACATGACCATGCTCCGAAACTCAATGTCTATTTCCACCATACCCATGACTGTACGGGCAGTGCTGTCGTAACCTCGGATCACTTGAGTAGAAGGCTTCAAATCTGAATTCTTAAGCCCTAGTATGCCCATGATTCGGCCGGGCATTAGGTTGAGTGCGGAACCACCGTCAACCAAAACTCTTGAGATGCGTCTCCCCCTTGCTCTCACCTTGAGATAAATGGCCTCATTGTGGTCGGAACCAAATGGTGGAAGGTCCATGTCGGCAAAGGTGATGACATTGCCAAAATGAATGTGGCCTATCATTGCGGTAAGGTCCTCGGGAGTTGTATCGGGAGATATCGACGTGTCATCGAGATTACTGATGACAAGATCTCGGTGCTTCTTTGAGGATGCAATGAGGTCCCAAATGGAGATTTTGGCTTGAGTTTTCTTGAGTTGAACCAATAAAGGGTCTTCGGGAGTGTCGCGAGCTTGCGGTCATTGAGAAGAGGTGCTTGGTGCAGAAGTAGTAGGGTTTCTTGCTATGACTCATCTGGATCGAGTTAGCATGTTGACGTTCCCATCTTGATTCTTTTTCCTATTCTCTAGTACTTCCCTCATTACCTCATCGTAAGTCACAACGTAACAAGAATTATCAATCTTATTCATAATATTGGAGCCCTCATTCACAATTGGGATTGAATGAGTGGTCTCCTCAAACTCTCCTATCTCTATTACGTTGACACCACCCTCATTAGGAATTATGAATTCCTTTTTGTCTATGAGATCTTGGATGACATTGCGGAGAACGAAGCATTCCTCGGTGGTGTGGCCACTATATTAGTGGTAGCCACAATACTTGTGATGAGCATGATTGGCATTGACCGTCTTGGGTTGGTACCCTTATATGGGTGTGACTTGCCCCTTTGCTTTGAGAACTTCGAAGGCCTCGGTTTGATTCATGCCTTGGAGAGGCGTGTAGACACGGTCATTTCGAGACTTCTTGCCTTGGGGTGGTGTGAGAGCCCGCGCTCGAAAGCCGCACACGCCGAACATGCGAAATGATATGTGATCGCTCAATGAAAGCGGTTCGGGTGAGTGCCTCGTGCAAATGCGCTTTTGGAAATGCGCTTGGTTCCCACACAATGGTTTCCTCTTGAAGCTTTAATTTAATTGCAAGAGTCGCCACCTCACTTTATTTTAGGAAAAATGAAGACAAAACCTTTTGTTTAGAGAAAGTGGGTTCGGTGGCTAAGTTACGAGAAGAGAAGGGATTAAGCACTCTCCTCGCCCGTGATGGTCTCTATTATGAATGCCACTTAGATTCATTTTATGCCTTTTATGCTTTGCTTTTATGCCCTAACAAAATGGTGATTTAATATATGGGAGTCTTCCTATTCTAGGAATGTTTGCTTTTATTTCACAAATAAGAGTCGGTTTGGGTGGACTCCCACTCGGTTTTGAAAATGGTTTTATCATTTATATACAGAAAATCAAACACATAAAGGGGTGGGGGATTAATATTTACATTGGTGTACAAAAGGGAAACAAATCCCAAAATAAATAAATGTCCAAAAGTCCGTCCCCAAGCATTTTTAGGGACTGCTGTCCATTCTTCTTTGTGTACCTGTTTTTGTACTCACTAAATATGGAAAGTAAAGGTCAAGAAAACTTCCTAACACATTAACATCTACCATTATTTTTCCTATGATTTTAGGAGTAATTTATGGTGTCCAAATAAGGCATGCAAGATGATACTTTCCACAGCCCAGTCTGACAGATTTTCATACATCTATAAAAGATCCATTTTTTTCATCATGAAAAATAGGGAATCATGGAAAACACTTAACATGAAAGTTGTTACTAACATCACAAAATTTATATCTGGAAAGTTTCAAAGCCATCAAGAAAGTTTAAGTCACCCAAAACACTTCTAACATTTTGATGTCAAAACAGGAAACATGCTATTCTGAGAACAGAGATTTGAAACAAAAAATGGAAGGAGCCTCTTCAACTCAGGATAAAAATATTATGTTTACATTTTCATCTTCCTTTGTTTGTCTAGAACAAAATCTCTTTTGTGGTATAAGACCAAAAGCCAAGTTTTCTATGCATAAAAAACGCAACAAGGCAGAAAGGTACAACATGGACAGATTATTGGACATCCACACATGTCATGAAAACACTTATCAAAACTCACTCAAATGAAAAGCTATGAACATGAAACTTTGAGTGAACATATATATACATGTTATTTACATTAAATAACAATCCTTCAAGCATTTAGACATGATTTCATGAGGTTCTATACTAAGATGAGACAAAAGGTGGCAGATTCAAGGTTTATGAGAGAAAACAAGTTTATTCTTTGGAAAACCTCTTGAATCCACCACAAACTTAGACTTGATACTCTTACATGAATGATATATACACACAAGATCAATAGCATAGCATGCTCAAGAGCTCAAAATACCATTATATATCATCATTTAAAGAGAAGAACAACAAGAGTACCAATATTGCTTGATTTTAAACATCAAATGTAGATCTAGCCTAACAAGGTGGCTAGATCTCTCAAGAAATTACATGAACCACTACATCTTACACTTATGAGGATTACAAGATGAGAATATTACCTAAGTTGTGCTCCCTTTGCTTCCAAAGGGAAGGCTTTTTTGATGTTTTTCTTAAGGCTTTTGCTTTGTGTTTGAAAGAGTTTGGTTTTGGTTTTGTTTAGTGTTTGTGTTGTGGTGGTGCTATGGTGGTGTGGTGGTGGTGTGGTGGTGGTATTATGAGGGAGATTGAGGGTGTTTAGGGTTGCTAGAGGGAGCAAGAAAGGAGAGAGGGCTGAATATATGGTGAGGGTGTGTGTGAGTTGTGTATGAGTTCTCCTTTTGGATAATGGATGAGGGAGGTGGTAATATGGAGGAGGGAGGTGGTTTTTTTTTTTGATCATTAACTATACTTGAGTCACTAAGGCTTCAAGTCATCTTCCTTATCCCCGTTCCAGCAATAGCTTCGCAACTGCTTCGTCGTGCGCGCCTCGGTGTCCCGGTTGTCCGCGGGTCCAACATGAAAGTTGCTCGGAATATTTTTCTTGTCAAGCCGGTATATTTGAAATATTTTCATAAGCTAGGAACGACAATAATATTTTTTTTTTTTCCCTTCTTGACCACTTTCTGAGATATTTTGAGATATTTTGCAATGTGGATAACCATCTTTCCCGTTCCGGCATTAGCTCCGCAACTGCTCCGTCGTGCGCGCTTCGGTGTCCCGGTTGTCCTTGAGTCCAACATGAACGTTGTTTGACATAATTTTGTGGTCGCGCCCGTCTATCTGGAATATTTTTATGAGCAAGGGATGACAAATATATATTTTTAAATGCATAGAATGGACGATAACGAGCAGTTCTAAGGGTGCGGGCCCTGTTTCGGGCTCCGCACCTCAAAAATTTGAAGTTTATGCCTGTTTACTCATTTTTTTCGCTCTGATCATGAATTTGAAGTCCGTTTATCCATTCGATGCACCGATAAAGCTTAAGGCACTCCCACATAGCCAAATCGAGGGCTTAGGTCAATTTTAGGGTTTAGACCAATTAAAAGGAGTTTGATAAGGGGTGCGAGATCGGGGTATCTACAAAGCCCCTCGTCGAATCTCCTTGTAAAGTAAAGGGGATTCTACGATTCACTAAAAGACAAACGATCTCGTCTAGGGTGTAACGGTTGGGTCCAAAGTAGGACTTCCTACATATCTCTTTCAAGAATCAAGCCTCCGTAGTTCTAACTCAAACAAGCAATCAAACACAGACAAACAATGGTCGGTACCGGATTTCCAGTTTACCTACGTATCTCTTTCGATAATCAGACCAATCGTAGTTCAGGTTTATTGAAATTTAAAATGCAGGGGGTCGCATTGAGATGCGTTGTCTCTTTGCTGGGGAGGAAATTGACATGAAAATGACTGGGCTCTCTCAAGCAGCCTACGTATCCCTTTAGGGGGAATCAAGTCAAAACGTAGTTTGGGGGAGGTTAACATGAGGAAAATTTTATGAGAATGGGCGACTGAGCTCAACGGTATCAACGGTGAACTGCCTACGTATCCCTCCATGGGAATCAAGTCACAGCGTAGTTCTGGGGAGGTACAACTCGGACGCCCGAGATGACCAAGGTGGAGCAACATAGTTTTGGCAGTGAGATCTACATTTCCTCGAGCCGAAATTGATTTTTGATGGCGAGATCTAAATTTTCTCGAGCCGAAATTGATTTTTGATGGCGAGATCTAAATTTTCTCGAGCCGAAATTGATTTTTGATGGCGAGATCTAAATTTTCTCGAGCCGAAATTGATTTGATGGCGAGATCTAAATTTTCTCAAGACGAAGGCGCGATCTAAATTTTCTCAAGCCGAAATTGATTTTTGATGGCGAGATCTAAATTTTCTCAAGCCGAAATTGATTTTTGATGGCGAGATCTAAATTTTATCAAGCCGAAATTGATTTGATGGCGAGATCTAAATTTTCTCAAGCCGAAGGGGATTTGATGGCGAGATCTAAATTTTCTCAAGCCGAAATTGATTTGATGGCGAGAACTAAATTTTCTCAAGCCGAAGGGGATTTGTCTATAATTGATGGCGAGATCTACATTTTCTCAAACCGAAGGGGATTTGTCTATAATTGATGGTGAGATCTACATTTTCTCAAACCGAAATTGCTTTGGGGTGAGTGCATTAGGACGGTATAATTGCCCAATAACAAAGGTCACACATTATAATGGGTCGCCAAGAGATAGCATTTCTCAAGGCAAGCGGTATAGTTGCGAGTAAAAAATAGCAAAGACAGGTAACACGTGTATATTTCAAGGATACGCTGCATTCTGAGCCATGCCCAAATTCTTCGGCTTTTGAGTTGCTGTGTGATGAGATTTTTGTGCTTTATCAAGCAATGAACCATCGCTTCGCGTGATCCATCGGTACTGTTTTGAGTGCTGCAACCTCATTTTGGATTCCCGTTCACCCTAGAAAGGTTTTTTGAATTTTTTTTCACAATCAAGCTTCTCCGCTTCTGGAGTCGCTGCGACTCTTGGCAATTGATACCAGGTTGGAATCATTCAGTTTTGACCGCAGTCTCACATATATCAGGAGAAATGACACGATAAACATTGTCTGTTGTGACCTGCAAGTTAGCTCTTTGGTTTTGCCATTGTTATGGGATTTTGATCGCTTGCAATGAGCAACCTCTTTGTGAAACCAAGATGTGATTCGTTGTGTGGTTCCAACTTCGTACCTGCATAAGATTTTTTGCAAGTATGTGGTCGTGCCTGAAAATTCAAGCTGCCTACGTATCTCTTTTGAGAATCAGACCAACGTAGTTCGAATTTATCAACTCGAACTGATTATTTTTCAAAAAGCCATTGGGAATTCACATTTCCTGAGCATCACTGTTGACGAGGAACTTTTTGTGAAGACCATGATGTGGTTCGTTGTGATGTCAAATTCATACCTGCATAAGATTTTTTGCAAGTATGTGTTGGTGCCTGAAAATTCAAGCTACCTACGTATCTCTTTCGAGAATCAGACCAACGTAGTTCGAATTTATCAACTCGAACTGATTTTGCAGAAAGGGCACTAGGAAATTTCATTCCCTACGCAGAAACATGAGCGTCGACTTTGTCGAGGATCCTTCTTGTGAGGATCATGATGTGGTAGAATGGATGATTTGTCCCTGCAAGAGATTTTCAAGAGAAAGCAAAATATATATCTTGACATTGATGTGCTCGAATGTGTCATTCACGTGCAACAAAAGTTTTATAACGCATACATGGATTGAAATTTTTACGATCGAGAGATTTGAGAGAAAGATTAAGAGAACAATACACTCTCTTTTCATTTTGCAACAATTTTTCTTTTGAAGGGTGAAAGTCAAATTTCTCCTTTTATGCATGATGATTTTTTTTTGCATTTTTTTTATTTGACACATGTGCATTGCTCGCATCTCAAACTTTGTTTTTTATCAATTAATGACTGAAAGTTTATGAATGACTAGAGGGAGAATCCTGAATAAAATGGATTGCACTTTATTGTGAATTTTGCATTTTTGTGAAAATGAGGAGTATGGAGATGTGTATGGTGAAGCAAAGCCGAAAGCCCAGCGCGAGCACTCAAAAGGTCAATTCCGAACACCCATTTGATCAAGAATACTCAACGGTATATATCCGAATGCTATGGTTGGGTCAGCCCCAGTCGTCGGCTGAAGAAACCCCATTTGTTCTTTCTGACATCGACCCCCAACATTCTCGCTGGTGAAGCCCCGGTGTCTCCCAAGGATCAACCAAATGTTGGCTATGGAAGCCCCAGTCAATATAGGACCAGCCTCTGAATTTGGCATGTGCAGTTCTTGTCGCACTTGAAGAGTGAATCTCACGTTGATCCAATTTGTTGCTTCGAGACAACTTCACGTTTTGGCATTTCAACCTCTGGGGTCTTAACTGTCATTGAGAGTTATTCAAATGTTCGATGTCTAGCTGTTGGAGGCAATTCACAATTCCTGACATGCGATACCCAATCGGTAGGGAGTCAACTGTCTTTGAGAGTTGTTCGGCGGGACACAATCCCGATGTTGCTGAAGAAAGAGCTTTGAGCTTCGCGGGCCATACTGACAATCCGAGATGGCACTTTGTTTCTATTGATTCCCACATTAAGGGACCAACTGTCTATGAGAGTCATCCCACATTTGATGCTTTGCTGCTGATCATAATTCACATTTTCTGACATTCAATACTCCTTCTTTGAGGAATCAACTGTCTTTGAGAGTTGTTCGGCGGGACAAAATCCTGATGTTGCCGAAGAAAAGAGCTTTGAGATTTTTGGGCCATACTATCAATCCGAGATGGCGCTGTGTTCTGATGATCCACCCATAAGGGACCTAACTGTCTATGAGAGTTGTCCCACATCCTTGATATCCTCAATCTCAAGAGTTACTGAAACTGATGATGATTCTCAAAAGTTAATCTTTGCATTTCTGAGTCCTTTCAAAGGATCAACTGTCAATGAGAGTTGCTTTGTAGTCTAGCATTTTGCCATCTGAATTTCCATGTTACCCGGAGCAACCATTCTCAACAAATCATATTGTCATGCAGCCACATCATTACTCTTGAAACAAAACCCAAAACTCTGACATGCAGCCCCAGTTTGGTGTTCATTCATTTGACATCACTTGCCGGCATTTGAGGTTCTGAGATCTAAAGAATAGCATTCCTTTTTCTCTTTTGCTGTGACAACTTGCAGGATTTGGCCGGGGAAGGCACGAGGCCAGTGTTTTGTGGAAGCAAAGGGAAATCCCAGTGGGATCTCCGACATCGTGTTTACGTAGAAATGAGATGACAGAAGGACGAGAGTACGGGGAAGCCCCTAGACTTGAGAAAAGTATGCTCACACATTGAAATTAAAGACTCAAGGCTTAAACAAGCGTTAATGGTCAAGTGCCTCAAAATCAAATGGACCCTTCTAAAATTGGATTAGCATTTTAATTCTGATTAAATAAGCTTGACAAATCATTTGAACACAAGTTAGACCGTGACAAATCAACATGAGAACATCGTTGGGCAAGTGATATGATTCGCGCCACAGGTTGACCTCATTTGATGAGAGGCCTTCGTCGTTGTCTCACTTTCCAAGATTGGATACGTCGTTAGAGGCCGTCTGGATTTTGGTTCTTGGGCTCCCTCAGTGTAAGGGGTTGGTAGATCACGTTGGTCTCCAACAAAATCCACCAGTTTTCGTCGTTGATGGTGCTTTGCCCAAAGTTGAAAGATCGAGATCTTCTTTAGTGCAGATTGGCCTCGCATGCGCGGTGCTCCTTGAAACTGTGTCACATGAGATTGTCTGACCCTCGGTCTATGTCTCGCCTTTGTGATACGAGCGATGAAGTCTTCAGTATTAATTTCCAACTGCCGTCGTTTGAAGGCACACACATAAACTTGAAGTGTCGGGATATCCTTTTCGAAACAATTGAATTAAACAATAAAGCAAATGGAATATGTACCAAAATAAATGAATAATGCTTCTTCTTCTTCTTTTTTTTTTTTTTTTTTTCACTCATGAAGAAACATCATAGTGTGCGGAATACAAAAAATTTACAAAAACATAAACATACAATATGCGAGAATTTACAATGGATCATACATTAAAGGAAAATCGCCGACACTTGCACTTAAATCACTGATAGTCTTCAGCCTTTGCTATTTGATTGGCCTCTTTGATCATGCCCTTGATTGCACCCTGAAACCTTCGTTCGTCGGATGACTTTGTCGATCGCCTTCGTGAACTTCGTTGATTGCCTTCGGCCCTAGTTCCCATATCAATTAATCACAGTCTAAAATTTGTTCAGATTTCATTGATTGCTTTTAATTAAGTGAGATTAATTGTTTGTGGGTCCAGATTAAGAAATCACTTGGTTATAAGGAAAGTTCATTGACTGAAAACGTATATTACATGACATGCAAGAAAATAAAAGCACGAAGACAAAGACACACTCTAGACTTAGAAGGCAAGGAAGATGTGTGAGCACATTACTAAGTGATACACAAAAAGGGACAGGAATAGGAGTTGGGGCGGTGAGCCCAGTCATAAGCAAAAAGAGATCTAGATACTAGAGGCACGACCTTACGGGTCAACACACTTCTAACATTTAACAAAAGTAACCGCTCCTCGGTCATAACAAAGTTCGGCCACCAAACAAAAGGGAAGACCTTCCTTGGGATTCGGTGAGCCCCTAGGATACCTTGCAGGAGTCAAACATTCAGTAGGGGTTGGCCATAACATTCAGCTGGAGCGGCTTCTGGATCGTCCCATCCTCGATCATATCTTGCAAAGTATGCCTCAAATTCCAGCAATCATCCGTCGCATGACCAGGCGATACGTGGTATGCACAATATTTGTTGGCATCCTAATTCTTTGGAGGCAGATTAGGCGGGCGGTATCCTTCTATCGGCTTCAATACCCCTTGGGCAACCAATCCCTGGAAAATAGTGGACAACGGAGCGTTGAATTTATCAAACTGCCTCTCTCTCCGGTTTCTACCATTCCTTTGCTGATTGTTGATAGAATTAATTGACCCATCTCGATTATGGCATGGGGAAGCTCTGTTGTAGTATCTCTGATTAGGGCCAACTGTGTGGACCCAGGACGGTGCAGGATTGGTAGAAACATGATTCACATTCGGTGTGGGAGCTTCAGCAGATGTTTGGTAATTGTTGGATCCAGGAGAAGGATATGTGTAGATACCCCGGGGAACCACGGCTTGGCTAGAGCGGTGAATTATCCTAGGATGTCTAACTTGTTTTAGATTTGTTTAGAGTCGCCACCTATGTTTTTAAAGGAACATAAGAAAAACCTAAAAATAGCCTAATTTATGTACAAAACCAGAGATTCGGGAGAGAAGGGTTCGGGGGTTACGTGACGGAGTGGGAAGTACTTAAACACCCACTCCGCCCCGCTTACGCGGGTCTTGCTACTATTGGTGTTCTAATATTTACATGTCCTTCAATTTATTAACAATACTAACAATTATAATGTAAAGAAAAAGGGGAAAAGAATGATTTTATTAATTTAATGCTAAATAGTTACATGTTGGACTAGTGCTAAATGATTACATTAAGAAATGAAATATAAATTAAATGAAGTTTGGAATGTTGGGATGTAACCTTGGCCAAACTTCAATAGTGAAGTGGCCTTTTGGTCGTATCCCTTTTTATGGAGATTGCATACTAGTAAGACTAGACAAATAAAATAAGAGAAGAAAAGAGATGTTGTACCTTAGGAAAGAGGACTTCAAACTTGGACTTGAAAATGGTGTTGTTGTAGAGAAAATGTTGTGCAAACACTTTGTGTAGTGTTTTGTAGAGAAAGATTGTTGAGATGATTTGTGTAGAGTTTTTGTTCAAGTCTAAAAAATTGGGTCCTTTTCCAAGGTAGGAGATGATGGTTTTTATAGGTAAAAAAGAGAGGGAAATGATGGAGGGAAATTGGTCATCCATGTGAGATGGAATTGACCAATAGAAAATAAGATAAATAAAATAATTAATAAAAGGAAATAAAAGAAAATCAAATGAAATAAAGATGAAATATTTAGTTTTTGGAAGAAGGCTAGAATAAAGGATTTGGTAGTTAATGAAATAAGGGGGGATGAACTTGGATGTAAAAAAAGAGGTTATTTGTGATCAAAGAAGATGTTTTGTAAATAAGAAAAGGGAGGGAAATAAGGTGCAATCCGTTACTGCCAAAGTGGGAAGCGCGCGGGTCCGGCTTTTGTGGCGGGACGCGCGCGCGGCTCACTGGCAGTGGCGGAAGCGCCCGCGGGTGAAAAATGACAGAATGACCCTAAAAGTTAACTCTGTTATGCAGTTTAGTCCAAAACTAACAGAATCAGTTAGGAACTTAACCGAAGTAACAGAAATCAACAAAATTAAGTTAAATAAAAATACTTTGTATGCAATCGGGGTGAGAGGTCCAAGGCGGGGTGTCTACAGAGCCCCTCGGCGACGTGGATTGCGAAGCAAAACGCGTCGACGAAAGAAAGACAACCGCCGAGGACATCGACAAGAGAAAACAAAGACTCGATAAAGCAGGAATTTGGAATTACTAGAGATAGGGGTGCCCTCCCTGTGTGAGCGTCTTTTGCTGGAGTGTTGTATTAGAGCTCATGGGAGCTTGTCTCGATAAGGACCGAGTTGTTGAGTTGGGGCTCATGGGAGCTTGTCTCGATATGGACCGAGTTGCCGACTTGGAGCTCATGGGAGCTTGTCTCGATATGGACCGAGTTGCCGACTTGGAGCTCATGGGAGCTTGTCTCGATATGGACCGAGTTGCCGACTTGGAGCTCATGGGAGCTTGTCTCGATATGGACCGAGTTGCCGACTTGGAGCTCATGGGAGCTTGTCTCGATATGGACCGAGTTGCCGACTTGGAGCTCATGGGAGCTTGTCTCGATATGGACCGAGTTGCTGACTTGGAGCTCATGGGAGCTTGTCTCGATATGGACCGAGTGGCCGACTTGGAGCTCATGGGAGCTTGTCTCGATATGGACCGAGTGGCCGACTTGGAGCTCATGGGAGCTTGTCTCGATATGGACCGAGTTGCCGACTTGGAGCTCATGGGAGCTTGTCTCGATATGGACCGAGTTGCCGACTTGGAGCTCATAGGAGCTTGTCTCGATATGGACCGAGTTGCCGACTTGGAGCTCATGGGAGCTTGTCTCGATATGGACCGAGTTGCCGACTTGGAGCTCATGGGAGCTTATGTTGTTGACTTTGTGGGGTGTGGGCACGGTTGACCACTTTCTGGTGGGGATGAAGTGCCTTGAGTAGCAGATGCTGTTGACTTCGTGGTGGTACCTGTTATGTGTGTGCTTGACAGGTATATGTGTTCTTGCAAGAAGATGCATGAAGTGTGAAATGAAGAGAGAGAAATTGTGCTCTTGGTGTGATGGGATTTTGGAACACCCTTGCAATGAGAGAGAAGTAAGAATGTAGAGAGTGATCTTGTGTGCGGTGTGATTTTGAGGAAAGCTTTGGATGTATTCATACCTTCACTTACCATTGCCGCTTGAGTGGAGATGGATTTCTGATGTCCGCGGAGGATGCTTTGATGGAGAATGTCCATTCTTTGGATGTTGATGAGAGAATGCCCTTGATGTTGGGTTGGCGAGATGGTACTCTGGATGATGGGTTGGTCGTGCCAAAAGGCTGCCTACGTATCCCTTTAAGAGAATCAGACCAGCGTAGTTCAAGGATGATGGAGAACGCTGGAGGAGAGGCTAGGAGCAAAGCAAAGTAAAGCACATAATTTTACACATAGAAGGAGAAAAAGAAAGAAAAAATCTTTTTTTTTTTTTTTTTTTTTTTTTTAAAGTTCGTGGGTGAACCATTTTAGCCATTGTGTGTTTGTGAAGCCAACCCAAGATCAAGTCATGTTCAGTCGAAGTCCGTATTGCCTCGCTTGAATTCTGTCGTTGTCGTCGTCGTGCCCAACGAAGATTGATGTCTAGCCCCAAGAGATTTGTCGATTATGGGGCTTCAAAAGGCTTTTGATGCCGAGATGAGGGGTTGCTGATTGTAAAGCCCCTAGAATGCCTTTGATGCCAAATTTTGAGGGACTTGCATAGCTCCAAGATAAATCAGCTCTTGGCCCATTCGAGTAAATCGCCCTTTGTTGTTGTAGTGAGCAAGCCCCAAGAGGAGATCGTTGATGCCAAGCTTCGAGAGATTGCAAAGCCCCAAGTGTCGTGGGCTTGTAGATGGCGGGATGTGAAGACCTTTCATTGTAAAGCCCCAAATTATCTCGTGATTGGCTCGGCATTGAGAGCGGATGTACCGTTTGGTAGAATTCTTGATAGAGATCTCCTTCTTGCTCTTACTGGGGAGATGAATGGCCTCATTGTGGTCGATACCCAAATGGCTGAGGGCTTATGTCAAAGGATGCAGTAATGTCTTGCGGTGCCGTCGAGGTCGCGGAGGATAAGGTCTTGGCGTGATAAAGTCTCAAATGAGTATGCTTGCTTGACTCTTCTTGAGTTGAACTAATGACGGATCTTCGGATGCAACTAGTGCTGTGGCCCAACTTTATCTGAGCTGCACCTTGTGCTTTTGATCTTGGAGAAGGGGGTGCTGAATTCCAGAAGCATTGGGATTGGCCGTGGCATTTCCCGCTATAACCCTGTTTTGATTAGAGTTTAGCATATTGAATCTTTTTCCTTTTCTCTAAGACTTCCTTCAAAATCTCGCTGTGAGTTCTAACAAAAATCATCAACTTCATTCATAACATCGGAGTCTTCATTTAAAACCAAGAGGCCTTTGACTTGAAGTGTTGAGAGACCCTTGAAGCTTGATCCCTTTCATGGACCCATAAGACTATTCCACATTGCATTTGCTCGAGTATTGTTCCCCAAAAGACTGTCGGTCGCGGTCGGTCGCGAAGCCCCAATATTGCCCTTTGCTCGGATTACTGTAATGCCGTAGCCCAAAAGATTGTAGATTGCGAAGCCCGTTGAGACCTTCGGTGCCGAATTGAGGAAGCTTCCAATGTTGCACATGACTTGGCTGGGGATACTGCTGGGGAGTTAATTGCTCTTTGCCGAGGGAGCCTTTAAGACTTGACCGTAGCCCCTAGAGTGCCATCATTGATTTCGAGAAAGGTCCACCCTTGATTGGGGAAACGAGCACGGGCACACATGACAAGAGGGCTTTGTGACATCCCTTTTGAGGGACTTTGAGGATAGTTTCACACATCTTTCTTGAGCATAGCCCCTAAGGCGTATTGATTGCCAAATGAAGCAAAAAATCCCTTGTTCTTGAGTCACATAGCCCCTAGGGCGTCACCATATATTGAGCAAAGCAAGAGTGACTCGTCCTCGTGTGAGGGAATAAACATGAGAGGATATGGCAAGAGCTACTCCATTTCTCGGGAGCCTTTCGGCGTACTTTAGAAGTACATACTTGAAGAAGCTTTGAAAACTGAGACACATGTTGTTGCTATTTGCTGCCCAAGCCAATTGACTAGCTAGGGATTATTTGTGCAACCTCGTGCCCTTTTATGATGGGCTTGTTCTCGGATGGATCTTGGTTACCACGGGCCTTCTTTTCATGAACCCAAAAATGCACACTGCTGGAGAATGATGCCAATAACCCAAAACAACCTTTGATGGTGCCATATATTGTCGAGCCTTTTGCAATCCCAAAGTTGAATCGGTGGGGAATTGACTTGTTGGGGAGATCCAATGTAGAGCTTGTGCAGTTGTCTTCTTTAGAGGCCAGAGATCTTCATTTCTCTTTCCCTTCTCTCTCTCACTCTCTCATTTTTTTTTTTATGACGCACCCTATTTTTTGCCTAGACCGCCCTTTCGGGTTTTCAATCTAGCGGGCATCTCTTTTGCGTCTTCATTTTTGACTCGATTAATGAGGAAGTGTGCATTGACTCTAGCTGAGGATGAGAGACATGTGATTTTGCGGTGAAAACCTTTTGTCACTAAAGATGAGTGACATTGACTCGACTAGGGAAGTGTCCCTAGTATTGACATGTATTTGTTTTTATTGAATTGAATGACTCACGAAGGCAAGTAAGTCATTAAGAGAGAAGAGAAGGAAAGCCCCAATTTGATTGCAAGAAATTGGGAGTATGCAGAAAGAATAGAAGTCCCTAGACTCGACAAGGAGCGCGAAATGATTCCAAATCTAAGAAAGTTGTTCAATCTTTTTGATGATTAATTCATTGGCAAATGAATCGTACAAAGATGTCTTGACAAGTTCGAGATGAAGGCCGATCACCATAACGCGCTAGGGCTAAACATTTCTTCTTTCTTGCATGAGACCGGACCCGCAGGTTGCCTACGTTCCTCCAGTGTAGAGGCTCAGGTCACCGTAGTTCTTGTGAATTCTCCATTCTTCGGGATGGAATTGTTGCTTCGTCGTGTAGCTTCGTCCTCCTTTGGTGGATGGAATGATGCTGATCTTGATGCGAACTTCTTTGATTGAGGGGATTTTTTTTTTTTTTTTTTTTTTTTTTGCTCTAACTTTTGCCTAGGTTGATTTGATGGTTTCAACCTAGCGAGCTCTTTTTTTTTTTTTTTTTTTTTTTTAATCCCCCTTTGAAAACTTTGCTTGACTTCTTCATGATTGTTGCTCCACCTTGTTTGTCTTGGCTTCGTCGTTGATGTTGGCGTCGATGTTTAGCCCCTAGGCGTTCAAGTGATGGCCTTCATTCCAAAACTTGTTTAGACAACTTTTCATCATTTTTCCAAGAATTAGATTGAACAACTTGGAAGAGTGTATGAGGACAAGAACGCTTTTTTTTTTTATTCGATGATAAGACTCGACACTTAACATGGGACGAGAGAAAACATTAATGCACACTAAAGAGGACTTTGACTCTTTTTTTTTTTTTTTTTTAATTCCTATTACTAGGTAGAGAAAGAGAAACGGAGATTGTCGTTGTAGTCCCCATTGTCGTTGTAGTCTCCTTGTGGCATGATTTCTTGTAGAAGCCCCATTTCGAAACCAAATCATTCTTCTTTGATGAGTTCTTGCATGTTGGCACTCTCTAAAGGTTGCTCTTCACCCACAGTAAATTCGCCGTTGTCGAACAAATCTTGGATGATGTTTCGGAGAAGGAAGCACCCTTCGGTAGTATGGCCACTATGCTTGTGGTAGCCGCACCATTCACCATATGCATGATTCTTCGGTATCGTCTTCGGCTTGTACCCCTCCAAAGGCTTGACCTTTCCACTTGCCACCAAAGTTTCAAATGCTTCGGCTTGGGTTACTCCTAGGAGAGGAGTGAAAACTCGGTTGTTGGTGGTACCTTTGTAGCTTTTGAGGGACGGGCCACTTGAGCATGCTTTACCCTTAAACTTTGCCTTGTTGTTGGTGAGCTCTTGCAAACGGGCTTTGAGCTCGGAAACCTCTTCCTTGTGAATCTTCCTCTCGAGATCAAAACGGGCTTGCCACGAATTGTCTTTACGGCGGGCATCCTCGAC
Organism: Campanula takesimana; assembly: GCA_026119855.1. Lineage (NCBI taxonomy): Eukaryota > Viridiplantae > Streptophyta > Magnoliopsida > Asterales > Campanulaceae > Campanula > Campanula takesimana. The sequence goes on from JAOWBW010000710.1 coordinate 724,593, forward strand.
AATCATATCCATTTGTTCCCCCATGGCTCTTATTATGTTGAAGAGTCTTTCGTTGGACACGGAGAAGTACCCACCATTGTTGTTGTTGCCGTTGGAAGCCATTGGACCTATTGAAAGAACACGGTTGATTTTAGGTTGGCCCCACAAACACCTTTTGAGTAATATGATTAAACCCACAAACAAGGAAAAAGACTCAACCACATAGAGAAAAATGACTTTTTTTTTTTTTTTTTTTATTTACAAAGTCGGAAGGACGGAGTCCTTTTAGGGGTTTCTAGAAAAAATAGTGGAATCGTCACACTAGTATATAGACCTTCTTGCGGTTCCATATACTCATCGGATTCCACCACGCTTGTGATACCTACATGTGACGGGATTAAACTAAATTAATGTAGTAAATCATACATGCGGGGACGGATTTTTTATTTTCGTCCAAGATAGCCACTTTTGGGGACGGAGTTTTATTTCGTCCATTGCAACAAGTTGGCATGTATGATTTGAAGACATTAGTTTAGGGAAATCTCGGTACATGAAAACCGACTTGAGTCACGGAGTGTTAGACCTTAAACTAGAATTGTGTGGTTTGTGCTCGGCTTGAATATGAGGCTTAAAGGTCACCCCCGGCATGTAGTCGTGAACTACGCCACGGGCTGAGGTTTACCGCTTCGGAAGAGTCAAGGTCGGGTGGAGCTTGAAACTTCCTAGCACGGGCCTCGACGGGTTTGGGGTTGGACTTGTGCGACTCGATTGTGAGCAATTGATAGGAATTGTGCGAGTAGTGTGAGGTCTAATAAGTGACAAAACGTTTTTTTTTTTTTCAAAAGAAATAAAAAAAACAAATAATCACATAATTACAACTTTCGAATCACCCGTGTGACCGATAAAAATAAACAGAAAGTAAAAACTGTTTTGTGCAGGCCCGGTGCCCACACACTGTCAAAACCACTCTGTTCTGTGCAGTGTTCTGTTTCTGGAAAATGCCCAGAAGCGCGCGCATTAGGATGCCTACTCGGGAGGCGCGCGCGTTAGACAAATAGGGGCAGAGGCGCCCGCATCTGGGTGACAACCTGTAAATCAGCGGGTTCAAGGGATTGCCTTGACCCTAAATAAAAATGCTTTCCCCTGCAGAATTTGTTAGCACAGAAACATGGAATGGAAGGACAAGAAGGAAGATGGGCGATTCTGGTAATTGGGGTCGGACGCGCGCGCTTTAGGCCAAGAAGGCCAGAGGCGCGCGCTTCCCACCCTTTTTACCAGAATGCCCAGAAAATAAAATAAAAGAACACCAAAAATGAAAACGCAAGTTTAACCCTCTATCTTCCCCAGCGGAGTCGCCACTGTAGATACCCCGGGGAACCACGGCTTGGCTAGAGCGGTGAATTATCCTAGGATGTCTAACTTGTTTTAGATTTGTTTAGAGTCGCCACCTATGTTTTTAAAGGAACATAAGAAAAACCTAAAAATAGCCTAATTTATGTACAAAACCAGAGATTCAGGAGAGAAGGGTTCGGGGGTTAGGTGACGGAGTGGGAAGTACTTAAACACCCACTCCGCCCCGCTTACGCGGGTCTTGCTACTATTGGTGTTCTAATATTTACATGTCCTTCAATTTATTAACAATGCTAACAATTATAATGTAAAAAAAAAGGGGAAAAGAATGATTTTATTAATTTAATGCTAAATAGTTACATGTTGGACTAGTGCTAAATGATTACATTAAGAAATGAAATATAAATTAAATGAAGTTTGGAATGTTGGGATGTAACCTTGGCCAAACTTCAATAGTGAAGTGGCCTTTTGGTCGTATCCCTTTTTATGGAGATTGCATACTAGTAAGACTAGACAAATAAAATAAGAGAAGAAAAGAGATGTTGTACCTTAGGAAAGAGGACTTCAAACTTGGACTTGAAAATGGTGTTGTTGTAGAGAAAATGTTGTGCAAACACTTTGTGTAGTGTTTTGTAGAGAAAGATTGTTGAGATGATTTGTGTAGAGTTTTTGTTCAAGTCTCAAAAATTGGGTCCTTTTCCAAGGTAGGAGATGATGGTTTTTATAGGTAAGAAAGAGAGGGAAATGATGGAGGGAAATTGGTCATCCATGTGAGATGGAATTGACCAATAGAAAATAAGATAAATAAAATAATTAATAAAAGGAAATAAAAGAAAATCAAATGAAATAAAGATGAAATATTTAGTTTTTGGAAGAAGGCTAGAATAAAGGATTTGGTATTTAATGAAATAAGGGGGGATGAACTTGGATGTAAAAAAAGAGGTTATTTGTGATCAAAGAAGATGTTTTGTAAATAAGAAAAGGGAGGGAAATAAGGTGCAATCCGTTACTGCCAAAGTAGGAAGCGCGCGGGTCCGGCTTTTGTGGCGGGACGCGCGCGCGGTTCACTGGCAGTGGCGGAAGCGCCCGCGGGTGAAAAATGATAGAATGACAGAATGACCCTAAAAGTTAACTCTGTTATGCAGTTTAGTCCAAAACTAACAGAATCAGTTAGGAACTTAACCGAAGTAACAGAAATCAACAAAATTAAGTTAAATAAAAATACTTTGTATGCAATCGGGGTGAGAGGTCCAAGGCGGGGTGTCTACAATATGGCTTGAGCATTCTAGTTCGAATATCCTCATCAATGCGAGAACCCACACCTAGGAGGGAAGCGAAGTCAGGGGAAGGAGGGTACTTTATCTTTTCAGCATAAACCGGTTGGAGGTGCTTGAGGAAAATGCGAGTCTGCTCGGCGATGTCGGGCCTTTCCAAAGTCTGAACGATCTTCTTTTGTGAACCGCTTGGTGACCAGATTTCCGTGGGTTTCACTGGAGTTTCATGTATATTTAGCGGAGCAGTAGGGTTCAAATTGTTTGATGTTGCCATTCGGCTAGCTTCCCCACAAATATCATTACGAGTCACAAATCCCATATATCGGGTAGAGTGAAAGTTCGGGTTGGGGTTGACATTCTGGGACTAGAGTGCTTGGAGATCTTTGAGCTCCAATTTCTTCAAAAGGGTAGCCACAAGGTCCAACATTTCTTCCCGATGCCCCTGGAATAGGCTAATCATACGATTGGTGTGATCATTCAAGCGCCTTTCTGCTGGTAGTGGTGCCCTAGGCACGTTTAATAAACGTTGTAATTGTTATCATTTATTTCATATCAATAAAGAGATATTTTGATTATTATTGTTGTTCATGTTTACTTATAATAATCCCCGTCCCTAGTACTTGTTAAGCACTAGTATAAAGGCTAAATGATCATGGGATGATCATGTTAGATTTATGGGTACTTGTTTGGAACAAGGTACTGGACATGACCCGCTGTATGAGATTTATGTCATGGTCTATGTCGAACATATATCTCATATTAGTTATGTCATTTGAATCCTTAGACATGAAGTTATTATAGTCTTCCACTTGATGAACATTGTGTTTGACATATTCAAACGCTACCTTAACACGGTAGTTATAAAGGGTATGATTGGCATAATCGGATTCCCATTGGGAAGAATAATAAGCTAAATGGATTTGTCCCTCCACGGAGAGATGTCAAGCTTGGGCCCCTCGAAGGAATGATGTTGATGAAATGTTCGGCCGGACTCAAATAGATTGATTGGATCAATAGCATTTGAATTATCAACATATTCGGAATCGAGAAAGTATTGAACAAAACAAGTTGACTGTTTAACCATGACTTGTGTTCAATGACATCGTGGACAAAGGGATTGTGACATATTCTAAAGGAATGCGAACTTGTATCTAGTTATGCTATTTGGGTAGGTATGACGGTTTGCTAGAACCTAATCATATCTTATGGGATCATGTTTGACCCCATTGCCAACTTAGTATAATCCTAGAGGGTCACACACAATAGAACGAATCTTAAATAAAAGGACTGTATTGGAATTTAGGGTCGGAGGACTTCCAAGGAATTTCCTGAAAGTTCTGGGCCTCCTGGTCAACCAAGCGGGCGCTTGGGTTGCACCAGGCGGGCGCCTGAACAAGCCAGAAAATAATTGGACTTTCTGTCCAAACAAGCGGGCGCCTGGGTAGGACCAGGCGGGCGCCCGGTATGCCGATTGGAAATTTCCTAATTCGATTAGGAATGGTTTTTGGCACAAGTTACCTATTTGGAATAGGTCTTAATTGTGTATAAAAACCCCAATTCGGCCAGACCATATGAACAAGTGCTTTTGTGAGTCTCCAAAGAGTTTGAGAGAGATTTTATTTTGTTCTAAGATATCATTGATTGAGGAACAAAATAATTCACAAATAAATTCCATATAGTTCTTTATTAAATTGTGAAAGCGTGTTTTACAATTATTGGTCTAGCAACCAAGATCGAAGAAGTTCCTTTGATATTCGTTAGAAGTGTGGATACCGCTAGAGGGTGAATTTTATCATTTAAAAAAGTTCGTGATTTGTTCGTGATAAAGCTTCAAGATCTCCACCAAGACCAAAGAGAAAAATTCATAGCCATCAAGGGTTAGTTATTCCTCTATTCATCTTGTTGTATTTGATTTAATCATATGAACAAATCCATGGTTTTGGGTTTCTTAAAAAATTTAATTGCTATATTCCGCTGCGCATGTTATTTGGAAACCCAACAGTGGTATCAGAGCCCCGTTCATGTTGATTAATTCAATACTTGGATCATGTTGTGTGTATATAAATTGTTTATGTGCCAAGCATGATATGAATATTGGATTATATGATATTTATGTGTTTTGTGATTTTATGTGGTTTATTGTTTTGCAACTTTAATCGCACGATTCAATCGCAATAAAAATTATGGTGGATTCTGAATTATTTCGATTATTGATTTTTGATTGGATCAAAGTTTTAATAATCGGGGAAAAATAATTTTGAGACAAAATTTTCGAACTTGAAAATTCTATACCATTCTGACCATACAAGCGCTCGCCCGCGCTGGACCAGGCGCGCGCGCGTTGCAGGCGCCCGCTCGCCCTGGACCAGGCGCGCGCGCTCGCTAGGCCAGAATGGAATATTCTGATTTTGTTCAAAATCTGATTCTGGAATTTTTCGATAAATCCAACAAAACCAGTAACAAGACCACTTCAGACTTGCTGATCTGGAATAGGTTTTGGGTAGTTGGTTTGTGTGTGGATTTTGGGGTTTAATTTACCTATTTGTTTTAGTCTTGTGATTCCTAGATTGGTTCAAGTTTTGGATGGCTAATCTGCGTTCATCGAGATTGTGTTTCCCAAAATTGATCGCAATCAAAGTTTCAAAGATAAAACGAAGTTAGAATTATGAAGAGTTCATAATTGCTAACATTGAGAAACAAAGTTCTTGATTCAATGATTGGAGATCCATGTGGAATTGTGAATGCAATTGGCCTACGTTCATCGAGACCATCTATTGCTTAGTTTCGGCCACATGGACTACTTTCTTGGTTTCTTGAATTAGTGCGGGATTGTGGTTGCCTAATGGCTTAGTTCGACCGCACTTCTTGTTGTCTTGATTTGGAGATAATGACCAAAGTTGAAATAGTCTCATCCTCATAATTATAGAGAAACTAATGACACATAAATATCATGCTTAAATTAATGGAGATTAATTTAGTGGCTAAACTTGATGTGTAACATGTTTATATTATGTGCTCATAAATGTGTTATATGCTATATGTGATGAACCTTCAAAAAAAGTTTTAAGTCCTTATTTGCCATGCCATGATTAAAACACTTGTTTATATATGGATGATTTTGATGTGGGTTCGCCTCCGCGAAGTGCATTGATTTTATTCATGTATGAGCAAGATGAGGTTCATTAATTTAATGTGGGCTTGCCTCCGCAAGGTGCGTTAAATTGAATGGTTCCTATGCGTTTAAAATGGTTGGACTTAATTAGGCGTCAAAACAGTTTTGGGCCTAGGCAAAAGATGAGATTAAACATGCTTTTTGAAATTAGATTTCTCAAAGAATCTCATAAAAGGATCTAAGAATCATATGGGATATGATTGACATGATTGTCTACCTAATTAATTTAGTTTTTTGAGCGGTCCGCCTCCGTGGACTCAAAAGTTAAATTAAAGTTGGATCTTAGCCCAATTAAATTATATTATACATTGGATGTATATGAAGGTTATATAATTTAGTGGGAGTATTTTGTTTGAAAAATACATTATTTGTCTCTTTAATGAAAACCGGTACTTATTAAATTTTGGAAATTTTGCATATTTGTAGATAATGACTAATAACACTCAATCAATGTCGTTGCGATCAATCCTTGAGAAGGATAAGCTCGAAGAGAATGGTACTAACTTTATGGATTGGATCCGAAGCATAAGAATCGTTCTTAGGCAAGAAGATAAGTTGTACATTCTCGATGGGCCTCTCCCTGCTGAACCACCGCCTACTGCCCCTAGGGTGGAAAGAGACAATTACAAGAAACATCGTAATGATTCTAGAGATGTAAGTTGTCTCATGCTTGCTGCTATGTGTTCAAAACTCCAACAAAGTTTGGAACATTTGGAAGCCTATGAGATAGGCGTGGAGTTGAGAACCATGTTTCAAGAGCAAGCTAGGCAAGAGAGGTACAAGACCATTGTTGCATTCACTACTTGTAAAATGAATGAAGGGCAACAAGTGAGTCCTCACTTTCTTAAAACGAAAGGTTATGTAGAGCACCTTGAGAAACTTGGCTATCCAATCCCATTGGAGCTAGCCACGGATCTCATTCTTAATTCATTGCCTAAAAGTTATAATCAGTTTGTAATGAATTATAACATGCATGGAATGGATAAGAATCTCTCTGAGTTGCATGGGATGCTCAAAACTGCAGAGATGAAAATTGTGGAGAAAGGTTCTCCCGTGCTCTTGATTCATGATGGGAAGAAGGCTAGTGCCAAAGGAAAGGGTAAGAAAGTTGTCAAACCCAAAATAAGCAAGGCAAAGGTTGCCAAGGCTTCTGAGGCAAAATCTGATTCACAAAAGGATGCAATCTGTTTCCATTGTCAAGAAATTGGTCATTGGAAACGTAATTGCAAGGCTTTCTTGGAAGAGCAAAAGAAGAAGAAGGGCAGCAAGGCTGCGTCGACTTCAGGTATCTATATGATAGATATTCTCCTTTCTACCACTGATTCTTGGGTATTGGATACCGGATGTGGTTCTCACATTTGTCTAAATGTGCAGGGACTAAAGAATAGGAGACTGCTTAAAGAAGGTGAAGTAGATCTACGTGTGGGGAATGGAGCAAGAGTTGCTGCATTAGCCGTAGGGACTTATGAAGTCACTTTACCTTCCGGATTAGTTCTTGTTTTGAACAATTGCTATTATGTTCCGGATTTAAGCAGAAATATTATTTCAATTTCTTGTTTGGATAATGAAAGTTTTAAGTTTCTTATTGAGAATAAGAAATTTTCTATTTATTTAAATGATGTGCTTTATGGTATTGCTAATTCATTTAATGGCCTTTATATCTTGGATGTCAAGAATGAAAATAATGACAATGTCTATCATGTAAATAAGAAATCTAAACCTAATGATGTAAATCATACTTATTTGTGGCATTGCCGTCTTGGTCATATTAATGAGAAGCGTATCTCAAAGCTCCATGGGGACGGACTTTTAGGTTCATGTGACCTCGTGTCATATGACACTTGTGAGTCGTGTCTTCTTGGAAAAATGACTAAGACACCTTTTACCAAGTTGGGTGAAAGGGCAAGCGACTTATTGGGGTTGATACATTCCGATGTATGCGGACCATTAAGTAGCAATGCTAGGGGAGGATTTCAATACTTCATAAGCTTCACTGATGATTATAGTAGATTTGGGTATATTTACCTAATGAAACATAAGAGTGAAGCATTTGAGATATTTAGAATATTTCAAAATGAATTAGAAAACCAACTTGGCAAAAGTATTAAGGCACTTCGATCAGATCGAGGTGGTGAGTACTTGAGTCAAGAATTTGATGATCATCTAAAGAATTGTGGAATAGTTTCACAATTGACTCCACCCGGAACACCACAATGGAATGGTGTATCCGAGAGGAGGAATCGGACCTTGTTAGACATGGTTCGATCAATGATGAGTCAAGTTGATCTTCCAATATCCTTTTGGGGTTACGCCCTAGAAACCGCTGCTTTCACACTAAATCGTGTTCCAACTAAATCGGTTCAAAAGACTCCATATGAGATGTGGAGCGGAAAGAAGCCTTGTCTGTCTTTCATGAAGATTTGGGGTTGTGAAGCTTTTGTCAAAATACTTGTCTCAGACAAACTTGCACACAAATCTGATAAATGTATTTTCGTGGGATATCCTAAGGAAACTAGAGGATATTACTTTTACAACCGTGAGGACAACAAAGTGTTTGTTGCCCGAACTGGTGTCTTTCTAGAGAAAGAGTTTCTCTCCAAAGAAATCAGTGGGAGTAAAATAAATCTTGAAGAAATTCGAGACCCAGAAAATAACATTGAACCAATGGAGGAACAAGAACAAGAACCACAAGGAGTTGTGGAACCTGTTCAAAATACACAAGCAACTCCCAGATCTAGTAGGTTACGATCCGAGCCCGAGAGATATGGATTTCTCGTAACGGATAGTAATGAGGTAGAAATCATTGAGAATGATGAACCGTCAACCTACCAAGAGGCGATGTCTTCTCCTGATTCGGACAAGTGGCTTGGAGCCATGGAATCCGAATTGCAATCCATGCAAGACAATCAAGTTTGGAATTTGATTGATGCGCCCGAAGGTGTAAAAACCATAGGATGCAAATGGGTCTTCAAGAAGAAGACTGACATGGATGGGAAGGTGCATACTTACAAAGCTAGGCTTGTAGCGAAGGGTTATAGGCAAGTTCATGGTATTGACTATGATGAGACCTTTTCACCCGTAGCAATGATCAAGTCTATAAGAATTTTGCTTGCCATTGCCGCATATCATGACTATGAAATATGGCAGATGGACGTCAAAACCGCTTTCCTGAATGGAAAACTCCAAGAGGATGTGTATATGACACAACCAGAAGGTTTTGAACAAGATTCTAAGGTATGCAAATTGCAGAGATCCATCTATGGATTAAAGCAAGCTTCTAGGAGTTGGAATCTCCGTTTTGATGAATCGGTCAAAGAGTTTGGTTTCATCAAGAACGAAGATGAGCCTTGTGTATACAAGAAGATTAGTGGGAGCATAGTGCTATTCCTTATTTTATACGTGGATGACATATTGCTCATTGGAAACGACATTCCTACACTTCAGTCTGTGAAGACTTGGTTAGGAAAGTGCTTCGCAATGAAAGATATGGGTGAAGCCGCATATATTCTTGGCATTAAGATCTATAAAGATAGATCAAGGAGGCTACTTGGTTTAAGCCAAAGTACATACATTGACAAGGTCATTAGAAGATTCCGTATGGAAAATTCTAAGAGAGGCACCTTGCCCATGTTACATGGAGTTTCTCTAAGCAAGACTCAATGTCCTAAGACAAACGATGAGCGTGAGAAAATGAATGATGTTCCATATGCTTCGGCAATTGGGTCCATCATGTATGCCATGATTTGTACTAGGCCGGATGTGTCTTATGCTTTGAGCATGACAAGTAGATATCAATCCGACCCTGGTGAAAATCACTGGATAGCTGTAAAAGCGATTCTTAAGTACTTGAGAAGGACTAAAGACTCGTTTTTGGTCTATGGAGGAATGGAAGATGATCTCGTTGTAAATGCTTACACGGATGCAAGCTTCCAAACTGAGAAAGATGATAGACGATCGCAATCGGGTTTTGTGTTTATGTTAAATGGTGGAGCTGTAAGCTGGAAGAGTTCCAAGCAAAGTACAACCGCTGATTCTACAACAGAAGCTGAGTATATTGCTGCATCGGATGCTGCAAAGGAAGCTGTTTGGATTAAGAAGTTCATAACTGAACTTGAAGTGGTTCCTAGTATTGCTAATCCAATAGACCTTTATTGCGATAATAATGGTGCTATTTCTCAAGCAAAGGAACCAAGAGCACATCAGAAATCCAAACACATACTTAGGCGTTTTCATATCATTCGAGAAATCGTTGATAGGGGAGACGTAAATATATGCAGAGTACCTACTGATGACAATGTTGCGGACCCGCTAACAAAGGGACTTCCACAAGCTAAACATGATGGTCATGTTAGGTCCATGGGTATTAGATACATGGGAGATTGGGCCTAGGGCAAGTGGGAGATTGTTGGTAGTGGTGCCCTAGGCACGTTTAATAAACGTTGTAATTGTTATCATTTATTTCATATCAATAAAGAGATGTTTTGATTATTATTGTTGTTCATGTTTACTTATAATAATCCCCATCCCTAGTACTTGTTAAGCACTAGTATAAAGGCTAAATGATCATGGGATGATCATGTTAGATTTATGGGTACTTGTTTGGAACAAGGTACTGGACATGACCCGCTGTATGAGATTTATGTCATGGTCTATGTCGAACATATATCTCATATTAGTTATGTCATTTGAATCCTTAGACATGAAGTTATTATAGTCTTTCACTTGATGAACATTGTGTTTGACATATTCAAACGCTACCTTAACACGGTAGTTATAAAAGGTATGATTGGCATAATCGGATTCCCGTTGGGAAGAATAATAAGCTAAATGGATTTGTCCCTCCACGGAGAGATGTCAAGCTTGGGCCCCTCGAAGGAATGATGTTGATGAAATGTTCGGCCGGACTCAAATGGATTGATTGGATCAATAGCATTTGAATTATCAACATATTCGGAATCGAGAAAGTATTGAACAAAACAAGTTGACTGTTTAACCATGACTTGTGTTCAATGACATCGTGGACAAAGGGATTGTGACATATTCTAAAGGAATGCGAACTTGTATCTAGTTATGCTATTTGGGTAGGTATGACGGTTTGCTAGAACATAATCATATCTTATGGGATCCTGTTTGACCCCATTGCCAACTTAGTATAATCCTAGAGGGTCACACACAATAGAACGAATCTTAAATAAAAGGACTGTATTGGAATTTAGGGTCGGAGGACTTCCAAGGAATTTCCTGAAAGTTCTGGGCCTCCTGGTCAACTAAGCGGGCGCTTGGGTTGCACCAGGCGGGCGCCTGAACAAGCCGGAAAAGAATTGGACTTTCTGTCCAAACAAGCGGGCGCCTAGGTAGGACCAGGCGGGCGCCCGGTATGCCGATTGGAAATTTCCTAATTCGATTAGGAATGGTTTTTGGCACAAGTTACCTATTTGGAATAGGTCTTAATTGTGTATAAAACCCCCAATTCGGCCAGACCATATGAACAAGTGCTTTTGTGAGTCTCCAAAGAGTTTGAGAGAGATTTTATTTTGTTCTAAGATATCATTGATTGAGGAACAAAATAATTCACAAATAAATTCCATATAGTTCTTTATTAAATTGTGAAAGCGTGTTTTACAATTATTGGTCTAGCAACCAAGATCGAAGAAGTTCCTTTGATATTCGTTAGAAGTGTGGATACCGCTAGAGGGTGAATTTTATCATCTTACAAAGTTCGTGATTTGTTCGTGATAAAGCTTCAAGATCTCCACCAAGACCAAAGAGAAAAATTCATAGCCATCAAGGGTTAGTTATTCCTCTATTCATCTTGTTGTATTTGATTTAATCATATGAACGGATCTATGGTTTTGGGTTTCTTAAAAAAATTAATTGCTATATTATGCTGCGCATGTTACTTGGAAACCCAACACTTTCCAACCACTGTTGCATTGCATACCCTAGCTCGAAGTCCGGAAAACCCTTAGTCGAGTTTGATGATGTATGTCCTTTGTTGGCCATGATTGATGATGAAGACCGGAGTAGAGCTTTGATCAAAGTGGTGCTCGAAACGGACCTCGAAAGTCGCGCTAGAGAACAAGAAGAAATTCTCCCTCTACAAGATGGATGAAAAAGGAAACCTATTTTAGATTCCCGGGAAATGAAGCTTTATGTACAAAAAGAAGCTAAATTTTTTTTGTTTTTTGGATTTCTTTTTTTTTCAAAATTTGAAGCGCAAGCAACGCACAAACCCATGAAAGCCGGACAAGCACCTTGCTTTGTTTTGACACGTTTTAGCATGAGATCTTGGAATAGTGGATACCGTCTCCAAAGTATAGGACCAACGTTTTGCACCTGTACTATTGGCCGTCCAAGCCCCTAGTGAAGGGCCTATACTCTTTTGGGGATCCACCATTTGGTTACGGTCTATGTGAGGGTCTTTACAATTTCAAGTCAATCCAATAATTCCACGTGATATCCACAATTGAGGTCGTTTATAACCCTTTTGGGAACTCATATGATTGAGGTGAAATTGCTAGACAAAAACCGGCATGAAGTCTGGGACGTGTCATTTTTTGAAAACATGGACATCGTGTCTTGGTAACGGGGAAGATTGGCTTACACCCATCGCAACGACTAATAGGCGTTGTTTGGGGTGAGAATGTACACCGCGGGCCCTATAGGGAAGTCCAATGAGCTCCCTTATACCCTCGGGTTACCTTCTCGGGTTTGTACGGTTCTACGAGACGTTATTTTCCAAAACGTGCATGTGTGTGAGGTATCTATGAATTTAAAAAATGATTTTGAAAGTAAGAAAACAAGAAAATCTTTTTCCCTTTTTTATTCTTTCCATTTTTCCTTTTTTTTCTTTTTTAAGGGAATCACCCACCACGCATGCATATATATATATATATATATATATATGCAAATAAGAGGGCGAGGGAAAAAAGAATGTCCCTACAAAACAAAGGTTAGGGCATAAATATATACAACCCAAGCAAGGCAAGTAAAGCATGGCACACACAAAGATTAGAGTCTAGCCCACTTTTAAAAAACATTCCCCAGCAGAGTCGCCACTGTGAGAGCCCGTGTCGCGACCCCGAACCCGCGGGTCCGGAATACGCGAGCTAGACGTCGACTTAAAACCAAAACTCTAAAATATAGAAGTTAAAAATTCCATTTTGAACCAAAAGATGATAACACAAGGTTTTACGAATCCAAGTTTAAATCAACAAAGTACATCTAACATAAGCTCCACAGCTTATACCCAAAAGAATAAAATACACAATTCTTAATGACGTCACTAATGGTAAAACTATCCCCAAAAGGTTATACATTTAAATAATGTAACGATCCATAACAACCTGCCCCAAAATCTCAATCCTCTCGACGTCCTCCTCGATCCGCGAATCCTAATCCTTTTCCTCCTTGGGGGGGTTAAGGAAAAAACAAAGATGGAAATAAACGGGGTGAGATAAAATCTCAGTAAGTTACTAATGCAACTACATGACATGCTATAATGCAATAAGCAATAAAAAATGATAAATATCACATAGCATGTAACAAATAACAGTCAACAGATAGCAGCGGAAAGTAAACACATAACAAAGGATATTAGCCAAGGTTTCCCAACTGATATAACCAATAAAAGGATCGCTGCGCAGCTTCAACAATCAACCAATCCATATCTTCACAGTAGCATAAAAGCCGAAGCGAAAACCCCGGTCAGAAGCGACCAATCAACCCATCAATCAAACAAACATCTTCATAGTAGCATAAAAGCTGAAGAGAAACCCGGTACCGAAACCAATAACAATGTAAAGTGCCACAAGGGGCGGGAGTCATGCCACAAAGTCATGCTCCAAAACGATTAGCTAGAATACCCACAACGGAGCTAGCTCATCCCAACCAAGGCCAATCTGGATGAGGACAGAAGGACCAATGGGCGATGCTATACTGGACTTGGCTCGTGCCATTATAGCATTATCCATTGCCTGACTCGATACACAATTTAACCAGCTGGACTTTCAATCATGCTAAGTAATGAATACTAGCTTTAAAAATATCAAAAGGGTTCCAAAGTAGGGAACCATAACCCAAATCACCATAAAGATACAACGATTACTCATTAAGAGTTTAACAACATTGATAGCAAGAAGTTCCTCATAAAAGAGTTCAATAACAAGAATGGAATTGCTCATAAAAGCCCAACAATACAAATCATTAAAACGAAATGATTCTAGGACAAGGATCCATATCAAACGCATCCTAACATGATACACGCGAGTTACCCATAGAGAGTACTACCCAAATGGTCATTCCCCAAATAGCACAATGACTATCATTACAACTATCCCAAACGTCCGCTCATTATGAAAGTGTTCCCACATTTTCCAATAATCCATAACTAAATTCCATAACCCATTTATTCACAAAGGAACCAAGGCGAAACCACACAAACCGATATTCCCAACTTGATTACAACGGACCGATTCTAAACACTTTGTCATAAGACACTAAAAGAAATCTCAACACAATATAAACCTGAAACTCACCTAAATAAACCACTTCATCTCGAAGTACTCTAGAAGAGCTTTAAAATGATAGTTTACTTGTCCAAAACGGAGTTCGGATGAGAAAGTTATAGCCTTCGAAAGATTGGACAAGAAGCGAATAATTTTCACAGAAAGGAAGGGGGTGTGCGCGTCTCCCACCAACAGGGTGCGCGCGCCTCCCTTAATCAGAAAGAAAGGCACCAACAGGGATACAAAGGGTGCGCGCGCCTCCCAAACATAGGGTACGTGCGCCTCCTATAAACAGAAGAAAAACGCACAAGGTGAGATGGAGGGGGTGCGCGCGCCTCACCCCAATAGGATGCGCGCGCCTCAAACCAAAATCAGCAAACCCAGAATTCTTCCTGGGTTCTTCTACCCGAATTTCAACCCCAAAATTCACCACTTCATCCCCAATCAACACCAACACTCCCAACTAGTTTACCCAAGTGCTAAAACAACTTCTAAGCCTAAAATAACTCATCTAGCAATATTTGGACAACCCTAACCAAGGAATGATTCAAACACCCAAATTTCACAATAATATGAAGAATTTACAAATAGGTTCCAAATCAACCAAAGAAGCCATATATAACAACTAGAGCATCAATGGAGTTAAAGATGAGCATTTTCTTAACATAAATGAGGGAAAAGTAACTTACCCGGATTTTCTCAAAGGTGACGGAACTCGAATATTTTTAGTTCCCCATGATCCTATCGACGATTTAAACACATTTCATTCAATGAGATTTAAGAAAAGATGAGAGGAAGAGGAAGAAAATGAAGAGAGAAGGAAGAGAGAAAAACTTACCTTTTGCTATGGAAGAGAGAGAGAGAAATGTGTTGGGAGAGAGGTGGAGTGAAAGAGTGAGGGAGGTGAGGGAGGAGAGTAGGGAGGGAGTAGGAGAAATTATTGGAACATTTTACACTTAGGCCCCTCCCCCTAATACTACCCTTTCTCAAAATAAACTCCCCACTAACAAATAAGACTCAACACTTCTACACTAGCACAAATGACCCAAATAATATGCTAGGCATAAATTATTATAACACATGAAATGCACACATAAATATTTAAATCAAATAAATAAATAAATAAATAAATAAGCAAATAAATAAATAATAATTATTTATTACTAATAAAATAGAGCCTAGTTTTCGGGTCGTGACATTCACTCCCCCTTAAAGAAAATTCGACCCGAATTTTAACGAGACTTACCCGAATGATCAAGTAGCCATTAATACGATAGTTCCGTCATTTCCCAAATTCCTCAATCATCCATTCTAAACCACCACGTAGTAACCCTAAATAATGTTCACGATACCACGACCTCTCGCACATAACTTCCTTCAATCATAACCTTCACTACTAATTAGAATCCATAATCAAAATGGGAGAATCCCAATTGCTCTCAAACATAACTCTCGAGATATCCCAAGCTCACCTTATTCATAACCTTAATTACACTGCAAAGGTGTTTCCTTTTGTAAATCGCATACTTAGTAGTATTCCCCAAAAATTCAAAACATCACCATCCCGAGCCTAATTAGCTTTTAAAATATAAAAAGGCTAAAGAAATTTCTATTTCCACAATATTCATCGAAATGGTTATATCTCTATGGATTACCATTATAGTGTCTTCACTTTGAGTTAACACCTTAAATAAATAGTACCATACAAACCCCAAAATTTCTCGTACAAAGTGTCCACTTAAACCTATGTTATACTCTCATCCCTTCATTAATCCGGTCTTGAAGCCTAAACAATTCAATATACTCAATAGTCCGCAAAACGATCCAAATTTCATCTTCAAAAGATTTTCTCTAACTCCCATTTAAGTTATAATCCGTGCTCATATACCCAAAGGAAATCAACGAACCCTAAATTCAATAGCTAACCCCAGTTAGTCTCTCACGCATACATTTATTAACTTAATGATACTTAAGCTCAATGGTAATACCAAAATCATAAACCAATTAGCTAGCCTCATTCCAATAGATCCATTACCAAATCACAATATTCTTTAATTATGCCCAAATATTGATACTCAACTTTCTTCACATAACCTTGGTCCAAATCGCGAAACGCCACCAAGGAGAGATTTAGGACCATAGAACCACTATCTAACCAAAATTCAAAATGCCTTTAACATAGATCGAGAGATTGTTACTCTCCCAAAATGTACTTATTAGTCCTTTCTAACTTAACACGCTTACCACCATTATCGATTATAAATTCCATCATACACTCATTACCCATAACAATTCACGCATCCCTCCATACTAATCAATCCCGATGTACTCACGGAGATGTACTAAAAGTAAACAAAATCTCTTAACAAGAAACCCTCGGTTGAATCCTCAACTTTTATAACTCAACCGTTACAATATAGATATTGATCTTATTATCAGTACTACAACCTTGTACCACAACAATGCAATTTAACCCCAAGCTTCTCCTCAAACACTAGGTACTATTCGGAAGAAAATGAAAATCTTACAAATGATAAATACACCCAAGAAATTGACCGAAACTAAATACTCGGATTTCAATTAAGAAAAGATAGGTATAACTCTACCCAAAGGAACGGTCTCAAACAGTTTTAAGAAATTAGGAATGGAGAATATAACAATCCCCCTATAACAATAGACTAAAGCAATAGTAACATCAAAATCTTGTAATAGCAACATGGCTAATTTAGCAGGTGAGACATAACCATACTTAAGCACATCATAAGCACATAAGACTTCATCAGATACCCTAAACTCCTCCATAGGAGTAGACATCTACAACACATAAGTCAAAGACTCAGAAGAAATAAATACAACTAAATGCACAGAAACACATAAATGCGATGATCCTAAAATGCACGCGCTCGCTCTCACGACGCAAAATAATACCTCCTGAAATTTATCCGTTACCTGGTGAGTGCTGATTAATCGCAATTACTCTGCCCTATACCTTAGGGTTCCCCGAAGCATCTCTCTTCTGACCCGGTGAAGTACTGGTTCCTGTTCCTGATGATTGAACCTTAAACCTCGGACAATCTTTTATGAAGTGACCCAGTTGACCACAATTGATACATTTTCCCTGCTTCTTCCAACACTTATCCTCCAAATGGCCTTCCCTCTGACAGTAAGTGCAAAGCCACCTACCTTGTTTCCCTTGTTTCCCCGGAGTAGTACCCGGATTCCCTAGCGCAGTTTGTTCCTTAAACTGAGATGGTGCTCCCAAATTACCTCGGTTATCTGAACGGTGTTGTGGTTGAGATTTAGCATGGCTTACTTGTTTACCCGTATTTGCAACCTCGGTCTTCCTCTTATGCTCCCCAATATCTTTCTCGATTAAGTATGCCCGGTCTACCGCATCCTGGAAGGTCACAATCTTCTGGGCAATAAGCTGAGTACGGATGGATGTCTTTAAACCGCGGATGAATCTCATGGCTTTCTGTTCCTCAGTCCTCACGAGATAGTCACAGTACCTGGCTAATTCTGTGAACTTAGCCGAGTACTGAGCTATAGACAACAAACCTTGCTCCAAGTTGAGCAGCTCGATCTCCTTTCGGTTTTGATCCACTACCGGAATGAAATGCTCCTTGAACTTTCGCACAAACAATTCCCATGCATACACTGTGTGAGTATCATCCCAACTCACTTTAACACCCTTCCACCAATGCTCGGCGGCACCCACAAGTTTATAAGACGCAAACCGGACCTTGCCTTCATCGGTGCAACCAAAGACATCATAAATTTTCTCCATCGACTTAATCCATAGCTCGGCCTTCCTTACATCGGGTTCCCCATTGAACTCAACCGGTTTCAATTTCAGAAATTGTTCCAATCCGTAGCGGGGTGGTGGTGCTTGTTCTACCCTCGGACCTTGATCATGTATGGCCTTCATGGCCGCCTCAAACATGCCCTGAAACATTGCACGGGCTTCATCCCTTGTTTCATTCTGATTCGCATTACCGGTATTACTTTCACTACTTCTCCTTCGAGCCATTTCAAACAAGTACCTGCATAAAACAACAAATGTTACTCACTCCGAACACACTACCCTCCTAGGTCATACTAATCCACCTATACATATACTTAGAGCTAATTCCATAGCTCTGATACCAACTGTCGCGACCCCGAACCCGCGGGTCCGGAATACGCGAGCTGGACGTCGACTTAAAACAAAAACTCTAAAATATAGAAGTTAAAAATTCTATTTTGAACCAAAAGATGATAACACAAGGTTTTACGAATCCAAGTTTAAATCAACAAAGTACATCTAACATAAGCTCCACAGCTTATACCCAAAAGAATAAAATACACAATTCTTAATGACGTCAATAATGGTAAAACTATCCCCAAAAGGTTATACATTTAAATAATGTAAACCGATCCATAACAACCTGCCCCAAAATCTCAATCCTCTCGACGTCCTCCTCGATCCGCGAATCCTAATCCTTTTCCTCCTTGGGGGGGTTAAGGAAAAACAAAGATGGAAATAAACGGGGTGAGATAAAATCTCAGTAAGTTACTAATGCAACTACATGACATGCTATAATGCAATAAGCAATAAACAATGATAAATATCACATAGCATGTAACAAATAACAGTCAACAGATAGCAGCGGAAAGTAAACACATAACAAAGGATATTAGCCAAGGTTTCCCAACTGATAGAACCAATAAAAGGATCGCTGCGCAGCTTCAACAATCAACCAATCCATATCTTCACAGTAGTATAAAAGCCGAAGCGAAAACCCCGGTCAGAAGCGACCAATCAACCCATCAATCAAACAAACCATCTTCATAGTAGCATAAAAGCTGAAGAGAAACCCGGTACCGGAACCAATAACAATGTAAAGTGCCACAAGGGGCGGGAGTCATGCCACAAAGTCATGCTCCAAAACGATTAGCTAGAATACCCACAACGGAGCTAGCTCATCCCAACCAAGGCCAATATGGATGAGGACAGAAGGACCAATGGGCGATGCTATACTGGACTTGGCTCGTGCCATTATTGCATTATCCATTGCCTGACTCGATACACAATTTAACCAGCTGGACTTTCAATCATGCTAAGTAATGAATACTAGCTTTAAAAACATCAAAAGGGTTCCAAAGTAGGGAACCATAACCCAAATCACCATAAAGATACAACGATTACTCATTAAGAGTTTAACAACATTGATAGCAAGAAGTTCCTCATAAAAGAGTTCAATAACAAGAATGGAATTGCTCATAAAAGCCCAACAATACAAATCATTAAAACGAAATGATTCTAGGACAAGGATCCATATCAAACGCATCCTAACATGATACACGCGAGTTACCCATAGAGAGTACTACCCAAATGGTCATTCCCCAAATAGCACAATGACTATCATTACAACTATCCCAAACATCCGCTCATTATGAAAGTGTTCCCACATTTTCCAGTAATCCATAACTAAATTCCATAACCCATTTATTCACAAAGGAACCAAGGCGAAACCACACAAACCGATATTCCCAACTTGATTACAACGGACCGATTCTAAACACTTTGTCATAAGACACTAAAAGAAATCTCAACACAATATAAACCTGAAACTCACCTAAATAAACCACCTCATCTCGAAGTACTCTAGAAGAGCTTTAAAATGATAGTTTACTTGTCCAAAACGGAGTTCGGATGAGAAACTTATAGCCTTCGAAAGATTGGACAAGAAGCGAATAATTTTCACAGAAAGGAAGGAGGTGCGCGCGCCTCCCACCAACAGGGTGCGCGCGCCTCCCTTAATCAGAAAGAAAGGCACCAACAGGGAAACAAAGGGTGCGCGCGCCTCCCAAACATAGGGTGCGCGCGCCTCCTATAGACAGAAGAAAAACGCACCCTCACCCCAATAGGATGCGCGCGCCTCCAACCAAAATCAGCAAACCCAGAATTCTTCCTGGGTTCTTCTACCCGAATTTCAACCCCAAAATTCACCACTTCATCCCCAATCAACACCAACACTCCCAACTAGTTTACCCAAGTGCCAAAACAACTTCTAAGCCTAAAATAACTCATCTAGCAACATTTGGACAACCCTAACCAAGGAATGATTCAAACACCAAAATTTCACAATAATATGAAGAATTTACAAATAGCTTCCAAATCAACCAAAGAAGTCATATATAACAACTAGAGCATCAATGGAGTTAAAGATGAGCATTTTTTTAACATAAATGGGGGAAAAGTAACTTACCCGGATTTTCTCAAAGGTGACGGAACTCGAATATTTTTAGTTCCCCACGATCCTATCGACGATCTAAACACATTTCATTCAATGAGATTTAAGAAAAGATGAGAGGAAGAGGAAGAAAATGAAGAGAGAAGGAAGAGAGAAAAACTTACCTTTTGCTATGGAAGAGAGAGAGAGAAATGTGCTGGGAGAGCGGTGGAGTGAAAGAGTGAGGGAGGTGAGGGAGGAGAGTAGGGAGGGAGTAGGAGAAATTATTCGAACATTTTACACTTAGGCCCCTCCCCCTAATACTACCCTTTCTCAAATAAACTCCCCACTAACAAATAAGACTCAACACTTCTGCACTAGCACAAATGACCCAAATAATATGCTAGGCATAAATTATTATAACACATGAAATGCACACATAAATATTTAAATCAAATAAATAAATAAATAAATAAATAAGCAAATAAATAAATAATAATGATTTTTTACTAATAAAATAGAGCCTAGTTTTCGGGTCGTGACAGCCCGCGCTCGAAATCCGCACACGCCGAACATGCGAAATGATATGTGATCGCTCAATGAAAGCGGTTCGGGTGAGTGCCTCGTGCAAATACGCTTTTGGAAATGCGCTCGGTTCCCACACAATGGTTTCTTCTTGAATCTTTAATTTAATTGCAAGAGTCTCCACCTCACTTTATTTTAGGAAAAATGAAGACAAAACCTTTTGTTTAGAGAAAGTGGGTTCGGGGGCTAAGTTACGAGAAGAGAAGGGATTAAGCACTCTCCTCGCCCGTGATGGTCTCTATTATGCATGCCACTTAGATTCATTTTATACCTTTTATGCTTTGCTTTTATGCCCTAACAAAATGGTGATTTAATATATGGGAGTCTTCCAATTCTAGGAATGTTTGCTTTTATTTCACAAATGAGAGTCGGTTTGGGTGGACTCCCACTCGATTTTGAAAATGGTTTTATCATTTATATACGGAAAATCAAACACATAAAGGGGTAGGGGATTAATATTTACATTGGTGTACAAAAGGGAAACAAATCCCAAAACAAATAAATGTCCAAAAGTCCGTCCCCAAGCATTTTTAGGGACTGCTGTCCATTATTCTTTGTGTACCTATTATTGTAGTCACTCAATCTATAAATTAAAGGTCAATAAAACTTCCTAACACATTAAACATCTACCATGATTTTTCCTATGATTTTAGGAGTAATTTATGGTGTCCAAATAAGGCATGCAAGATGATACTTTCCACAGCCCAGTCTGACAGATTTTCATACATCCATAAAAGATACATTTTTTTCATCATAAAAAAAGGGAATCATAGAAAACACTTAACATGAAAGTTGTTCCTAACGTCTTAAAGTTTATATATGGAAAGTTTCAAAGCCATCAAGCAAGTTTAAGTCAGCCAAAACACTTCTGACATTTTGATGTCAAAACAGGAAACATGCTATTCTGAGAACAGAGAGTTGAAACAAAAAATGGAAGGAGCCTCTTCCACTCAGGCTAAAAATATTATGTTTACATTTTCATATTACTATGTTTGTCCAGAACAAAATATATTTTGTGGTATAAGACCAAAAGCCACGTTTTCTATGCATAAACAACGCAACAATGCAGAAAGGTACAACATGGACAGATTATTGGACATCCACACATGTCATGAAAACACTTATCAAAACTCACTCAAATGAAAAGATATGAACATGAAACTTTGGGTGAACATGGATATACATGTTATTTACATGAAATAACAATCCTTCAAGCATTTAGACATGATTTCATGAGGTTCTATACTAAGATGAGACAAAAGGTGGCAGATTCAAGGTTTATGAGAGAAAACAAGTTTATTCTTTGGAAAACCTCTTGAATCCACCACAAACTTAAACTTGATACTCTTACATGAATGATATATACACACAAGATAAATAGCATAGCATGCTCAAGAGCTCAAAATACCATTATATATCATCATTTAAAGAGAAGAACAACAAGAGTACCAATATTGCTTGATTTTAAACATCAAATGGAGATCTAGCCTAACAAGGTGGCTAGATCTCTCAAGAAATTACATGAACCACTACATATTACACTTATGAGGATTACAAGATGAGAATATTACCTAAGTTGTGCTCCCTTTGCTTCCAAGAGAAGGCTTTTTTGGTGTTTTTCTTAAGGCTTTTGCTTTGTGTTTAAAAGAGTTTGGTTTTGGTTTTGTTTAGTGTTTGTGTTGTGGTGGTGCTATGATGGTGTGGTAGTGGTCTTATGAGGGAGATTGAGGGTGTTTAGGGTTGCTAGAGGGAGCAAGAAAGGAGAGAGGGCTGTTGGGTATGCCCACACATATCTCAGTTTTAATGTAATAGAATTTATTAGATTTGATTGATCCATCACCTAAGTTTTATTTCATGGACTTTAGACCCACATGTAAGAAGTATTTATACTTCATTTTTTAGGTTGTCCATTGTTATAGAATAGGCTTAGAAATAGGGCAAGAAGATCAAAATTCAAGAAAAATCACATTCTGAGTTTGAGCCAAGTGACCATGCGCCTATATGCGCCATGCGCTCCATTTGCTCACACGCTACTCATACGCGCCTGTGAAAGTATATGCGCCTCTTGATCACGCGCAGCAACCATGCACCTAGATTAGAGCTCATGCGCCTCTAATGTTTTTAATGCGCCATGCGCTCTTCTGGCTCACGCGCATCAAAGTATTTATTCAACACTCAGTGATTTATTGAAGATTCAAAGACTTGAAGAGAATTCAAATTACGCCAATGATCCAACGGTGGTTAAAAGATACATATGCGCCTAATCTGTTGACACGTGTCATCAACGGTCACATTTATGTTGAGTGTCAAAATGGCCATAATATATGCATGCTCCAATCAACGAGCGACAGCTCATCTTATCCACAAGGATTTCCAACGGCTAGTTTTTTGAAGTTCACTATAAATACCCCATAACTTCAACATTTTGAAGTTGCTGAGTTTTGCTAAGAATTTCAAGAATTTCTCTCTCAAAGCATTTGTTGAAGATTTGAAGATTGCCTTCGTTTTTCCAGATTTCCTCAAGAACATCTTCATACCTTCATCCTTAGCCCAGATCTTCAAGCTATAACACTTTAGTTTCATTGTGCTCTAAATCATAAAGATCTAAAGAGCCTTGATACTAAATTCATACACTCACCTCTTAAAGTTTGGTCACTTAGATCCATCTTTTAGAGATACACCGGTTATTGTTTTGGATTTGTTCATTCATAGAATATTAGATCTTGAGTTAGTGTAGAAGCTCAAAAGTTGTAATTTGTAACACTCTCTCATTATATAAGATCTCCATTAGAAATCCAAGACTAACCATCTTGGTAGAGGACGTAGATCTTTAATTGATCGAACCTCTCCTAATAGCTTGTGTTATTATCTTGTCATTTTCTTTCAAGTTATTATCTTCACTCACTATTTGCTTGTTTACTCATTGTAGATTGATTGAACTGAATTGTGTCGTGTTGTTATTTCATTTGCCTTAGTTCCTTATTTCAACCAATTTGAGCCAAAATACTTAGAGTGTGTGTGCGCCCCTTTATCATATTTTGCGCCTATTTTCATTACTAAATTCCGTTGTGCATTTCACTCACTCACTTAGGCGCATTTCATAACGCTTACTTGATAAAGTGCGCATTTGCAATTGAGTTTATCAAGGATACGAAGAGATTTTTAAAACAGCTATTCACCCCACCCTCTAGCTATTTTTCATACCCTTGTTGCCCTTTGGGACCAACAAGTGGTATCAGAGCAAACACCTTTATAAAACATTTTTCGTTTTTCAAGCTTAACAGCTTGGGTGCCGATTCTAAATGGCAATCTCAAAACCTATGGCAACTGCAAACTACACTCACGTTCCGGTCTTTGATGAAGATCATTTTGACGTGTGGAAATTCAGCATATTGACTCATCTCAACTCAATCGATGAAAGGCTCCATGACACCGTCGTTTATGGACCTTATATTCCGATGAAGGCGAATCCAAATCCACACACAAATGCTGTTCAACCAACCGTCAAGAAACCAAGGGAAGAATGGACTGAGGAAGAAATTAGAAGAGTTGCAAATGATGGCAAGGCAAGAAACATTCTTCTAAGCACTCTAAGCACGGCTATGAAACAACAAGTCATGCATTGTGCTACTGCTAATGAGCTATGGGATGCTATTGATGTCACGCCCCGGAAATCTCAAAAATCCATAAATAAAAACTTTACAAAATGTGCATCTCCAAAATGTAATATACCAAACCGGGTGCGTGAATTCAACTATAAACCAATACCAACAAACAACACCTCAATGAGATTATAACTCGGAGACTAGAAACAAATGCGGAAGCAAGAACAACGATTAACAAAATATCCAAAGTACAACCGTATATACAAAACACTGAACGACTACAAACCCACAATAAAATACATAAAGGCTCCGAAGAGCAACTATCCCAAATACGATCAACCTGCTCAGAAGGTTCCCGCTACAACGGACCTCACAACGCTACCACTTGCTTTCCTGGGGGGGGGGGGTTAAGGAAAACAATTTGAAACAAGAAACGGGGTGAGATAAAATCTCAGTAAGTTACTAAATGCATCTACATGGCATAATATCATGCAAATCAACGATAACTGAACAAGTAAATCACGTAACAACAAATGAGAAAGCTCCCTATCGCCAACTGTCCCATACCAGTTGGAAATAACGACTAACTCATCATGCAGCACATAAGACTGAAATAAACACGTAACAAAGGATACTTAGCCAAGGTTTCACCAAACTGATAGAACAATCACTGCGCAGCTTCAACCGATCAACCAATCAACAATAGCAGTATAACCACTGAAGAGAACCCCGGTCAGAACTGACCAATCAATCAATCAACCCATCAAGCCATCTTCATAGTAGCATAAAAGCTGAAGAGAAAACCCCCGGTACCGAAACCAATAACCAAATGAAGTGTCACAAAGGACGGGAGACATGCCACAAAGTCATGCTCCAAGTAAAGCTAAAATGCACACAAAGGAGCTAGCTCTTCTCACATCCAAGGCCAATCTGGAGGAGGGTAATAATGGGGCAAAACAATAATTAATATTTATTTAATTGCTTGTTTATTTATTTAAATTATTATTTATTTAAATATTTATGTGTGCAATTTATGTGTTATAATATTTATGCCTAGCATTTTATTTGGGTCATTTGGGTTAGTGTAGTATTGTTGGGTCTTAGCTGTTAGTGAGGAGTATTGAGTTGGGTAGTATTTGAGGAGGGGGTCTTTGTGTAAGTTTTTGAATCCTACTCCTACCCTCTCCCTACACCTCCTTCTCCCTCACCATACTCCACCTCCATTCCCAGACAACTCTCTCTCTCTCATCCTTGGGTAAGTTTTCTTCCTCTTTCCTTCTCTCTTCTTTTTCTCCATCTTCCTCTCATCTTCTCTCATTTCTTAAAACTTGAACATTGTTTAGATCGTCGATAGGATCGTAGGAAGCCAAAAAGAATCGAAATCCATCAACTTTGAGAAAATCCAAGTAAGTTACTTTTCCCCCATTTTGATGCTAAAATGTTCATATCATGTTTAGATAATGTTTGATGTGTTATATTTGAAGTTTGGTTGGGTTTTGGATTTATTGAGAATTTATTTTGGGTTTTGATTAAAAATGGTGAAATCTTGAATGTTGGGTTTGATTCTTGATTTTGGTTGTTAAATGTTGTTATAGGAGTCCTTTTAGGCTTATAAGTTGTTTTGGTACATTAGTATACTAGTTGGAATGTTGGATTTTTGTTGAAATGTGTTTTGGGTTTGAAAATGGAAGAACCCATGTTGTTCTTTCCGGTTTCTGGCAATTCAGATCATTGGGCGGCCGCACAAAATAGTATGGGCGACCGCACATCTATCTGAAAGCTTTTGTTCTTGTTTTGAGGCTTTTTGGGCGACCGCACAGTCCACTTTGGGCGGCCGCACAGAACCTCTGAAAGTTTACATTTTGTTAATTTTGTGTGATTGAAGAATGCGTTTTGATCCAAACCTTGGGTGTCCTTCTAGTTGACCTTAGTGAACATTGTAGCACACTCTAGTGATAGAATTGAGTCCCTTGTGATCAAGTTTGTGTTTGGAATTAATTAAGTGTTAATTGAGATCGTTGGAACACTTTATTGATTGGGTTTGATTCTTTTGTGAATAAATACGATATGGAACTTGATTAAGTATCATTTTGGGAATGTGGTTCATCTTTGATGTGCGGTTTGCATTGGTTGACCTTTGTGGTAATTTAATTGGATTGGTTCCCTACTTTGGAACCTTAAGTTGTTTATTCATGCTAAATTATTATTACTTAGCATTTATTTGGAAGCCCAGCTGGCATATTTGTTGCATCGGGCGATGGGAAGGATTATAATGGCAAAGCCAAGTTCATTATAATGTTGACCATTGTTTTGCCCTTACTACACCCCCTTTTCCAGATTGGCATTGGAAAGGATAAGTTAGCGTTCCTCTGTGAATGTATCTAGCTAGCGGGCATGACTTTGTGTCATGGTCCTTGTCCTTTGTGACACTTTTATGGTTATTGTTCCGGTACCGGGGTTTTCTCTTCGGCTTTTATGCTATTATGAAGATGATGATTGGTTGGTTATTGAAGCTGCACAGCGATCCTTTATTTGGATGTTCCGGTTTGGAAAACCTTGGCTATATCCTTTGTTATGTGTTTATTTCCGCTGCTATCTGTTATGTGATAAATGCTATGTGCTATGTGATATTTATCATTGCTTATTGCTTCTTGCATCATAGCATGTCACGTAGTTGCATTAGTAACTTATTGAGATTTATCTCACCCCCTTTTCTTTTATCTTTGTTTTTCCTTAACCCCCCCCCCCAGGTGCTAAGGATTAGTCTCGCTGATCACGAGAAAGAGGACGTCGAGTGTGGATCCGTTCTTTTGGGGAAAGGTTGTTATAGGTTGGTTTACATTATGTAAATGTGTAACCATTTTGGGATAGTTGTACCAAACAATGACGTCATTAAGAATTGTATATTTATATTTTGTTGGGCATAAACTTGTGGAAGTCTATGTTAGTTGTATTTGGTTTTTATCAAACTTGGTTTTGTAAAACTTTGGATCATTACCTTTTGGTATCAAATGGAATTTTTAACTTCGGTATTTCTCAGTTTTAGTTTTAGAGTCGACGTCCAGCTCGCGGTCCCGGGCCCGCGGGGTCCGGGGTCGCGACAGTTGGTATCAGAGCTATGGCATTAGCTCTAAGTATAAGTCTAGGTGGATTAGTATGACCTAGGTGGGTAGTAGTGTGCGGAGTGATTAACGGTTGATGTTTTATACAGGTACTTGTTTACAATGGTTCGTAGAAGGAGTGGTGAAGGTAGTACCGGTAATGAAAATCAGAATGATACAAGGGAAGAAGCCCGTGCCATGTTTCAAGGCATGTTCGAGGCGGCCATGAAGGCCATACATGATCAAGGTCCGAGGGTAGAACAAGCACCACCCCGTTATGGTTTGGAGCAATTTCTGAAGTTGAAACCGGTTGAATTCAATGGGGAGCCCGATGTAAGGAAGGCTGAGTTGTGGATTGAGTCGATGGAGAAGATTTATGATGTATTTGGGTGTTCGGATGAGGACAAGGTCCGGTTCGCGGCTTACAAGCTTGTGGGAGCCGCCGAGCATTGGTGGAAAGGTATTAAAGCTACTTGGGATGATACTCACACGGTGTATGCGTGGGAGTTGTTCGTGCGCAAATTCAAGGAGCATTTCATTCCGGTTGTTGATCAAAACCGAAAGGAGATCGAGCTACTCAACTTGGAGCAAGGTGTGTTGTCTATAGCACAATACTCGGCTAAGTTCATAGAATTAGCCCGGTATTGCGACTATTTGGTGAGGACCGAGGAACAAAAGGCTATGAGATTCATCCGGGGATTGAAGACCTCCATCCGTACTCAACTTATTGCTCAACGGATTGTGACTTTCCAAGATGCGGTGGACCGAGCCTATTTGATAGAGCAAGATATTAGGGAACATAAGAGGAAGACCGAGGTAGCTAACCCGAGTAAGCAAGGAGCTCAAGGCAAGCCACAACACCATTCCGATAATCGAGGTAACTTTGGGGGACAAGCTCAGTCCCGAGGGCAACCGATCCCAAGGAACCCGGGTACCACTTCCGGGAACCAAGGGAGCCTAATTAGGAAGCCTTGTACCTTTTGTCAAAAGGTAGGCCATGCGGAGGATAGGTGTTGGAAAAAGCAAGGCAAGTGCACCAATTGTGGTGAAATGGGGCACTTTTCGAGAGATTGCACGAGGCACCGTGGTCAGTCATCCAGGTCAGGAGTTGGTAATAATCAGGGTCAGAAAAGGGATGCAGCTGGGAAACCCAAAGTCCAAGGAAGGGTATTTGCCATGAATCAACAACAAGCGACCGATGATCCATCCGTTATTGGAGGTATTGTTTCTGTGTCTAATGTGAGCGCACGAGCGTTAGTAGATCCAGGATCATCTCATTCATACATCTCTGTGCAATTTTCTTCTATGTTAAATGCTGCATTCGAGTCTTTACCATACGTGCTAGAGGTGTCGACCCCTATAGGAGAATGCTTAATTTCTGATCGAGTCTTTCGTGCTTGTGATGTGGTTATTTATGGTCGAGTCCTTTGTGCGGATTTGGTAATTCTTCCTATCCAAGACTTTGATGTCATTTTGGGTATAGATTGGTTGAGCAAGTTTCATGCGTCCGTTGATTGCCGTAAGAAAACTGTTACTTTTTCTATTCCCGATGTGCCTAAATTTGTGTTTGAGGCTAGTCCCCTGAGTGGGAAGGTTCGCTTAATTTCTTTTATGAAAACGAGAAAATTTTTGCATAGTGGTTGTGAGGGGTATTTGGCTAGTGTTCTTGATACTAGGAAAGAATCCCCTAGTTTTGATAGTGTTCGGGTAGTTCGAGAATTTCCCGATGTTTTCTCTACCGAGTATGATATGCCTCCCGATCGTGAGATTGAGTTTTGTATAGATCTTTTGCCGGGTACGGCTCCAATTTCGAAAGCACCTTATAGGTTAGCTCCCGCAGAGTTGAAGGAATTGAAGGTTCAATTGCAAGAGTTGCTTGAGCGAGGGTTTATCCGCCCTAGTGTTTCCCCGTGGGGAGCACCGGTTTTATTTGTGCGGAAGAAAGACGGTTCCTTGAGATTGTGCATCGATTACAGAAAGTTGAATCAGGTTACGGTGAAGAACAGGTATCCTCTACCGCACATCGATGATTTATTTGATCAGCTTCAAGGGTCCGTGGTTTTCTCAAAACTTTATTTGAGGAGTGGGTACCATCAGTTGAAGGTTCGATCGGAGGATATTCCGAAGACTGCTTTTCGCACTCGTTACGGTCATTATGAGTTCTTGGTTATGCCGTTTGGGTTGACGAACGCGCCGGCCGTGTTTATGGATTTGATGAACCGGATTTTCCATCCCTATCTTGATTCGTTCGTGGTGGTTTTCATTGACGACATTCTTGTTTATTCGAAATCTCGAGAGGAGCACGAGCAGCATTTGAGGACAGTTTTATCTGTTCTTGCGAGGGAGAAATTATTTGCGAAGTTTAGCAAATGCGAATTTTGGCTCGAGAAGGTGTCATTTCTGGGTCATGTGGTTTCTAAAGACGGTATTTCTGTGGATCCTTCGAAGATAGAGGCTATAGTGGATTGGAAGAGACCCGAATCAGTGTCAGAGATTAGAAGCTTTCTTGGTTTAGCCGGTTATTACCGAAGGTTTATTGAAGGGTTTTCGAGGATCGCTACTCCGATGACTCAGTTGACCCGGAAGAATGTTCCGTTTGTGTGGACCGAGAAATGTGACAAGAGTTTCGAGGAATTGAAGAAGAGGTTGACTACCGCACCGATCTTGACTTTGCCTAATGGGAGCGATGGCCTAGTGATTTATAGTGATGCTTCGAAAGAGGGTTTGGGTTGTGTGTTGATGCAGAATGGGAAAGTAATTGCGTATGCTTCGAGGAAGTTGACCCCGAGTGAACAGAATTACCCGACTCATGATATGGAGTTAGCGGCTATTGTCTTTGCGTTGCACAAATGGAAGCACTATCTTTATGGAGCGAAGTTTGAGATTTTCACGGATCACAAGAGTTTGAAATACCTTTTCTCCCAGAAAGAGTTGAATAATAGGCAGCGCCGATGGATGGAATTGTTGAAGGATTATGATTGTGCGATTTCTTATCACCCGGGAAAGGCGAATGTGGTAGCCGATGCGATTAGTAGAAAATCTTATGTGGCTTCGATGATGGTTCGAGAATGGAAAATGCTTGAGGACGTTCGAGATTGGTCTCCTCGTGAATCGAGACATGGGGCTATTTTTGCGAATATTAGGGTGTCTCCGACCCTAGTTCAGAGGATAAAAGAAGCTCAGAAAGAGGATCCCGAGTTGGTGAAGATAATGGGTAAATTGAAGGAAAAGAATTTCGAGGATTTTTCTGTTAGCCCGAGTGGAGTGTTGACTTTCCGTGGTCGTTTGTGCGTACCCGATGTTGGTGGATTAAAGAGGCAAGTTCTTGATGAGGGTCACAAATCGAGGTATACTATTCATCCGGGTAGTACGAAGATGTATCAGGATTTGAAGCAACAATTTTGGTGGATTAATATGAAAAGGGAAATAGCCGAGTATGTATCGAGGTGTTTAACGTGTCAGCAGGTCAAAGCCGAGCATCAGAGACCCGCGGGATTACTTTAGCCGTTAGATATTCCCGAGTGGAAATGGGAGCATGTGACTATGGATTTCGTTACGGGACTACCTCGTACCCGTAGGAAGTATGACAGTGTTTGGGTAATAGTGGATAGATTGACCAAGAGTGCCCATTTCTTGCCTATTGACATCAGATATTCGATGGAGAAGCTTGCGACCCTTTATATCGATGAGATCGTTAGATTGCATGGGGTTCCGGTTAGCATTGTGTCAGATCGAGACCCGAGGTTTACTTCTAGATTCTGGAAGGCGTTTCAGGAAGCTTTGGGTACAGATTTACGATTCAGTACTGCTTTTTATCCCCAGACCGACGGTCAATCCGAGAGGACTATTCAGATTTTGGAGGATATGTTGCGAGTTTGTGCGATAGACTTTTCCGATTCTTGGGATTCGCACCTACCGTTAGTGGAATTCTCTTACAACAACAGTTATCAGGCTAGTATCGAGATGGCACCGTTTGAGGCCTTGTATGGAAGAAAATGTAGATCGCCTATTTGTTGGGATGAGGTTGGTGAAGCAAAGATTGTGGGTATTGATTTGCTTCGGGATTCAGTTGAGAAAGTTAGAGTTATCCGGGATAGATTGAAGACAGCCCAGAGTCGACATAAGAGCTACGCAGATAACCGAAGGCGAGATCTTAGCTTTCAGACCGGTGATTTGGTGTTCTTGAAAGTGTCTCCAAAGGTGGGTATTCGTAGGTTTGGGAAGAAAGGCAAATTGGCTCCGAGGTTTATTGGCCCGTTTGAGATTTTGGGAAAGATTGGACTTCTTGCGTATCGACTCGCGTTACCGCCATCCTTAGACCGGTTTCATAACGTTTTCCACGTTTCTATGCTTCGTAAGTATGTTCATGATCCATCTCACGTGTTACCGAGGGTACCGGAGGATATTGAGCCCGATATGTCTTATGAGGAACGACCGGTTCGGATCTTAGATTCCAAAGTCCAAGAGTTGAGGAGCAAGAGCATTGCGTTGGTTCGAGTTCTTTGGAGGAATCATAACATCGAGGAGTCGACTTGGGAGCTCCGAGATGAGATCGAGAGGAAATTTCCGTGGCTGTTTGTTTAAGGTGAGTCTCGTTAAAATTCGGGTCGAATTTTCTTTAAGGGGGAGTGAATGTCACGACCCGAAATATAGGCTCTATTTTATTAGTAATAAATAATTAATATTTATTTAATTGCTTGTTTATTTATTTAAATTATTATTTATTTAAATATTTATGTGT
The DNA here is from genome assembly GCA_026119855.1 of Campanula takesimana. NCBI lineage: Eukaryota > Viridiplantae > Streptophyta > Magnoliopsida > Asterales > Campanulaceae > Campanula > Campanula takesimana. Next base: position 757,122 of record JAOWBW010000710.1, read on the forward strand.
GCAATTTATGTGTTATAATATTTATGCCTAGCATTTTATTTGGGTCATTTGGGTTAGTGTAGTATTGTTGGGTCTTAGTTGTTAGTGGGGAGTATTGAGTTGGGTAGTATTTGAGGAGGGGGTCTTTGTGTAAGTTTTTGAATCCTACTCCTACCCTCTCCCTACACCTCCTTCTCCCTCACCATACTCCACCTCCATTCCCAGACAACTCTCTCTCTCTCATCCTTGGGTAAGTTTTCTTCCTCTTTCCTTCTATCTTCTTTTTCTCCATCTTCCTCTCATCTTCTCTCATTTCTTAAAACTTGAACATTGCTTAGATCGTCGATAGGATCGTAGGAAGCCAAAAAGAATCGAAATCCATCAACTTTGAGAAAATCCAAGTAAGTTACTTTTCCCCCATTTTGATGCTAAAATGTTCATATCATGTTTAGATAATGTTTGATGTGTTATATTTGAAGTTTGGTTGGGTTTTGGATTTATTGAGAATTTATTTTGGGTTTTGATAAAAAATGGTGAAATCTTGAATGTTGGGTTTGATTCTTGATTTTGGTTGTTAAATGTTGTTATAGGAGTCCTTTTAGGCTTATAAGTTGTTTTGGTACATTAGTATACTAGTTGGAATGTTGGATTTTTGTTGAAATGTGTTTTGGGTTTGAAAATGGAAGAACCCATGTTGTTCTTCCCGGTTTCTGGCAATTCAGATCATTGGGCGGCCGCATAAAATAGTATGGGCGACCGCACATCTATCTGAAAGCTTTTGTTCTTGTTTTGAGGCTTTTTGGGCGACCGCACAGTCCACTTTGGGCGGCCGCACAGAACCTCTGAAAGTTTATATTTTGTTAATTTTGTGTGATTGAAGAATGCGTTTTGATCCAAACCTTGGGTGTCCTTCTAGTTGAACTTAGTGAACATTGTAGCACACTCTAGTGATAGAATTGAGTCCCTTGTGATCAAGTTTGTGTTTGGAATTAATTAAGTGTTAATTGAGATCGTTGGAACACTTTATTGATTGGGTTTGATTCTTTTGTGAATAAATACGATATGGAACTTGATTAAGTATCATTTTGGGAATGTGGTTCATCTTTGATGTGCGGTTTGCATTGGTTGACCTTTGTGGTAATTTAATTGGATTGGTTCCCTACTTTGGAACCTTAAGTTGTTTATTCATGCTAAATTATTATTACTTAGCATTTATTTGGAAGCCCAGCTGGCATATTTGTTGCATCGGGCGATGGGAAGGATTATAATGGCAAAGCCAAGTTCATTATAATGTTGACCATTGTTTTGCCCTTACTATACCCCCTTTTCCAGATTGGCCTTGGAAAGGATAAGTTAGCGTTCCTCTGTGAATGTATCTAGCTAGCGGGCATGACTTTGTGTCATGGTCCTTGTCCTTTGTGACACTTTTATGGTTATTGTTCCGGTACCGGGGTTTTCTCTTCGGCTTTTATGCTATTATGAAGATGATGATTGGTTGGTTATTGAAGCTGCGCAGCGATCCTTTATTTGGATGTTCCGGTTTGGAAAACCTTGGCTATATCCTTTGTTATGTGTTTATTTCCGCTGCTATCTGTTATGTGATAAATGCTATGTGCTATGTGATATTTATCATTGCTTATTGCTTCTTGCATCATAGCATGTCACGTAGTTGCATTAGTAACTTATTGAGATTTATCTCACCCCCTTTTCTTTTATCTTTGTTTTTCCTTAACCCCCCCCAGGTGCTAAGGATTAGTCTCGCTGATCACGAGAAAGAGGACGTCGAGTGTGGATCCGTTCTTTTGGGGAAAGGTTGTTATAGGTTGGTTTACATTATGTAAATGTGTAACCATTTTGGGATAGTTGTACCAAACAATGACGTCATTAAGAATTGTATATTTATATTTTGTTGGGCATAAACTTGTGGAAGTTTATGTTAGTTGTATTTGGTTTTTATCAAACTTGGTTTTGTAAAACTTTGGATCATTACCTTTTGGTATCAAATGGAATTTTTAACTTCGGTATTTCTCAGTTTTAGTTTTAGAGTCGACGTCCAGCTCGCGGTCCCGGGCCCGCGGGGTCCGGGGTCGCGACAACACACTAACTCAATCATCTTATTTTCCCCACTAACATTTAAGACCCAACACTTCTACACTAGCACAAATGACCCAAATAAAATGCTAGTCATAATTTATTATAACATATAAAATGCACACATAAATTATTAATTAAATAATAATTTAAATAAATAAATAAGCAAATAAATAAATAATAATTATTTATTACTAATAAAATAGAGTCTAGTTTTCGGGTCGTTACAATCTACCCTCCTTAAAAAGAATTCGCCCACGAATTCACTCATCAAACTTCACCACACGCGGTCATAATGAGGCGACAAAATATCAACTCGCATAAAGCACTTGTAACCCCAAATCAAGTACCTATTAAAGATTTCAGACATCAATTCCATGACTCAATTAAACCCACACATAATGAACACATACATATCTCAAGCATATTCATATCAACATCCTAAAGTTAACTTCCTCTTTCATCCCGAATTTCACATTCTCAAAACTATCACTTGTTCACCAATTCTGAGACATAGCTGATTCGATCCTGATTAGCATTACGCTCTCCATCAACCTTTAAATCATCAACATCCATAAGCTTTACTTTTCCGTTTCATCCGCACGCATTAACGATCTATACATCAACCCACGTAATCATACTACTACCCGAATAAATAAGAGAAGGAATAGGGCTAACGATTACTGTCACCCAATAACTCAATGATATAACCAAAAATCTACTGTTATCAACTATCCGGTCAAATGCGATTCCACTACCACACTCACTTTCCTTATAAGATAAAACATAATACAGTCATAACCTTTGAATTTCTCAACTACTAGCATTACCTCATACTTAGTTTTCTAAGGAAATATATCCATCAACTTTTGATAGTCCGTTATCATAACGTTTCAACTTGGTCCCAAAAAAATTAAAATATAATATAACCCGCTAAGGTAAAATCACTAAAATCACAACAAATTCCAAGTCACAGATGGTTCCACTTATCAAGCGTTAATCCTCAAAATATATGCAAATACTTTATCACCCCAAATCGCAGAATCCAGATTACTCCTAAACACAATTCTCGAGATACTACAGACTCGTCTTACCCATGACCTTAATTGCACTGCAAGAATACTCCATTAGATCGGATATTTAGGATTACTCCTCAGAAATTCAAAATATTTAAACCATCTCGAGCTTAATCAACTTCATACTATACAAGGCTAAAGAAATTTACCATCCCCAAAATTTTCACCGTAGTGGCTATATCTTCAAGGATTACCACTATAGTGCTTTCACTCTAATTAACACCTTAAACTAAAGGTACAATATAAGCCCAAAATTCTTAACACAAAATGTCCACTTAAATCCACGTTAAACTACCATCAATACATTAGTCCCATTCTGGAAAGCCTAATACAATTCCACATACTCAGTAGTCCGCAAACAACACAAATTTTATCTTCAAAAGATTTCCTCTAACTCCCATTTAAATTAATAATCCGTGTTTACCATAAAAAAATGATTATAACTTCCACAATATACTCATAACTCATTTTGCTTTAACTCAACTCCAATCATGTACTAATATGATCCCAAACAAGTTAAGTATTTCCTCATACTAAACAATTCTGATGCACTCACAAAGATGTACCAAAAGTAAAGAAAAATCTCTTATTGAGAAATTCTCAAATTGAATCTTTAACTCTTTTAACCCAACCGATACTATATGTTCACCGATTTACCTATCAGTATTATAGCCCATATCAACTCATCATATAACCCAAGTTCCCTATCGGTCAAGCGACATATCGCACCCAGTATAAATTATACTTAAGACTTCAATATTAGTATTGCCAACTGAATAAGCTAAATTCCCAGCACAACCTTATAATAAAGATTTTCTGATTTTCAATATAGAACCTGGACATTATATATATACTTAGTATGCTCCTAAACAAAGTCAAACATACCAATATAGAAATATTCTCCACCTATCGATGGTACACAAGAAATTCGTAGCATATAGAAAGCTAAACCATACCACTTAACTCATCAATATCCCGCATAGGTGACATAACTAAATCACCCTATACATACTAGTAGCAATCACGTAGTTCCCCATTCGAGAATACACCTCAACATAAATCACTTAATAAGAACAAACATACGAACATAGCACAAGACATTTCCACTTTACGAGATAGGTACGTCCAAGCCATCAAAACTCGCACTCTCGATTCCCAAGCCGACAAATCCCCAATGGAACCAACACTATTGACACCAATCCTATACTTGATAAACCACAAGAGAAGGAACACTCGACGTCAATATCACGACTCATAACTCAACCAACTTCTAACTTAACTTCATACTTTCAAGAAAACTTAGTTTCTAAACCACTCAAAATCATAACACCCAAGTATTGAAACCTATTCAATATCAGAGTTCTTATTCCCCTTCAAGATCTAAAACCATTGCTCTGATACCAACTGTCACACCCCAGAAATCTCAAAAATCCATAAATAAAAACTTTACAAAATGTGCATCTCCAAAATGTAATATACCAAACCGGGCGCGTGAATTCAACTATAAACCAATACCAACAAACAACACCTCAACGAGATTATAACTCGGAGACTAGAAACAAATGCGGAAGCAAGAACAACGATTAACAAAAATATCCAAAGTACAACCGTATATACAAAACACTGAACGACAACAAACCCACAATAAAATACATAAAGGCTCCGAAGAGAAACTATCCCAAATACGATCAACCTGCTCAGAAGGTTCCCGCTACAACGGACCTCACAACGCTACCACTTGATTTCCTGGGGGGGGGGGGTTAAGGAAAACAATTTGAAACAAGAAACGGGGTGAGATAAAATCTCAGTAAGTTACTAAATGCATCTACATGGCATAATATCATGCAAATCAACGATAACTGAACAAGTAAATCACGTAACAACAAATGAGAAAGCTCCCTATCGCCAACTGTCCCATACCAGTTGGAAATAACGACTAACTCATCATGCAGCACATAAGACTGAAATAAACACGTAACAAAGGATACTTAGCCAAGGTTTCACCAAACTGATAGAACAATCGCTGCGCAGCTTCAACCGATCAACCAATCAATAATAGCAGTATAACCACTGAAGAGAACCCCGGTCAGAACTGACCAATCAATCAATCAACCCATCAAGCCATCTTCATAGTAGCATAAAAGCTGAAGAGAAAACCCCCGGTACCGGAACCAATAACCAAATGAAGTGTCACAAGGGACGGGAGACATGCCACAAAGTCATGCTCCAAGTAAAGCTAAAATGCACACAAAGGAGCTAGCTCTTCTCACATCCAAGGCCAATCTGGAGGAGGGTAATAATGGGGCAAAACAATGGTCAACATCACAATGGACTTGGCTGTGCCATCATAATGTTTCGCATCGCCCAAACACACACAAAATACCAGCTGGACTTTCAAGTAAAGGCTAAGTAATAAAATACTAGCACAATAAACAACCATTGATTCCAAAGTAGGGAATCATACTAATTAATCATCATAAAAGATGCAAACGATTACTCAAGAAGAGTTCAACAACAATAGCACAAGGAGTTTCTCATAAAAGAGTCCAACAACATTGACCATTAAAACATAATGATTCCAAGATAAGGCATGTACCAAATACATCCTAAATATGATACCCACAAGTTAATCATAAAGAGCACAACCCAAACGGTCGCTCGCAAATGGCACAATGACTATTACCAAAATGACCCTAAACATTTACTCATAAAGATATACTAGGACTATGAACTCAACCATCTCATCACACTTGGAATTCCAAAGTAGGAAATCAGAATGAATACACCTTAAGGTTAATCAAACCGTAAGTACCCAATTGCCAATTCACGCTTTACCTCCGTCCATAACGAACCAATTCTAAACACCGCAAACGAATCCAAAAGGTTACCCTTATTAGAACATGATCACGACCGGACTAAACCCTACACTTTGTTGTTCAATAACAACCCTCTAGGTACTATAGGACATCGCCTAAAACCTAGACCAAGTCTTACTCGAAAATCAATTCGATTGGAACAATCACGAACACATCATAAGATGCCCAAACATTCCCAAACAACACTTGATCAAATTACATAACACCATTGTTCACAAAGGAACCCGTTTTAATTACTAAAGTGTTTCACGGTGCCCAACTAAGTCAACTAGAATAGTACTACGGAACCTAGACCGAGACTACACCTTGATCTTAAACCTCAATGAAAAGACAACCATTCTTATCTATAACCATACGGCCAATAGAAGCATTGCGTAGTACTCGAAAAGAGATTTCCAACGATAGTTTACACGTCTAAAACGGAGTCCGGACGAAGAAGTTATGGTCTCCGGAAGATTGAACGTAAAACGGACAATTTTTATAAAGTGTTCGGCCGGACATCATGAAAAATCCCTGTTTTAGCTCCGAATTTCACTCCTTTCGTTCTAAAACTTAGGAGTACCTATATATACTTCTATCCTAACATTTAAAGACAAGATAACTCAATTCATGTGCCTCTAAAACCCAAATAACCCCAAAATTGTTAAGGAACATAAAACTAATTTCACAACACAAACTTAATCACAAAGGACCCAATTCTATCACTAGAGTGCACTACAATGCTCACGAAGGTCGACTAGAAGGACACCCAAGACTTAGACCAAAACGCATTCTTCAATCACACAAAATAACAAATGAAAGCCTTCAGAGGTTCTGTGCGGCCGCCCACTCGAGTCTGTGCGGTCGCACAAAAAGCCATCAACCAAGAACAAAACCTTTCAGATAGATGTGCGGTCGCCCACCATATTTTGGGCGGTCGCCCAACCCTCTGGTCTGCCGGAAATTGGGAGGGATGAACTGGGTTCTCCCATTTCTCATACCCATTTCACACATTCTCAAAATCAATACTTCCCACATGAACCCCAAAGTACCCAAACAACAACTAACCAAAAAGGGGACCTTAATAACACCATCCATCAACCAAAACCAAGATCAAATCTCAATATTCAACAAAATAACCATTTTTAATCAAAACCCAAAATAAATTCCAAATAAATTCTAAACTCAACCAAACTTCAAATATAACACATCAAACATTATATAAACATGATATGAACATTTTAGCATAAAAATGGGGGAAAAGCAACTTACTTGAATTTTCTCAAAGTTGCCGGAACTCGAATATTTTTAGCCCCCTACGATCCTAACGACGATCTAAACAAGTTTCATGTTTTAAGAAATGAGAAATAATGAGAGGAAGAGGAAGAAAATGAAGAGAGAAGTGAGAGAGAAACTTACCTTCCAATGGCTATGGAGAGAGAGGGAAAAATGACTGGGAAGGGAGAATGGTGAGGTGAAAGTGAGGGAGGTGAGGGGAAAAGAAGGAGTAAGTAGGAGATTTACACATAGACCCCCTCCCCTACACACTAACTCAATCATCTTATTTTCCCCACTAACATTTAAGACCCAACACTTCTACACTAGCACAAATGACCTGTTGGTCCCAAAGGGCAACAAGGGTATGAAAAATAGCTAGAGGGGGGGGGGTGAATTGCTGTTTTAAAATTCTTTTCGTACCCTTGAAAAACTCAATTGCAAATGCGCACTTTATCAAGTAAGCGTTATGAAATGCGCCTAAGTGAGTGAGTGAAATGCACAGCGGAATTTAGTAATGAAAATAGGCGCAAAGTGTGATAAAGGGGCGCACACACACTCTAAGTATTTTGGCTCAAAGTGGTTGAAATAAGGAGCTAAGGCAAATGATATAACAACACAACACAATTCAGTTCAATCAATCTACAATGAGTAAACAAGCAAATAGTGAGTGAATTTAATAACTTGAAAGAAATAACAAGATAATAACACAAGCTATTTGGAGAGGTTCGATCAATGAAAGATCTACGTCCTCTACCAAGATGGTTAATCTTGGATTTCTAATGGAGATCTTATATAATGAGTGAGTGTTACAAATTACAATGTTTGAGCTTATACACTAACTCAAGATCTATTACTATGAAAGAACAAATCCAAAACAATAACCGGTGTATCTCTTCATGAAGAATCTAAATGATTAATCTTAAAGAGGTGCGTGTGTGTTCTTAGTATCAAGGCTCTTTAGATATTTGAGATGGAGAGCACGAGAAACTAAAGTGTTAAGGCTTGAAGATCTGGGCTAAGTATGAAGGTATGAAGATGTTCTTGAGAAATCTGGAAAAACGAAGGCAATCTTCAAATCTTCAACAAATGCTTAGAGAGAGAAATTCTTGAAATTCTTAGCAAAACTCAGCAACTTCAAAATGTTGAAGTTATGGGGTATTTATAGTGAACTTCAAAAAAACTAGCCGTTTGGAAATCCTTGTGGATAAGATGAGCTGTCGCTCGTTGATTGGAGCATGCATATATTATGGCCATTTTGACACTCAACATAAATGTGACCGTTATGGACACGTGTCAACAGATTAGGCGCATATGCATCTTTTAACCACCGTTGGATCATTGGCGTAATTTGAATTCTCTTCAAGTCTTCGAGTCTTCAATAAATCACTGAGTGTTGAATAAATACTTTGAGGAGCGTTTGAGCCAAGAGGCGCATTGAGCCAATAGGCGCACAGTAAGCGTGCGCTTTAAATCAAGGGGCGCAGAGGCGCGTAACATAGCTTATGAAGAAATCCTTATGCGCGCGCTCTAAATGGCGCATGGCGCGAGTGAAGAGGGCGCATGGCGCGTGGCGCAGGAGGCGCATACGCGCGGCTCAAACTTACTGAGTGATTTTTTCTTGAAACTTGATCTTATTGTCCTATTTCTAAGCCTATTCTATAACAATGGACAACTTAAAAAATGAAGTATAAATACTTTTTACATGTGGGTCTAAAGTCCATGAAATAAAACTTGGGTGATGGATCAATCAAATCTAATAATTTCTATTACATAAAAACTGAGATATGTGTGGGCATACCCAACAATCTCCCCCTATTTGATTGATGCCATTACCTACTATATCAAGGACAAACATTATACTTGATAAAAACATGTCCAAATGAATGAAATTGGTAATTCATGTCTCAAGTTAATGCACACACTAGTCCAAAATATAGATTTCTAATCTATTCCAATAAGAATAAAGAATTACATATTGAAAGATAGAAACAACAGTTTAACACATTCAAAATGATATATGATTTTTAGTTTTGAAATGTGTTTAAACCAAGTTTAAACTTAATGCATGAAAGTATGAAACAATTCAATATGATGCATATGAATTTAAACAATATTCATTGTTCTACAAACGAGGAGTTTGAGTGAACAAGGTTTGATAATAAGTGATGCATTGTTCTCATTAAAACTTGGGGTGTAAGAGTTACAAATTACAAGTTTCGAATAGAACAAAAACAAAAGGTGCTAAAACAAGTAAGCACAAAATCATTAACACAAAAAGTTGATTCTATTACAAAAAGGTTCTAATAACTTACAATAAAAAAAAAACTAAGGGTTGGGAGGCGCATCATCTTCTTTCAATCCTTCAACGATCTCTGAAACAGAACGCTGAATTTGTTTTGCGAGCTGATGACTACGGTTCGCTAACCCTTGAGTGTCAGTGACACTGGAGTGAGTGGCAGTGATACCGTCTCTAATGTAACTTAAGCGATTCACATTGATGTTTTGGTATTCATCAATGGAACGCTGAGTGATTTGCTGCTGCTGAGAAATATTTTCTTCCAAGATTTGAATGTGAGCTTCAATGGCATTTTGAGCCGTGATAATGTCGGAAGAAATATGTTCGGCGCGTCTGTCAGAACTAGAGTGAGCAGCAGTGAAGTGAGTGACGACCAATTATTTCAAGACATCCAACTTTGATACTAGCACGTTCATGTTGGATTGAGACGCAGCAGACTGAGGTATGAAAGTAGGCGCAGAAGTGGTGGTTTGCGCCTGATCAGTATGAGGTAGAACCTGAGTCCGCGCCGGAGGAGGAGAAGGAGCAGAAAGTTTATCCTTGAGAGAGTTCATCTCCCCCTTAATGGCAGCGATCTCTTCAGATTGATCAGTGAGTAAGGAAGTAAGAAGCTCAAATTGAGACTTTATATGCGTCTGTCCTTGCTCTAAATTTGCTTGCCCCTGCTGTAAAGAATGAAGAATGGAAAGTACCTCGCTCAAATCAGGAGCAGATGGAGGAGGCGCAGGGGTAGAGAGTGGCGCATCATCTTGAAGGGGCGCAACATCTTGAAGGGGCGCAGAAGGAGATGGAGGCGCACGAGGAGGTGAATGAGTAGGAGACTCAAATTCATCTTCAGTTTCAACATCAACAGTTTCAACAACAACTGTTTCAACATCAACAGTTTCCGTTGTGATTTGATCTGGTCCAGGTGGAGGCGCAACTGGAGAAGGAGTGCGCTGAGGGATGGTCTCTTGCTCCCCCTGAACTGGTTCCTCTATGTCTGAAATGTCATCGCCGAAGAAATCAGAGAGGAGTTGTTGTAGATACCCCGGGGTGAAACCACGGCTTTAGGCTAGAGCGTGTGAGTCGTCCTAGGATGTTTAACTTGTTTTATTTTGTGTTTAGAGTCGCCACCTATGTTTTGAGGAACATAAGAAAAACCTATTGATTGTAGCCTAATTTCGATTACGAAAACAGAGATTCTTTGTTTTGAGGTCCGGGGGTTAGATTACGAGATGGGAAGTACCGAAACACCCATCTCGCCCAACTTAAGTTGGTCTTGCTTGATCAAAATCTACATGAATGAAAATGTTCTTCTTCTTCTTCTTTAAGTCATAAAAAGGGGGTTTAAAATAGGATTTGGAATGTAGGAGATAACTCCTTAACCAACCTCAATGAGATGAGGTGATCATTAGAGTCATGTCCCAAAATGATTTGGGTGATTGCACATTTGATTAAAGTAAAAGAGAGAGATGAGATGAAGTAGAAAAGAAAGGAAAAGATGGACTTTTACCTACAATTCGAAGACCTTCAAACGTTGCTTGAAGAAATCATTGGAGAACTTTTAGAAGCGATTTTGGTATAGTTTTTATAAGTTCAATCTTTTGTTGATTTTTCGACCCTTGAAAATGGAGGTAAAGAGAGGTTTTTATAGGTGAAAGACGGGTGTTTTTGGTGCCAAAACTCAGTCACCAAGAAATCCTTCCCGGGCAAAATCCTGTAAATTGAGCAAGGGAGGGAATCCTGGCTAGAAATCTGTAACTGACGCCCAGAGGCGCGCGCTTCCTGCTTTGGGGGCGGGAGGCGCGCGCGCCTGGCTCCTAGTTTCGGAGGCGCGCGACTCAGATAAGGCAATTTTGACAGAATGGACTAGAAAGTCAGCCCTGTCATTCAGTTTAGTCCCTGGACTTAACGAAGTTAGTCAGGAACTTAACGGAAGTGACAAAAACTAACGAGAAACACTTAAAATGGGGAGAAACACAAAATCAAACGTGCAATCGGGGTGAGCGGTCCAAGGCGAGGTGTCTACAGAGCCCCTCGGCGACGTGGATTGCAAAGCAAAATGCGTCGACGAAAGTTAAAAAACACCCGCCGAGGACATCACCAAGAAAAAGCAAAGACTCGATGAAAGCAAGAATTTGAAATTGCGAGAGATAGTGGTGCGCTCCCTGTGTGAGCGGGTTTTGCTGGAGTGCTTATTGGGGCTCATGGGAGCTTGTCTCGATATGGACCGAGTTGCCGACTTGGAGCTCATGGGAGCTTGTCTCGATATGGACCGAGTTGCCGACTTGGAGCTCATGGGAGCTTGTCTCGATATGGACCGAGTTGCCTGTCTCGATATGGACCGAGTTGCCGACCTGGAGCTCATGGGAGCTTGTCTCGATATGGACCGAGTTGTCTACTTGGAGCTCATGGGACCTTGTCTCGATATGGACCGAGTTGTCGACTTGGAGCTCATGGGAGCTTATCTCGATATGGACCGAGTTGTCGACTTGGAGCTCATGGGAGCTTGTCTCGATATGGACCGAGTTTGCCGACTTGGAGCTCATGGGAGCTTGTCTCGATATGGACCGAGTTGTCTACTTGGAGCTCATGGGAGCTTGTCTCGATATGGACCGAGTTGTCGACTTGGAGCTCATGGGAGCTTATCTCGATATGGACCGAGTTGTCGACTTGGAGCTCATGGGAGCTTGTCTCGATATGGACCGAGTTTGCCGACTTGGAGCTCATGGGAGCTTGTCTCGATATGGACCGAGTTGAATGTTTTGAATGAGGTCGTTAGTGAACCCTTGTTGATGAATCCGTTAGTGAATCCGTTCGATGAAATATTGCTTTGAAGCCTCGTGCCATTTGGAGTCACACTTGACTTTTTTTTTTTGAATTGTGGGGTACGGGCACAGTTGACCGTGACCAGAAAAATGTTCCTGCTAGGGATGAAATGTTGAGATTGACTCTTGAGGGGGGTGTGGCACCCGTGACAGAACTTAGGGAGTTCGGAAATTTGAAGAGGACAGCCTACTTTTGAGTGGGAGTTTCTATCCTACTTTCGATTTTTGGACATGCCTTAAGGGCGGACCAGAAAAAGGTGTGCCCAAATGGGTGTCCGAGGATCGGGACAGTGTCTTGATTTAGGATGGAGATCTCTGACAAGGCCTTTTTCTTGAAGCGATTTAGACTTGGGAGGCGCGCGCCTTCCTATGTAGGCTTGGGACGCGCGCGCATTTCAGACTGCTGGCGGTGGCGCGCGCGTCTGGGAGGCGGAATTCAGGCTTGACATTTGCTGACCAAAAGAGCCCCCAACAGCTATAATATCATCTTCTGTTCGACCACTTGATTCTCACAGCTCCTTTCTGCCATTTTTGAACATCATATTATTGCTTAACTTCGCTTGTGATCAACATTTTCCATGGCTTCCAATTCTTTCGCCCTTGATGCTAAGGTCGTTAGTGTGTATGAAAAGGACTTGGGCACTTTTGTGTATTCTTTCAAGACCCATCCCAAGAAGGCCTTCATTAAAGATTTCGGGTTCCGAATTCTTTTCACCTTGCGGACGTTGAAGCCGGATTGGGATTTGTTGAGAGCTGCCGCGGCTTTCTGGGATTGCGACAGCCATACCTTCAACCTTTCAGCTAATGAAATGGTGCCGACTGTTGACGATTTCGGGGCCATCCTTGGCATGCCTTTCGCCGGTCGGATTGCCGTCCCTAAATATCACCGTGGTGCTGTCGACTCTTGGGTTGAGTTACTGAATCTCCCTATGGAGGACGTGAGGAAGATGTTGCACGGTACCGTGATTGACATAACTGAGTTGCCGATGTTCTTCAGTTTACACTCGGAGGACCCGATGGTTCAATCTTTCAAAAGAAATGCCATGGCCGTTTGTCTCTTCAGTGAAGTACTGTTTGTTACACCTTTCGGGACTGCGGACGCGCAGTTGGCTGAGATTATTTTGCAAGCTAAGGAGCAGCAATTTAGTGTAATCCCTCTTATTGTAGGGGAGACGTTGCACGGCCTTGATGAGTTACATAAGACGGGCAAGATGTGTCGGGGAAGCCCTTTGCTCTTGACCATATGGCTTCGAGAACACTTCAGAATTTATTCTCCGGATGGTGATTTGTCTCCTTTTTCTGTTCATAGGAGGAAGTTGTTGATCCGGGATTTATCTGAAGATGATTGGAAGAAATTCTTTGCCTCTCGGGTGACCGTCGATGTTGAGTGGTGTCCTCCTTCTTGGGGTCTTCGTCCTTTTGTGGAATGGACTCTCGGTTTTTAGCACGTGGTTGTACCCGGTTTGAGAGATTCTTCATTTTACCAGCCAGAGCGGGTTCTGCGGCAGTTTGGTCGCCAACAGACAATTCCTTTTCCGAGGGATGGAATGCTTCGTCCAGTTGCTTACATGGGTCCCGACTTCTCAAGTGAGCTTCAGTCAGCTTGGGTAGATGACCGCAATCGTTGGGCTTTCGCTCCTCTGCATCGGGGAAGTGTCTTCCTTCCTGAGAGCTACTTGGATTATTTATTTGGCACCCTTTACCGTGGCATCACTTGGGTTGATGTGCTTCGTGCCGAGTTGTTGGGACAGGGTTTTTGAGCCTAGCAGCACTTTGAGATATAGGGAGGCTGCTGCTGATTCGAGTAACATTCTCGCTGACCCTTTCGGTACTCCTTTGGATGACTTTTATTCCAGGAGACGTGTTGCAGCACAGAAGGTTTCGGTGCGTATTAGTGCTCCTTTGTTACCCAAGAAGAAAAGGATTGAGAGGCGATCGGGTGGTCCTTCGAAGGCTAAGAGAAAATTAGATTTTTTCTTAGTACCCTAAGAGATTGCAATTAGACCACTTTGTTTTAGGATTTAATATTTTGATGTCTTTTGTTGCTCAATAAATCCGTTGCAATGGTTTGAATAATTCATTGAATGAATAAAATTGCATTTTGTTTTTTGAAGTGAATTGGGTATTTTTGATATGTTTTAGACCGCACCCGAAGGTTGCCTACGTTCCTCCAGTTGGGAGGCTCAGGTCTTCGTAGTTCAAACAAACAAAGACCATTTTTTTTTTTTTTTTTTTTTTTTGTTGTGCACCCTGTTTTTTGCCTAGACCGCCCTTGCGGGTTTTCAATCTAGCGGGCTTCTTTTTTGCACGTGCTCTAATTTTTGGCTAGGCCGCCCTTGCGGGTTTTCAACCTAGCGAGCGATTCTTTTTTTTTTTTTTTGTAATGGTCTTTGTTTATTAAGCGTAGAACCTCTTGAGCTTGTCGAGGTTGACCTCCTTTGGCAGCTGGTCACCATCTAAATCCACTAGCCGGACTGCACCACCGCTTAGTATCTTTTTGACCACGTACAGACCGATCCATCGGGGTCCCCATTTCCCCAGGGGATTCATGGCATTAGGAGGATGTTGTCTTAAGACCAAATCTCCCACATTGATGTTTCGAGGCCTCACTTTTTTGTTGAAAGCTCTTGCCATCCTTTGCTGATATGCCCTCGTGCGTTCGAGTACTCTTAACCTTTTCTCGTCGAGTAAGGCTAGCTGTTCGTATCGACTTTGCATCCAGTTGACCTCGTTGACTTGATTCTCGAGGAGGACCCGTAGAGATGGGACTTCAAGTTCGATAGGGAGTACGGCTTCAGAACCATAGACCAATGCATAAGGAGTTTCTCCTGTTGCGGATCGTATTGATGTGCGGTAGCCCCACAATGCTAATGGTAGCTTCTCGGGCCAATCCCTTCCTGTTGAGGCCATTTTCTTGACGATAGTCTCGATGGTCTTATTTGCTGCTTCGACTGCGCCATTTGCTTGGGGCCGGTAAGGAGATGACTTGTGCTTGGTGATCTTGTATTCTACCAAAAGTGCATCCATTTCTTTCTCAAAGTTAGAGCCGTTGTCGGAAATGATTTCATGAGGCACGCCGTATCGGCACATGATATTAATCTTTACAAATTCGGCCACTTTCTTGGCGTTGAGGGTTCGATAGGTTTGTGCTTCGACCCACTTTGTGAAGTAGTCGACTGCCACTAGGACGAATGACTGTCCATTGCTCCCGGCAGGATGAACTTTACCGATGATGTCTATCCCCCAACAAGAGAAAGGCCAAGGTGTGACCATGTTGTAAAGTTGTGAGGGCGGAGCATGTTGCAGATTAGCGTGGAATTGGCACTTGGCACACCTTTTGACTTTCTCGATACAGTCTCGCTCCATAGTGCTCCAATAGTAACCAATGCGAAGTATCTTCTTGACTAGCATAAACCCATTCATGTGGGGTCCACATTCTCCTTCGTGCACTTCACACATTATCTCTTGAGCTTCGGTCTCATTGGCGCATAGGAGATTGATCCCGTCGTGGTGCCTTTTATAGACTCGGTCCCCAATCAGTACGTACCGAGAGGCTAACCTTTGCAGAGCTGCTTGAGACTTCTTATTGATGTTCTCTGGATAAGTGCCGTCTTTGAGGAAGTTCATGATATCCGAATACCACGGAGAGTTTGTTTGAACCTCGTTGATCTCAATACTCATGCAACATGCCGGACTGTTCCTTCGAGCAATTTTGAAAGGCTTCACCATTTTCCCTTTGGGCATTTCAACTAATGAAGCTATAGTGGCCAGCGCATCGGCGAAACGATTCTTATCCCTTGGCAGGTAGTTGAAAGTGATCTCTTGGAATTGTTCAACCAGTTCTTCAAGGTGCTGACCATACTGTTGGAGAGTCGGGTCTTGGGTTCGCCATTTACCCGATTGCTGATTGATAAGAAGCAAAGAGTCGCCGAACACTTCTAGTTCCGTGACGTTTCTTTCGAGAGCTGCTTCGAGCCCTTCTATGCACGCTTCGTACTCGGCAATGTTGTTGGTAGCTTCGAATTCTAGGCGTATGGCAATGGGAGTGTAGATGTCTTTTGGATCGACAAGCAATACTCCTATACCAAAACCGTGTTTATTGGCGGCGCCATCGAAAAAAAGTTGCCACTTGTCTTCCTCGGTTGCAGTACAAATTAAATGCTCGTCGGGGAACTGTACATCTTCCCCCTTCACTTCGTCACATGGGAATTCGGCAAGCTGGTCACTGAACACTTTCCCCCTGACGGATTTTAGTGTGACGTAAGTGATATCATAGCCGGCGAGCATGAAGTACCATTTGGCTATTCTCGTTGACATGAAAGGCTTCTCGAAGATGTAGCGGAGCGGGTCCACCTTTGCTACTAGCTTGATCGGGAAAGCTTCCATATAGTGTTTGAGCTTTTGAGTGACCCAAACCAATGCTGCACATGACTTCTCTAGGACAGAGTAGTTCTTTTCGTCCCCTTGGAATCGGCGACTGACAAAGTAAATGGCGTTCTCCTTTGTGGACTCTCGTTGCTCTTGTGCTAACATAGCCCTAGGGCTTCATCATTGACAGTGAGATAAAGCAACAGAGGTTTCTCCTTGTGCGGCGGAACCAGAACAGGAGGGCATGTCAAGTAATGCTTTACTTGATCGAAGGCTTCTTGGCACACGTTGGTCCATTCTAGAGCCACATTCTTCTTGAGTAGCTTGAAGATTGGCTCGCACATGGAAGTGAGTTGGTGCACAAACCGACTGATGTATTGTAGTCTGCCCATGAAACCTTTAATCTCTTTCTGCGTCTTTGGAGGAGGCATGTCAATGATTGCCTTGATTTTGGAGGGGTCTACTTCGATTCCCCTTTCAGTGACCATATAACCAAGAACTTTGCCTCGGATAACCCCGAATGTGCACTTTGCGGGGTTGAGCCTCATCTTGTGTTGACGAAGCCTTTCGAAGAACTTGCGGAGGTCGATTAAATGTTGACCATCGGTTCCTTTGGAGTGAATGATCATGTCGTCCACATAGACCTCGATTTCTTTGTGAATCATATCGTGGAACAAGTCTGTCACGGCTCTTTGGTAGGAAGCCCCAGCATTTCTTAACCCAAATGGCATGACTGTATAGCAAAAGGTACCCCACGGTGTTGTGAAGGCTGTCTTATGTTGATCTTCCTCGGCCATGAGAATCTGATTGTACCCAGCGAACCCATCCACGAATGAGCGAACCTCATAGGCAGCAGTGGAGTCGACTAGCATGTCGATATTAGGGAGTGGAAAATCATCCTTTGGGGAAGCTTTGTTTAAATCCCGGAAGTCTACACAAACTCGAACCTTGCCGTTCGCCTTCCTGACTGTCACTATGTTGGCTAACCATGTCGGACACTCGATAACCTTGATGAAACCCACACTGAGGAGCTTCTCAATCTCTTCTTTGACCTGCAGAGACCATTCTGGCTTGATCTTTCTGAGCTTCTGTTTTACTGGCCTGGCATCTTCTCTGATCGGAATCCTGTGCTCTGCTACTTTTCTGTCTAAACCCGGCATGTCTTTGTATGACCATGCGAACACATCCACGAACTCCCGTAGTAATGCAGTCAATCTGTCTCTGTCGTCCCCCTTGAAGAAGCTTCCAATCTTGGTTTCTATTGGCTCTTCTTCGGTACCCAGATTAACAACATGCAATTCTTCGTCAGCCTTTGGACCATTCTCACCACGACTACGGACTTGTTGAGCAAGTTCATTTAAGTATGTTATGTTTTCGTGGTCTATTTCATCATAATTTGAATCGTTATTAACTTGTTCATTAAGTTCATTATTAGTTAATTCATCATTTATGATGTTTGCAATCTCAGGGTACTCAGAAATATCAAATTTTTCATTAGCAAAGAAAGGAAACACACGCTCGGCTATGGCCTCCAAATCTTCTTGGGTGAGGGTATTAGAGACACTCTCGGACTTGAAGGTAAGTGTAAGCTGCTCTTCCTTTGTTGTTGTGCGGGGTATGCAACCCATTTCTTGGACTAAGAATTCCTCGGATACCACGGGCCCTTTTGTTGAATACCAATTGTTGATCGGCTCGGAGCTTGGCGGGATCTCACTGATAGTCTCGTTCATGATGACGGTGTCATGGATGGCGTTAACTTGGCATTCATTCATTATGGCAAGCTCTTCAAACATGGAGGCTAAATCTGTCAGTTCTTCCCCCACGGTGATTTCTGTCTCGGACTCTATAGTCATCTTCCTCCCCCACCATTCACAGGGCGATATGGGAGTTGGTTCCCTTTCGGATTTCTGGATCTCACAATCGGAGAATATTTCGAGGCCGGGTTTTTTGACACCTTTATTGTTAACCCATGGCTCGGGAAAGATCATGTATGGAACGTCTTCCCCTTGGCGGACAAAATAACCATTCAACGTCTTGCCGTAAGGCCTTAGATTAGGGACTTCATAACGACGGCCTTCTCTACGAGCTCGGGCCTTTTCGTTCTCAATTGCTTGTTCTTGCTTCAAGTCTTCTTTGGAAGGCCCATACCCCAAACCGAAGGTGTTCTTGACAAATGGGACTTGCACGGGTTGTAGGATTCCTTGCTGATATTTTCCTAGGCCTAAGCCAGGGAAGTAGTCCATATTCCTCATCATGCGGAGGACTTTGTGATTGTTGGGGATCCATGATCCGTTTCCCCCTTCTTTGTCAATGGTGTTGATTGAGACGCCGGAGAGAGTAGAGTCTGGTAGACCATGCTGAACTTGGTGGACGGGCTCACCTTTTCTGTGGATAGTGATGTTTTCAGCCATTACGGTCACTATTTCATCACCATTTCGGATCTTGACACATTGGTGGAGAGTTGACGGTACGGCATTAGCACTGTGAATCCATGGTCGACCCAACAGTAAGTTGAACGAGGCCGGGATATCAAGCACTTGGAATGTAACGGACATGACCATGCTCCCAAACTCAATGTCTATTTCGATCATACCCATGACTGTACGGGCGGTGCTGTCATAACCTCGGATTACTTGAGTAGAAGGCTTCAAATCCGAATCCTTAAGCCCCAGTATGCCCATGATTCTACCAGGCATGAGGTTGAGCGCGGAACCACCGTCCACTAGGACTCTTGAGACGGGCCTCCCCCTTGCTCGTACCTTAAGGTAAATAGCTTCGTTGTGGTCGGAACCAAATGGTGGAAGGTCCATATCGGCAAAGGTGATGACGTTGCCAAAATGAATGTGACCGATCATTGCTGTGAGGTCCTCGGGAGTAGTATCGGGAGAAACTGATGTGTCATCGATATTGCGGATGACGAGATCTCGGTGTTTCTTCGAGGATGCAATGAGGTCCCAAATAGAGATGTTGGCTTGAGTTTTCTTGAGTTGGACAAGTAGAGGATCTTCGGGAGCTTGGTGAGCTTGCGGCTTTTGAGAAGAGGAGCTTGGTGCGGAAGTGGAAGGGTTGCTTGCTATGACTCGACCGGATCGAGTTAGCATGTTGACGTTCCCATCTTGCTTCTTTTTCCTATTCTCTAGTACTTCCCTCATTACCTCATCATAAGTCACTACATAACAAGAATTGTCAAGTTTATTCATAACATTGGGGCCCCCATTCACAATTGGGATTGAATGGGTGGTCCCCTCAAATTCTCCTATCTCTATTACATTGACATGCTCGTCATTATTCACTACAAAT
The DNA here is from genome assembly GCA_026119855.1 of Campanula takesimana. NCBI lineage: Eukaryota > Viridiplantae > Streptophyta > Magnoliopsida > Asterales > Campanulaceae > Campanula > Campanula takesimana. The sequence goes on from JAOWBW010000710.1 coordinate 777,175, forward strand.
TCTTTCTTATCTATGAGATCTTGAATGACGTTGCGGAGAATGAAGCAATCCTCGGTGGTGTGGCCGCTATATTGGTGATAGCCACAATATTTGTGGTGAGCATGATTGGAGTTGATCGTCTTGGGTTGGTACCCTTACAAGGGTGTGACTTGACCCGTTGCCTTGAGGACCTCGAACACTTCGGTTTGATTCATGCCTTGGAGAGGTGTGTAGACACGGTCACTTCGGGACTTCTTCCCTTGAGGTGGAGGAACCTTTTTGTAATTCCCCTTGTCAATAGTGACGGCGTTGACCGAGGCCTCTTTTGTGGAGCTGGAAGCGGCCTTGTAGCGGTAAGTAGGAGTGGACTTCTTAATCTCCTTGAGCAAATCATCCATGCGTACCCCCGCCTCATACATTTGGGAGAAGTCGGAGTAGCAAGCCCCACTTAGGTGAGTGCGGAGATCAATCTTGAGACACTTGAGAAATATGTCCATTTGCTCCTTTGTGTTTGGCCTCTCAACAATTTCAGAGAGTTTGTCATTCCATCTCCTTGTGAAGTCGATGAAGGACTCATTGTCTCGTTGAGTAGTGTTCTCTAGCTCTTTCCTTGTGGGCCGGTGAGTGGTGTTACCTTGGTATTGGTTCTTGAAGGCAAGCATGGCGGAGTCCCAATCAAGACGGACAGTGAGCGGGAGAGTAGCATACCAATCTTTTGCCGCCCCCTCGAGAGTGAGAGGAAAGCATTGAGCCATCACCTTGGGGGAGACCTTCTTTGGAACCATTGCCCAAATATAAGTCTCAATGTGAGCCATAGGACAAGAGTTGCCCTTGAATTTGCTTATGTCGGGCATCTTGAACTTATCGGGAAGAGCGGCCATAGTACTCATGAGGATGGATGATTGATAAAGGCTTGTGTCGGAGCCTTTCCCCATGTTGAGCCCATTGAATTTTTGGTCGATGTAGGCCATGATAGAATCCACCATTTTGGGCTCATTGTTCTCGGAACTTGGTTCCCCCATTTTCTTGGTGCGGGTGTTGACATACGGACTCTTGAACAAGCCCTCGGTCCATTCGGATTCATCGTCATTGTTCTTGTTCTTTCCCTTGGCAAGGTTGGTGATCTTTTCTTTCATTAGCTCCATTTCGGCCTCGTGGGCCTCCCTTTGGCTGTCGAGGTGGGATTGCCAAATGTCGTCTTTGCTTTGTGCCTCCTTGTTAAGGGTGGAGACTTGCTCTTGGAGGAGTTGGACCATAGTTGAGAGCTGTTCGAGAGACATGGTGTTGCTGCTGCCGGTCATGGTTGATGTTGGAGCTGTTGGAGTGATCTCTTCACGGACTAACCGATTTGCTGAATCCCGGTAGACTTTGTAAGTACCAATTGAACCTACACTGCAGAAGAGGCCCTTGTCAGTCTTGAGTAACACTTGCGGTCCATGAAGAGGCTTAGAACACACAGTTGGGCACACGACTCGAACCACATAAGAAAAGACTCTTTTTTTTATTTTATTTTATAAGTCGGAGGGAATGAATCCCTTTTGGGGTTTCTAAGAAGATAATGGAATCGTCACACTAGTATATAGACCATCTCGCGGTCCCATATACTCATCGGATTCCATCGCGCTTGTGAATCCTACATGTATCGGGATTAAACTAAATTAATGTAGTAAAGCATACATGCGGGGACGGATTTTTATTTTCGTCCAAAATAACCACTTTTGGGGACGGATTTTTATTGCGTCCCTTTCAACAAGTTGGCATGTATGATTTGAAGACATTAGTTTAGGGAAATCTCGGTACATGGAAACCGACTTGAGTCACGGAGTGTTAGACCCTAACTAGAATTTGTGTGGTTTGTGCTCGGCTTGAATATGAGGCTCAAAGGTCACCCCCGGCATGTAGTCTTGAACTACGCCACGGGCTGAGGTTTACCGCTTCGAAAGAGCCAAGGTCTGGTGGAGCTTGAAACTTTCTAGGACGGGCCTCGACGGGTTTGGGGTTGGACTTGTGCGACTCGATAGTGAGCAGTTCATAGGAATATGTGCATGTAGTGTGAGGTCTAACAAGTGACAAAATTTTTTTTATATATTTTTTTTTTTTGAAAAGAAAGAAAAACACACAAAACACATAAGCACATAAAATTACAACTCCCGAATCACCCGTGTTACCGGTAAATAAAACACAAAATCAAATAGTCCGAGGGTTCAATTCTGTTCTGATGCAGGCAACTGTGCCCACACCCCACTGTACTGCTCAGTCACTGAAACCTGTTTCTGTTCTGGGAACCAACCCAGAAGCGTGCGCCTCTGAGTGCTGATGTGAGACGCGCGCGCATGTCGCAGTGCATATGGGAGGCGCGCGCTTCTGGGGCACACCTGTCAGAATGTCAGACTTTGGACTCAGGGGATTGCCCTGGTCCCATGTTCATATTGTAACCCCTGCAGAAGTGATTAGTGCAGAATAACAGAAGAAGGAGATGAAGAATATGAAGAAGTGGGCGATTCTGGTTCTTGATGCTGGATGCGCGCGCCTTAGGCTTAAAAGGCCAGACGCGCGCGCTTCCCCCATCAGGAAACAGAATGCCCAGAAAAGATGTAGATTTTGATCAGAATGCAAGTTTAACCCTCAAAACTCCCCAGCAGAGTCGCCACTGTAGATACCCCGGGGGTGAAACCACGGCTTTAGGCTAGAGCGCGTGAGTCGTCCTAGGATGTCTAACTTGTTTTATTTTGTGTTTAGAGTCGCCACCTATGTTTTGAGGAACATAAGAAAAACCTATTGATTGTAGCCTAATTTCGATTACGAAAACAGAGATTCTTTGTTTTGAGGTCCGGGGGTTAGATTACGAGATGGGAAGTACCGAAACACCCATCTCGCCCAACTTAAGTTGGTCTTGCTTGATCAAAATCTACATGAATGAAAATGTTCTTCTTCTTCTTCTTTAAGTCATAAAAAGGGGGTTTAAAATAGGATTTGGAATGTAGGAGATAACTCCTTAACCAACCTCAATGAGATGAGGTGATCATTAGAGTCATGTCCCAAAATGATTTGGGTGATTGCACATTTGATTAAAGTAAAAGAGAGAGATGAGATGAAGTAGAAAAGAAAGGAAAAGATGGACTTTTACCTACAATTCGAAGACCTTCAAACGTTGCTTGAAGAAATCCTTGGAGAACTTTTAGAAAGCGATTTTGGTATAGTTTTTGTAAGTTCAATCTTTTGTTGATTTTTCGACCCTTGAAAATGGAGGTAAAGAGAGGTTTTTATAGGTGAAAGAGGGGTGTTTTTGGTGCCAAAACTCAGTCACCAAGAAATCCTTCCCGGGCAAAATCCTGTAAATTGATCAAGGGAGGGAATCCTGGCCAGAAATCAGTAACTGACGCCCAGAGGCGCGCGCTTCCTGCTTTGGGGGCGGGAGGCGCGCGCGCCTGGCTCCTAGTGTCGGAGGCGCGCGACTCAGATAAGGCAATTTTGACAGAATGGACTAGAAAGTCAGCCCTGTCATTCAGTTTAGTCCCTGGACTTAACGAAGTTAGTCAGGAACTTAACGGAAGTAACAGAAACTAACGAGAAACACTTAAAATGGGGAGAAACACAAAATCAAACGTGCAATCGGGGTGAGCGGTCCAAGGCGGGGTGTCTACAGTTGTACCCTTGACACTTTGGTCGGTTGAAATTTGAGCGGAGGCGCACGGGGAGTAGGGGCGCGTTGAGTAGGCGCGCGTTGGGTAGGCGCGGGAACAGAAGGCCCTTTCTCAATATCAGCGCTTGATCCAGCTCCTTTCATGCGCTCTAACTTTTCTGACTCAGCAGCTTGTTTGGCTTGAAAATCTTCATCTCTTTTTCTTTGAGCCTCAAGTCTGCTGGCTTCCTGCGCTAGCCTTAGATCTCGCTCTCATCAGTTTCAAATCTGGTACGTTTTATAGGCGCACGAGGAGGGTCATCAACTACCCGTTTTCCTTTGCTCTTCTCTGCGCCTGGCAAGGCATCAGCGCTTTGACTAGCGCTTGCCTTTACTGCGCTCTTTATTAAAGGTGCGCTTTTAAGGACTGGCGCATCATCGGACTCTGTGTCTTCATCAACTAAGCCTTCAACAGTCTTGATTTGAATACCTTTGGCGCGCTTTGTAGGCTTCTTTCTGCGCTTCTTGAGGTCCAAATTCGCTTTACCAAACATTGGAACATCATTGATCTTATATTCAGGATTCTCATTCAAGAACTTAACTAACTCAGGGTAAGTTAGAAAAAGTTTTGTGAGAAGAAGACAGTGTGAGCGGAATCGGGTCTTTCCATCACTCTTGTTCTTCACAAATTTATCAATCTGCTCACGTAGTGTCTTGAACAGAATGTGAGGCCAGTGAAGCTTCTCCTTGGCCATGATGGCAGCTGTGTATTCCCATTGTTCCACCGTGAATCGGTTCACGTTCCCAGTTTTGAACACAATTGAAGTTCCCACCAAGTGCGCAATGTGAGTCAAGAGTTCTCCACCATCTCGAATTTCAGTGTTTTTGATATTATTTTGAAGTGTGGGAATATTTAGAAGTGAGGCAGCCATCCTGTTCTGATCATCAATAGAGTAAGTCATCGGACGCCCAATAATGCGATCTTCACCCGTAGATAGAAAACCGAGCAAGTGTCGAATCACAGATGATGAAATATGGACGTCAACATTTTGAACGCGAGCCTCAATCCGGTAGTGAGTGCGCCCATTTACATCAATTTCCACTAGAACAGCAGTGGAGAAGAACTCATCCACGAGGAGCGCAGAATAGAAGGTTTGGTCCATGGTGAATAAAGGGTGCAGACCAGCCACACGCAGAGTCTCTATGATTTCTCGCCCAATTACTTCACCAGACAACTCTAATAGATCAAGAGTTTCTTCTAATTTGAAATTTGCAAGGTCCTGAAAAAAAATAATTGATGTTAGAAGTGAAAGAGGCGCATAGAAACATAAGATGATCAAAGTAACATAGGCGCATAAAGAATAGAGAGGCGCATAATTGAATCAGGCGCACAAAATCATAGAGATTCAAGGCGCATGATTGAATTAGGCGCATGAAATTTTAAAGGCGCATAGAGTTATAAGGCGCATATTATGGTTCTATGTAAATACTAAGGAAAAATTATAACAATGAAATTTGATCAAGTACAAAGTTAGGCGCATAAGGTTTAAGGCGCAGAATGATTTAAGCGCATATACAAGTAGAGGCGCAGAAAACATTCAGGCGCATAAAAAGTAGGCGCATAAAGAAGTATATAGGCGCATATCGTGTGAATTTTGACTTAGCAAAAACAAAACAACATGCATTCAAATGAAGGAAATGAAAATCAAAAAGTGCAAATTTTTGAAAACACGATAGACAATTTTTAGAGACCAAAACATGCAATAATGACGAAGAACGACCCTTGAATGCTCGAAGAACACCAAGAACACGAAAATCATGAAACTTCACCAAACTAGACAAATAATATATCAAAATGACCGCATGACAACAAGGAATCTAAATATGTAAACAAAAACATGTACAAATCAATAATGAAAGCACAATGAACAAAAGAAGAACCGAAAAATTTAAAAAAAATTTGAAACCAAAAAATCAGATTTGTAACAAAGAAAGCATTGATCGTTGAAATGTTGGTTTTAAAAGATTCGAAATCAAGAATAGAACACAACCCAATGAACGATATAGAAAACGGATCATCGAAACAAGAGAAATCAAAGGAAAATGAATCCGGATATGACAAACTGACGAAAAACACTAAAACTGACGAAAAAGAGAAAAATTCAGAAATATAAGGAGATTAAAGTTTGAGAAGTCATACCATTTCGTCTTGTGTAGATGTTGATGCTTTCTTAGGACCCATAAACTTATATATATGTGTATAGAAAATGAAGAAGAAAAAAAATGAAGATGGATAGAGAGAGATACGATAGTCGGGGAGAGAGAGAGAGAAATAGAGTAGGTGAGAAGAGAGGAAGGTGATGATGTGTTTTTATAGGTTAGGTTTAAAACTTGCACTGATAAAGTAAAAATACAGTCAAAAATTTAAAAAATAGGAAGTTGAAAGGATGGCATTTAATGAGGGATTTTGAAAAACGGCGGCTCATCATGACAAAAAGGACGTTCATTAATGAGGGATTTTTGGGATTTGAAGGGTAATAATGGCTGAATGACCTAAAGTGTCATGATGTGACATTTAGGTTTTTGAAAAACTGCTCCACTTTCCCTTTAAGTGTATGAGCAATTTTGACTAATATTTGCACAAACACCAAAAACATCTATTTTGGTGTAAGTTTGGGGTGCAAGAAATATATCCCAGAAAATAAATTTTTTCGAAAAGCGTAAAACGAGGGAAAAATTTAATTGCACAAGTACCCTTGAACAATCAAAGGAATGTCAAAAGACATAGATTCCTATAATAAATGAACAGAATAAACATACCTGGTACTTGTGTATTTAATACGTTCAATCATTGAAATTGAATTTTGAGAAATGATTGAGCCGCAATAGTTAATGCGCGCATGAATGGGCGCATTACTTCAATAAGGCGCATACTCATCTAGGCGCATTATTCATCAAGACGCATTACACATCAAGGCGCATAAAGATGGTTGAGGGCGCATAAATGTTTGAAGTGTATTGGATGCTAGGCGCGCATGGATTGATAAGCGCGCAGATATTGTGCGCGCAGAAAATTAGAGACGGGCGCGCAGTTAGTAAGGCGCATAGGTGGCGCATTGTTTCCTTGAAACTTTGAGAAATTGATTTAATCAATTGTGCCTAATATATTCATAACTCAACACAACGTAAAATCATTAGTATTGACAAAACTATATTGAATTTAGTTGAGTTCAAGCATACCCATTTCACCTCTCAAAAACATGAACCGTTTCGCGTCAAGTGCTTTCGTTAGAATGTCGGCGATTTGATAGTCGGTTCCCACGTGTTCCAAATGTATATTGCCTTTCTCCACGTGGTCTTTGAGGAAGTGATATTTGATGACGATGTGCTTGGTCTTTGAGTGCATGACAGGATTTTCAGAAACCGCAATTGTTGATGTATTGTCGCAGTAGATGGGACAATTTTCTTCGATGATATCATAGTCCACCAATTGCTGCTTCATCCAGAGTATTTGGCAACAACAACTTCCCGCAGCGATATATTCGGCTTCGGTTGTTGAAACAGATACAGAAGCTTGTTTCTTACTTGCCCATGACACAAGTCGATGTCCGAGGAAATGACAGGTGCCACTAGTGCTTTTCCTATCAATCGTGCACGCTGCATAATCCGCATCTGAATAACCTACAAGTTTAAAGTTCGAATCTTTGGTGTACCAAAGTCCAAGGTTAACAGTGCCAGAGAGATATCTTATAATACGTTTCACAGCAATTAAGTGTGCTTCTCTAGGGTCGGATTGATAACGAGCACAAACACAAACACTAAACATAATATCAGGCCTACTAGCAGTAAGGTAAAGGAGTGAGCCAATCATACCTCGATAGAGCGTTTGATCAACACGTTTACCTTTTAAATCTTTGTCGAGTTTGTTGCCGGTGGCCATTGGAGTATCGTATGATTTAGCGTTCTCAAGTCCAAACTTCTTGATTAAGTCCTTTGTGTATTTGGATTGGTTGATAAAAATGCCTTCACTCATTTGCTTGATTTGAAGCCCGAGGAAGAATGTGAGTTCTCCCATCATGCTCATTTCAAACTTGCTCTTCATTAGTTTCTCAAAACGCTTGCACAACAATTCATTAGTAGAACCAAATATAATATCATCAACATAAATTTGAACAAGTAATTTATGACCATTATGTTTGGCAATGAAAAGAGTTGTATCGATTTTACCGCGAGTGAAGCCTTTTTCAATGAGAAACTTTGATAGTGTATCATACCATGCTCTTGGTGCTTGTTTGAGTCCATACAAAGCTTTCTGGAGTTTGTACACATGATTTGGAAATTGTGAATCTTCAAACCCAGGTGGTTGAGCAACATAGACTTGTTCTTGGAGTTCACCATTTAGAAACGCACTCTTCACATCCATTTGATATAACTTGAAGTTCTTATGAGCGGCGTCAGCTAGAAATAATCTGATAACTTCAAGTCTTGCTACGGGTGCAAAAGTTTCATCGTAATCAATTCCTTCTTCTTGCCTATAGCCTTAAGCAACCAATCTTGCTTTGTTTCTCGTGATGGTTCCATTCTCGTCCATCTTGTTCCTGAATACCCATTTTGTACAAATCACTCCATGATCATTTCGTCTTGGAACTAGAGTCCAAACCTTGCATCGTTCAAATTGATTGAGTTCTTCTTGCATAGCAACAACCCAATTAGGATCTTGGAGCGCTTCATCAGCCTTCTTTGGTTCGATTTGAGAGATAAAAGCAGTGTAAGCATCAAAGTTTGTAGCTCTCCTTGTACGAACACAAACTTGTAGATCACCGATGATATTAGCAATTGGGTGACCTCTAACTTCACGAATTTCAGGAGGTAAGTTAGGTTGAGTCGTAGTAATTTGAAGGTCTTCAATTGGTACATCTTCACCAGATTCAAAGTCATTGAAATTTGGGGGTTGAACTGGCTCAGAATTGAAATTTGGGTTTACACCAGATGCAGCAGTAGAAATAGGCGCATGAGAGGAATCATGAGGCGCATCATTTGAGTGAGGCGCAATAGAGGATTCACCAGGCGCATTATACAATGAATTAGGCGCATTTGATGTAGATGGATTTCCTTGTGTTGATAGATTTTGATCTTGAGTGGGCGCAACATAGATAGGAGCACCTGTATCATTTAGCTCAATAGAATCATCAGCAACATTTGGAGCCAAATATGGCTCAAGGAGAGAGTGTTCATCAAATGTAACATGTACAGATTCAACTATCACTAATGTAGTTCTATTAAAAACACGAAAAGCTTTAGAGTGTTTGGCATACCCAACAAAAATACCTTCGTCAGCTTTGGCATCGAATTTACCTCTATGTTCGTTTCCGTTGTAGAGGATATAACATTTGCAACCAAAGATCTTGAAGAATGCAATGTTGGGAGTTCTACCACGCCAAAGTTCATACGGAGTCTTGTTGTGAAGTTTGTTGATGAGGGAACGATTTTGAGTAAAACATGCAGTGTTGATAGCTTCTTCCCAAAAGTACTTAGGCAATTTAGCTTCAGCTATCATCGTCTTTCCCGCTTCAATCAACGTTCTATTCTTTCGTTCAACAACGCCATTTTGTTGAGGGACTCCGGCGGTTGAAAAGTTGTGATCTATCACAATATCGAGCAACACCGTTGTTCTTGAATTCTGTTCCATTGTCGGATCGAACACTAACGATGTCATCTTCTTTTTGGGTTTGGAGCAGTCGAAATAAGGTAGTGAGAATATCATAACAATCATCTTTTGTAATCATCATCTCTACCCATGTATATCTTGAATAATCATCCACCACAACTAGAGTATACTTGTTTCTTCTAATACTTGCGGTGGAAACTGGTCCAAATAGATCAATGTGAAGCAGTTGCAAACATCTTGTAGTTGAAGGATTAGACTTGCTTGAAAATGACTGCTTCGGTTGTTTGCCAAGTTGACATGCGGCGCACTTTTTGTCATGATGATCAGCAACCTTGGGAAGTCCTTTGACAAGATTATTCCTGCTGAGTTTAGATAGATACTTGAAGTTCAAGTGACTTAAGCGCTTGTGCCACAGCCAACTATTTTCGTTCACACTTTTTGCTACAAAACAAAGATTAGTACTAGAGTTCATACTATGGAAATCAATAATATAAATATTTGTCTTACGATATCCCGTGAGTAAGATAGCTCCAGTTTTGCCATTCTTGATAAGACATTGCGTTGAAGTAAAATGGCATTCTAATCCTTTGTCGCAGAATTGAGATATGGATAATAAGTTGTGCTTGAGCGGTTCGACGAGTGAGACTCTTTCAATGCACACTTTGTCTTTCTTGAGCTTTCCATATGCTACAACTTGACCTTTGTTATTATCGCCAAACGTTACGGAGGGACCTCTTTCTTCATGGACATCTTCTAATAAGGATTCATCTCCAGTCATGTGTCTTGAACACCCGCTATCGAGAATCCATTCATAATTTCTAGCTTTTGAAGATCCAGCCATGAAACAAAGAACCTGAAATATACACATTTAAACAGGTCCCCTTTATTCCTTTTGGGTCCTAGGGTTAGCAACTTTTGACAACCCACTCTTGCTTGACCTTAGGATTTTTACATCCTTTGGTATTGGGAGTGAATCGCAAAAGGCATTCCACGGCCTTGTGTCCTGAACAATCACAAATGGAACAATGATGAAAGCCACTAATCACATGAGTTTTCACAAGCTCTTTACTTTTCTTGGGGATGGCATTCTTCTTTGGGTCAAATGAACTAGCCTTAACAAAATCTTTCTTTTGAAATTTTGGAACGCTTTTCCTTGGAGGGCGCATAGGGCTAGGAGGCGCACGGCGATGAGGCGCGTGGCTCTTAGGCGCATAATGAGCACTCGGAGAAGGAGCGCGCCTATTTTCAAGAATGATTTTGCTAGGAGATTGTTCATCTGTAGCTATATCTTTCCCATTAGCTTTCCCAAATTGCTTCGTTGGGTAGACATAATGGAATGTTGGTCTCTTGACTTTTTCCTGTCCTTTACCCATTGAATTAGAATGTTTTTCCTTGGGAATTTCAAAAGTTTGTTGTTTGGTAAATTCACTATCTCTTTCAGCGCAGACATCACATTTAAAGTTGTCACTAGTTGATGAGAATCCCAAGCCACTTTTATCACCACTGACTTTTTGGGACTCAAATATATTCTCCATAGTGACACGAGAATTGGACCACTCATTTGTAATCTTTTTAAGATCAGCAATTTGAGCAACCAATTCATCGTTTTGAACTTTAAGAAGTGAGTTCTGTTCTGTTAGAAAAGTGTTTTTAACAGTAAGAGGAGTCATGCTCTTTATCTGCTCCTTAAGGAGGGTGAGTTCAGATTTAAGTAGAGATTTCTCGGTCTTAAGCTGGGAAATTTCATCACATGATAGTGCTAAAGCTTCCTTCATACTATCAAATCTAGTGATTACCTTTTCAGCCTTTTTGAACAATTTTTCTTGTTCAGCAACCACTTCATCATCATTGATTTTGGAGATTGGAGCAGTTGGTTCAACCTGTGGTCTAATGTATGCTCCTTTTCTCAATTTGTTCCTTGCTCCAAGATCACATCGTGAGAATAGCAATCCACCATCGTTTTGAGCCGGAGTGAGAAATCCTTGTTCAACGAGATCGCTGATGGTTGGTCCTTTCTTCTTTTTCACTTCTTGAAAACCTGCAGATTTCTTGATAGGTTTATTCAAGGAATTCATATCGGGAACATCCTTGGAGAAGTCATCATCAGAATCATAAGCATCAACTTCATCATCATTTGCCATCAAACAAACGAGTCCATCATCGGAATCTTCATCGCTCTCATCGGAGTCTGTTTCAATCCAAGTGTTGTGCTCATTTGCTGGTGCTTCTTCTTCAGCAACCATTCCCTTGTGACGAGTGAACTTGGGAGTGAATTTGGGAGTATGGCTGCTCTTCTTCTGCATATATTCAAATTTGGGAATCGGGCAGCTTGATGCAAAATGTCCGGGTTTCCTGCAATTAAAACAAACAAGATCTTCTTTTCTTTTTGAATCACTGCTCCTTGAAAACTTTTGAGGAGCTTTGCTGGTAGATCCTTGAAATTTGTTGGTTGAGCCGGGTCTTGAGAATTTTCTGAATTTTTGAAATCTCTTCACAAATAAAGCGAAGTCTTCATCATCCATGTCTAATAGCTCAGAAGTAGAAATTTTGGGATCGGAGCTTTTCTCATCTTGTACAGGCGCAGGAGTAGGCGCAGGTGTAGGCGCAGCTTCTCTGTGCGCCATCATAGCCATAGATTTTGACTTTCCTTCAGTTTCGCTGATTCGTTGGAGTTTGAGTTCGTAGACTTTGAGATTTGCATAAAGATTTCTTAAAGTCCAAACGTCTAAAGTTCCAGCGTCTTCAAGAGCGCTAGATTTATGTAGGTATCTTGATCCAAAAGCTTGTAGAAAATTTACATTCAAATCTTTGTTGGTAAACTTCATGCCAAGTGAAATACATAGATTGATAATTTCACAGTAGCGTTCATAAGTTTGCCTTAAGTTTTCACCGGGGAGTTGAGAGAAATTTTTGAATCTCTTTTGTACTTCGTATTTCTTGTTCTCCTTGCAGACGGTGTCTCCTTCAATATGCTCTTCAATAGCATCCCATAACTCATTTGCAGTAGCACAATGCATGACTTGTTGTTTCATAGCCGTGCTTAGAGTGCTTAGAAGAATGTTTCTTGCTTTGCCATAATTTGCAGCTCTTCTAATTTCTTCCTCGGTCCATTCTTCCCTTGGTTTGAGAACTATAGGTTGGGCAGCGTTGGTGCATGGATTTGGATTCGCCTTCATCGGAATATAAGGTCCATAAACGACGGTGTCATGGTGCCTTTCATCGATTGAGTTGAGATGAGTCAATATGCTGAATTTCCACACGTCAAAATGATCTTCATCAAAGACCGGAACGTGAGTGTAATTTGCAGTTGCCATAGGTTTTGAGTTTGCCATTTAGAATCGGCACCAAAGCTGTTAAGCTTGAAAAACGAAAAATGTTTTATAAAGGTGTTTGCTCTGATACCACTTGTTGGTCCCAAAGGGCAACAAGGGTATGAAAAATAGCTAGAGGGGGGGTGAATAGCTGTTTTAAAATTCTTTTCGTACCCTTGAAAAACTCAATTGCAAATGCGCACTTTATCAAGTAAGCGTTATGAAATGCGCCTAAGTGAGTGAGTGAAATGCACAGCGGAATTTAGTAATGAAAATAGGCGCAAAGTGTGATAAAGGGGCGCACACACACTCTAAGTATTTTGGCTCAAAGTGGTTGAAATAAGGAGCTAAGGCAAATGATATAACAACACAACACAATTCAGTTCAATCAATCTACAATGAGTAAACAAGCAAATAGTGAGTGAATTTAATAACTTGAAAGAAATAACAAGATAATAACACAAGCTATTTGGAGAGGTTCGATCAATGAAAGATCTACGTCCTCTACCAAGATGGTTAATCTTGGATTTCTAATGGAGATCTTATATAATGAGTGAGTGTTACAAATTACAATGTTTGAGCTTATACACTAACTCAAGATCTATTACTATGAAAGAACAAATCCAAAACAATAACCGGTGTATCTCTTCAAGAAGAATCTAAATGATTAATCTTAAAGAGGTGCGTGTGTGTTCTTAGTATCAAGGCTCTTTAGATATTTGAGATGGAGAGCACGAGAAACTAAAGTGTTAAGGCTTGAAGATCTGGGCTAAGGATGAAGGTATGAAGATGTTCTTGAGAAATCTGGAAAAACGAAGGCAATCTTCAAATCTTCAACAAATGCTTAGAGAGAGAAATTCTTGAAATTCTTAGCAAAACTCAGCAACTTCAAAATGTTGAAGTTATGGGGTATTTATAGTGAACTTCAAAAAAACTAGCCGTTTGGAAATCCTTGTGGATAAGATGAGCTGTCGCTCGTTGATTGGAGCATGCATATATTATGGCCATTTTGACACTCAACATAAATGTGACCGTTATGGACACGTGTCAACAGATTAGGCGCATATGCATCTTTTAACCACCGTTGGATCATTGGCGTAATTTGAATTCTCTTCAAGTCTTCGAGTCTTCAATAAATCACTGAGTGTTGAATAAATACTTTGAGGAGCGTTTGAGCCAAGAGGCGCATTGAGCCAATAGGCGCACAGTAAGCGTGCGCTTTAAATCAAGGGGCGCAGAGGCGCGTAACATAGCTTATGAAGAAATCCTTATGCGCGCGCTCTAAATGGCGCATGGCGCGAGTGAAGAGGGCGCATGGCGCGTGGCGCAGGAGGCGCATACGCGCGGCTCAAACTTACTGAGTGATTTTTTCTTGAAACTTGATCTTATTGTCCTATTTCTAAGCCTATTCTATAACAATGGACAACTTAAAAAATGAAGTATAAATACTTCTTACATGTGGGTCTAAAGTCCATGAAATAAAACTTGGGTGATGGATCAATCAAATCTAATAATTTCTATTACATAAAAACTGAGATATGTGTGGGCATACCCAACATGACCCAAATAAAATGCTAGTCATAATTTATTATAACACATAAAATGCACACATAAATTATTAATTAAATAATAATTTAAATAAATAAATAAGCAAATAAATAAATAATAATTATTTATTACTAATAAAATAGAGTCTAGTTTTCGGGTCGTTACAATTGAAGAGCATATAGAAGGAGACACGGTTTGCAAGGAGAACAAGAAATACGAAGTACAAAAGAGATTTAACAATTTCTCTCAACTCCCCGGTGAAAACTTGAGGCAAACTTATGAACGCTACTGTGAAATTATCAATATATGTATTTCACTTGGCATGAAGTTTACATACAAAGATTTGAATGTAAATTTTCTACAAGCTTTTGGATCAAGATACCTACATAAATCTAGCGCTCTTGAAGACGCTGGAACTTTAGATGTATGGACATTAAGGAACCTTTATGCAAATCTCAAAGTTTACGAACTCAAACTTCAGCGAATTAGCGAAACGGAAGGAAAATCAAAATCTATGGCTATGGTGGCGCACAGAGAAGCTGCGCCTGAACCTGCGCCTGCTCCTGCGCCTACTCATGATGAGAAAAGTTCCGATCCCAAAATTTCTACTTATGAGCTATTAGACATGGATGATGAAGACTTCGCTTTATTTGTGAAGAAATTTCAAAAGTTCAGAAAACTCTCAAGACCCGGCTCAACCAACAAATTTCAAGGATCTACCAGCAAAGCTCCTCAAAAGTTTTCAAGGAGCAGTGATTCAAAAAGGAAAGAAGATCTTGTTTGTTTTAATTGCAAGAAACCCGGACATTTTGCATAAAGCTGCCCGATCCCCAAATTTGAATATATGCAGAAGAAGAGCAGTCATACTCCCAAATTCACTCCCAAGTTCACTCGTCACAAGGGAATGGTTGCTGAAGAAGAAGCACCAGCAAATGAGCACAACACTTGGATTGAAACAGACTCCGATGAGAGCGATGAAGATTCCGATGATGGACTCGTTTTTTTGATGGCAAATGATGATGAAGTTAATGCTTATGATTCTGATGATGACTTCTCCAAGGATGTTCCCGATATGAATGCCTTGAATAAACCTATCAAGAAATTTGCAGGTTTTCAAGAAGTGAAAAAGAAGAAAGGACCAACCATCAGCGAGCTCGTTGAACAAGGATTTCTCACTCCGCCTCAAAACGATGGTGGATTGTTATTCTCACGATGTGATCTTGGAGCAAGGAACAAATTGAGAAAAGGAGCATACATTAGACCTCAAGTTGAACCAACTACTCCAATCTCCAAAATCAATGATGATGAAGTGATTGCTAAACAAGAAAAATTGTTCAAAAAGGCTGAAAAGGTAATCACTAGATTTGATAGTATGAAGGAAGCTTTAGCACTATCATGTGATGAAATTTCCCAGCTTAAGACCGAGAAATCTCTACTTAAATCTGAACTCACCCTCCTTAAGGAGCAGATAAAGAGCATGACTCCTCTTACTGTTAAAAACACTTTTCTAACAGAACAGAACTCACTTCTTAAAGTTCAAAACGATGAATTGGTTGCTCAAATTACTAATCTTAAAAAGATTACAAATGAGTGGTCCAATTCTCGTGTCACTATGGAGAATATATTTGAGTCCCAAAAAGTCAGTGGTGATAAAAGTGGCTTGGGATTCTCATCAACTAGTGACAACTTTAAATGTGATGTCTGTGCTGAAAGAGATAGTGAATTTACCAACCAACAAACTTTTGAAATTCCCAAGGAAAAACATTCTAATTCAATGGGTAAAGGACAGGAAAAAGTCAAGAGACAAACATTCCATTATGTCTACCCAACGAAGCAATTTGGGAAAGCTAATGGGAAAGATATAGCTACAGATGAACCATCTGCTAGCAAAATCATTCTTGAAAATAGGCGCGCTCCTTCTACGAGTGCTCATTATGCGCCTAAGAGCCACGCGCCTCATCGCCGTGCGCCTCCAAACCCTATGCGCCCTCCGAGAAAAAGCGTTCCAAAATTTCAAAAGAAAGATTTTGTTAAGGCTAGTTCATCTGACCCAAAGAAGAATGCCATCCCCAAGAAAAGTAAAGAGTTTGTGAAAACTCACGTGATTGGTGGCTTTCATCATTGTTCCATTTGTGATTGTTCAGGACACAAGGCCGTGGAATGCCTTTTGCGATTCACTCCTAATGCCAAAGGACGTAAAAATCCTAAGGTCAAGCAAGAGTGGGTTGTCAAAAGTTGCTAACCCTAGGACCCAAAAGGAATAAAGGGGACCTGCTTAAATGTCTATATTTCAGGTTCATTGTTTCATGGCTGGATCTTCAAAAGCTAGAAATTATGAATGGATTCTCGATAGTGGGTGTTCAAGACACATGACTGGAGATGAATCCTTATTAGAAGATGTACATGAAGAAAGAGGTCCCTCCGTAACATTTGGCGATAATAACAAAGGTCAAGTTGTAGCATATGGAAAGCTCAAGAAAGACAAAGTGTGCATTGAAAGAGTCTCACTCGTCGAAGGGCTAAAGCACAACTTATTATCCATATCTCAATTCTGCGACAAAGGATTAGAATGCCATTTCACTTCAACACAATGTCTTATCAAGAATGGCAAAACTGGAGCTATCTTACTCACGGGATATCGTAAGACAAATATTTATATTATTGATTTCCATAGTATGAACTCTAGTACTAATCTTTGTTTTGTAGCAAAAAGTGTGAACGAAAATAGTTGGATGTGGCACAAGCGCTTAAGTCACTTGAACTTCAAGTATCTATCTAAACTCAGCAGGAATAATCTTGTCAAAGGACTTCCCAAGGTTGCTGATCATCATGACAAAAAGTGCGCCGCATGTCAACTTGGCAAACAACCGAAGCAGTCATTTTCAAGCAAGTCAAATCCTTCAACTACAAGGTGTTTGCAACTGCTTCACATTGATCTATTTGGACCATTTTCCACCTCAAGTATTAGAAGAAACAAGTATACTCTAGTTGTGGTGGATGATTATTCAAGATATACATGGGTGGAGATGATGATTACAAAATATGATTGTTATGATATTCTCACTACCTTATTTCGATTGCTCCAAACCCAAAAAGAAGATGACATTGTTAGTGTTCGATCCGACAATGGAACAGAATTCAAAAACAACGGTGTTGCTCGATATTGTGAAGATCATGGGATAGATCACAACTTTTCAACCGCCGGAGTCCCTCAACAAAATGGCGTTGTTGAACGAAAGAATAGGACGTTGATTGAAGCGGGAAAGACGATGATAGCTGAAGCTAAATTGCCTAAGTACTTTTGGGAAGAAGCTATCAACACTGCATGTTTTACTCAAAATCGTTCCCTCATCAACAAACTTCACAACAAGACTCCGTATGAACTTTGGCGTGGTAGAACTCCCAACATTGCATTCTTCAAAATTTTTGGTTGCAAATGTTATATCCTCTACAACGGAAACGAACATAGAGGTAAATTCGATGCCAAAGCCGACGAAGGTATTTTTGTTGGGTATGCCAAACACTCTAAAGCTTTTCATGTTTTTAATAGAACTACACTAGTGATAGTTGAATCTGTACATGTTACATTTGATGAACATTCTCTCCTTGAGTCACATTTGGCTCCAAATGTTGCTGATGATTCTATTGAGCTAAATGATACAGGTGCTCCTATTTATGTTGCGCCCACTCAAGATCAGAATCTATCAACACAAGGAAATCCATCTACATCAAATGCGCCTAATTCAATATATAATGCGCCTGGTGAATCCTCTATTGTGCCTCACTCAAATGATGCGCCTCATGATTCTCACGCGCCTATTTCTACTGCTGCATCTGGTGTAAACCCAAATTTCAATTCTGAGCCAGTTCAACCCCCAAATTTCAATGACTTTGAATCTGGTGAAGATGTACCGATTGAAGACCTTCAAGTTACTACGACTCAACCTAACTTACCTCCTGAAATTCGTGAAGTTAGAGGTCACCCAATTGCTAATATCATCGGTGATCTACAAGTTGGTGTTCGTACAAGGAGAGCTACAAACTTTGATGCTTACACTGCTTTTATCTCTCAAATCGAACCGAAGAAGGCTGATGAAGCGCTCCAAGATCCTAATTGGGTTGTTGCAATGCAAGAAGAACTCAATCAATTTGAACGATGTAAGGTTTGGACTCTAGTTCCAAGACCAAATGATCATGGACTGATTGGTACGAAATGGGTGTTCAGGAACAAGATGGATGAGAATGGAACCATCACGAGAAACAAAGCAAGATTGGTTGCACAAGGCTATAGGCAAGAAGAAGGAATTGACTACGATGAAACTTTTGCGCCCGTAGCAAGACTTGAAGCTATCAGATTATTTCTAGCTTACGCCGCTCACAAGAACTTCAAGTTATATCAAATGGACGTGAAGAGCGCGTTTCTAAATGGTGAACTCCAAGAACAAGTCTATGTTGCTCAACCACCTGGGTTTGAAGATTCACAATTTCCAAATCATGTGTACAAACTCCAGAAAGCTTTGTATGGACTCAAACAAGCACCAAGAGCATGGTATGATACACTATCAAAGTTTCTCATCGAAAAAGGCTTCACTCGCGGTAAAATCGATACAACTCTTTTCATTACCAAACATAATGGTCATAAATTACTTGTTCAAATTTCTGTTGATGATATTATATTTGGTTCTACTAATGAATTGTTGTACAAGCGTTTTGAGAAACTAATGAAGAGCAAGTTTGAAATGAGCATGATGGGAGAACTTACATTCTTCCTCGGGCTTCAAATCAAGCAAATGAGTAAAGGCATTTTTATCAATCAAGCCAAATACACAAAGGACTTAATCAAGAAGTTTGGACTTGAGAACGCTAAAGCATACGATACTCCAATGGCCACCGGCAACAAACTCGACAAAGATTTAAAAGGTAAACGTGTTGATCAAACGCTCTATCGAGGTATGATTGGTTCACTCCTTTATCTTACTGCTAGTAGGCCTGATTTTATGTTTAGTGTTTGTGTTTGTGCTCGTTATCAATCTGACCCTAGAGAAGCACACTTAATTGCTGTGAAACGTATTATAAGATATCTCTCTGGCACTGTTAACCTTGGACTTTGGTACACCAAATATTCGAACTTTAAACTTGTAGGTTATTCAGATGCGGATTATGCAGCGTGCACAATTGATAGGAAAAGCACTAGTGGCACTTATCATTTCCTCGGATATCGACTTATGTCATGGGCAAGTAAGAAACAAGCTTCTGTATCTGTTTCAACAACCGAAGCCGAATATATCGCTGCGGGAAGTTGTTGTTGTCAAATACTCTGGATGAAGCAGCAATTGGTGGACTATGATATCATCGAAGAAAATTGTCCCATCTACTGCGACTATACATCAACAATTGCGGTTTCTGAAAATCCTGTCATGCACTCGAAAATCAAGCACATCGACATCAAATATCACTTCCTCAAAGACCACGTGGAGAAAGTCAATATACATTTGGAACACGTGGGAACCGACTATCAAATCGCCAACATTCTAACGAAAGCACTCGACGCGAAACGGTTCATGTTTTTGAGAGGTGAAATGGGTATGCTTGAACTCAACTAAATTCAATATAGTTTTGTCAATACTAATGATTTTATGTTGTGTTGAGTTATGAGTATATTAGGTACAAATGTTAGATCAATTTTTCAAAGTTTCAAGGAAACTATGCGCCATCTATGCGCCTTACTAACTGCGCGCCTATCAATCCATGCGCGCCTAGCATCCAATGCGCTTCAAACATTTATGCGACCTCAACCATCTTTGCGCACCTTGATGAGCAATGCGCCTTAATAAGTAATGCGCCCCTTCATTCGCGCATTAACTATTGCGGCTCAATCAACTCTCAAAATTTAATTTCAATGATTGAAAGTATTAAATACACAAGTACCAGGTATGTTTATTCTGTTCATTTATTATAGGAATCTATGTCTTTTGACATTCCATTAATTGTTCAAGGGTACTTGTGCAATTAAATTTTTCCCTCGTTTTACGCTTTTCGAAAAATTTTATTTTCTGGGGATATATTTCTTGCACCCCAAACTTACACCAAAATAGATGTTTTTGGTGTTTGTGGAAAAATTAGTCAAAATTGCTCATACACTTAAAAAGTGGAGCATTTTTTTCAAAAATCAATATGTCTCATCAGTCGTACTTTGTGTCATTTAGCATTTAATGCACTTCAAATCTCAAAATCACTCATAAATGCGCCAGTTATGATTAGCCGCCTTTTTCAAAACCCTCATTAATGCCATCCTTTCAACTTCCCATCTTTTTAAATTTTTGACTGTATTTTCTCCTTATCAGTGCAAAATTTTAAACCTAACCTATAAATACTCATCATCACCTACACTCCCTCCTTACCAACTCTCTCACTCAGACTCCCATCTCTCTCTCTCTCCCCGACTCTCTCTATCTCTCTATCTCATTTTCTTCTTCATTTTCTATATATATTTATAAGTTTATGGGTCCTAAGAAAGCCTCATCATCTACACAAGACGAAATGGTATGAATTCTAAACCCCTAACTCTTTAATTTTTTGAATTTTTTTTTTCTTTCGTCATTTTTGTGTGTTTTTCGTCTTTTTTCAAAACCCAGAATCATTTTTCTTTGATTTCTCTTGTTTCGATGATCCGTTTTCTATATCGTCTGTTGGGTTGTGTTCATCTTATGATTTCTAATCTTTTGTATCCAACATTTCAACGATCAATGCTTTCTTCATTACAAATCTGAATTTTTTTTGGTTTCAAAACTTTTCAATTTTTTCGGTTCTTCTTTTGTTCATTGTGCTTTCATTATTGATTTGTTCATGTTTTTGTTTACATATTTAGATTCCTTGTTTTCATGCGGTCATTTTGATATATTATTTGTCTGTTTTGGTGAAGATTCATGATTTTCGTGTTCTTGGTGTTCTTCGAGCATTCAAGGGTCGTTCTTCGTGTTCTTCGTCATTCTTGCATGTTTTGGTCTCTAAAAATTTTCTATCTTGTTTTCGAAAATTTGAACTTTTTGATTTTCATTTCTTTCATTTGAATGCTTGTTATTTTGTTTTTGCTAAGTCAAAATTTTCACACGATATGGCCTATATACTTCTTTATGCGCCTACTTTTTTATGCGCCTGAATGCTTTCTGCGCCTCTACTTGTATATGCGCCTAAATCATTCTGCGCCTAAAAACCTTATGCGCCTAACTTTGTACTTAGTCAAATTTTGTTGTTTTAAATTTTTCCTTAGTTTTTACATAGAACCATAATATGCGCCTTGTAACTGTATGCGCCTTTAAAATTTCATGCGCCTAATTAAATCATGCGCCTTGAACCTCTATGATTTTGTGCGCCTTATTCTATTATGCGCCTCTCAATTCTTTATGCGCCTATGATACGTTGATCATCTTATGTTTCTATGCCCCTCTTTCACTACTAAAATCAATCAATGTTTATTTTTTCAGGACCTTGCAAACTTCAAACTTGAAGAAACTCTTGACCTATTAGAATTATCTGGTGAAGTAATTGGGCGAGAAATCATAGAGACATTGCGCGTAGCTGGTCTGCTCCCTTTATTCACCATGGACCAATCTTTCTATTCTGCGCTCCTCGTGGATGAGTTCTTTTCAACTGATGTTCTAGTGGAAATTGATGTTAATGGACGCACTCACTACAGGATTGAGGCTCGCGTTCAAAATGTTGACGTCCATATCTCCTCATTTGTGATTCGACACTTACTCGGTTTTCCTCTACGGGTGAAGATCGCATTATTGGGCGTCCGATGACTTACTCTATTGATGATCAGAACAGGATGGCTGCTTCACTTCTGAATATTCCCACACTTCAAAATAATATCAAAAACACTGAAATTCGAGATGGTGGAGAACTCTTGACTCACATTGCGCACTTGGTGGGAACTTCGATTGTTTTCAAAACCGGGAACGTGAACCGATTCATGGTGGAACAATGGGAATACACAGCTGCCATCATGGCCAAGGAGAAGCTTCACTGGCCTCACATTTTATTCAAGACGTTGCGTGAGCAGATTGATAAGTTTGTGAAGAACAAGAGTGATGGAAAGACCAGGTTTCGCTCACACTGCCTTCTTCTCACAAAACTTTTTCTAACTTATCCTGAGTTAGTTAAATTTTTGAATGAGAATCCTGAGTATAAAATCAATGATGTTCCAACGTTTGGTAAAGCGATTTTGGACCTGAAAAAGCGCAGAAAGAAGCCTACAAAGCGCGCCAAGGGAATTCAAATCAAATCCGTTGAAGGGTTAGTTAATGAAGACACAGAATCAGACGATGCGCCAGTTCTTAAAGGCGCACCATTAAAGAAGAGCGCAGTGATGGCAAGCGCTAAACAAAGTGCTGATCCCTTGCCAGGCGCAGAGAAAAGCAAAGGAAAACGGGTGGTTGATGACCCTCCTTGTGCGCCTGTCAAACGTACCAGATTTGAAACTGATGAAGAACGTGATCTAAGGCTAGCGCAGGAAGCCAGCAGACTTGAGGCTCAAAGGAAAAGAGATGAAGATTTTCAAGCCAAGCAAGCTGCTGAGAAAGAGAAGCTAGAGCGCATGAAAGGCGCTGGATCAAGCGCTGATATTGAGAAAGGGCCCTCTGTTCCCGCGCCTACCCAGCGCGCGCCTACTCAACGCGCCCCCGCTCCCCGTGTGCCTCCTGTCAAAATTCAACAGACCAAAGTGTCAAGGGTACAACTCCTTTCTGATTTTTTTGGCGATGATGTTTCAGACATAGATGAACCAGTTCAGGGGGAGCAAGAGACCATCCCTCAGCGCACTCCTTCTCCACTTGCGCCTCCACCTCCTTCTGGACCAGATCAAATCACAACGGAAACAGTTGTTGTTGAAACTGTTGATGTTGAAACTGAAGATGAATATGCGTCTCCTACTCATTCACCTCCTCATGCGCCTCCATCTCCTATTGCGCCCCTTCAAGATGATGCGCCCCAGTCTACCCCTGCGCCTCCTCCATCTGCTCCCGATTTGAGCGAGGTACTTTCTATTCTTCGTTCTTTGCAGCAGGGGCAAGCAAATTTAGAGCAAGGACAGACGCAAATAAAGTATCAATTTGAGCTTCTTACTTCATTACTCACTGATCAATCTGAAGAGATCGCTGCCATTAAGGGGGAGATGAATTCTCTCAAGGACAAACTTTCTGCTCCTTCTCCTCCTCCGGCGCAGACTCAGGTTCAACCTCTTTCTGATCAGGCGCAAACCACCTCTTCTGCGCCTACTTTCATACCTCAGTCTGCTGCGTCTCAATCCAACATGAACGTGCTAGTATCAAAGTTGGATGTTCTGAAAGAATTGGTCGTTACTCACTTCACTGCTGCTCACTCAAGCTCTGACAGACGCGCCGAACATATTTCTTCTGACATTATCACGGCTCAAAATGCCATTGAAGCTCACATTCAAATCTTAGAAGAAAATATTTCACAGCAGCAGCAAATCACTCAGCGCTCCATTGATGAATACCAAAACATCAATGTGAATCACTTGAGTTACATTAGAGACGGTATCACTGCCACTCACTCCAGTGTCACTGACACTCAGGGCTTAGCGAACCGTAGTCATCAGCTCGCTAAACAGATTCAGCGCTCTGTTTCAGAGATCGTTGAAGGATTAAAGGACGATGATGCGCCTTCCAACCCTTAGTTTTTTTTTGTAAGCTATTAGAATCTTTTTGTAATAGAAACAACTTGTGTTAGTGATCTTGTGCTTACTTGTTTTAGCACCTTTTGCTTTTGTTCTATTCGAAACTTGTAATTTATAACTCCTATACCCCAAGTTTTAATGAGAACAATGCATCACTTATTATCAAACCTTGTTCACTCAAACTCCTTGTTTGTAGAACAATGAATATTGTTTAAATTCATATGCATCATATTGAATTGTTTCATACTTTCATGCATTGAGTTTAAACTTGGTTTAAACACATTTCAAAACTAAAAATCATATATCATTTTGAATGTGTTAAACTGTTGTTTCTATCTTTCCATATGTAATTCTTTATTCTTATTGGAATAGATTAGAAATCTATATCTTGGACTAGTGTGTGCATTAACTTGAGACATGAATTACCAATTTCATTCATTTGGACATGTTTTTATCAAGTATAATGTTTGTCCTTGATATAGTAGGTAATGGCATCAATCAAATAGGGGGAGATTGTTGGGTATGCCCACACATATCTCAGTTTTAATGTAATAGGATTTATTAGATTTGATTGATCCATCACCTAAGTTTTATTTCATGGACTTTAGACCCACATGTAAGAAGTATTTATACTTCATTTTTTAGGTTGTCCATTGTTATAGAATAGGCTTAGAAATAGGGCAAGAAGATCAAGATTCAAGAAAAATCACATTCTGAGTTTGAGCCAAGTGACCATGCGCCTATATGCGCCATGCGCTCCATTTGCTCACACGCTACTCATACGCGCCTGTGAAAGTATGTGCGCCTCTTGATCACGCGCAGCAACCATGCACCTAGATTAGAGCTCATGCGCCTCTAATGTTTTTAATGCGCCATGCGCTCTTCTGGCTCACGCGCATCAAAGTGTTTATTCAACACTCAGTGATTTATTGAAGATTCAAAGACTTGAAGAGAATTCAAATTACGCCAATGATCCAACGGTGCTTAAAAGATACATATGCGCCTAATCTGTTGACATGTGTCATCAACAGTCACATTTATGTTAAGTGTCAAAATGGCCATAATATATGCATGCTCCAATCAACGAGCGACAGCTCATCTTATCCACAAGGATTTCCAACGGCTAGTTTTTTGAAGTTCACTATAAATACCCCATAACTTCAACATTTTGAAGTTGCTGAGTTTTGCTAAGAATTTCAAGAATTTCTCTCTCAAAGCATTTGTTGAAGATTTGAAGATTGCCATCGTTTTTCCAGATTTCCTCAAGAACATCTTCATACCTTCATCCTTAGCCCAGATCTTCAAGCTATAACACTTTAGTTTCATTGTGCTCTAAATCATAAAGATCTAAAGAGCCTTGATACTAAATTCACACACTCACCTCTTTAAGTTTGATCACTTAGATCCATCTTTTAGAGATACACCGGTTATTGTTTTGGATTTGTTCATTCATAGAATATTAGATCTTGAGTTAGTGTAGAAGCTCAAAAGTTGTAATTTGTAACACTCTCTCATTATATAAGATCTCCATTAGAAATCCAAGACTAACCATCTTGGTAGAAGACGTAGATCTTTAATTGATCGAACCTCTCCAAATAGCTTGTGTTATTATCTTGTCATTTTCTTTCAAGTTATTATCTTCACTCACTATTTGCTTGTTTACTCATTGTAGATTGATTGAACTGAATTGTGTCGTGTTGTTATTTCATTTGCCTTAGTTCCTTATTTCAACCAATTTGAGCCAAAATACTTAGAGTGTGTGTGCGCCCCTTTATCATATTTTGCGCCTATTCTCATTACTAAATTCCGCTGTGCATTTCACTTACTCACTTAGGCGCATTTCATAACGCTTACTTGATAAAGTGCGCATTTGCAATTGAGTTTATCAAGGGTACGAAAAGATTTTTAAAACATCTATTCACCCCCCCCCTCTAGCTATTTTTCATACCCTTGTTGCCCTTTGGGACCAACAAGGGCTGAATATATGGTGAGGGTGTGTGTGAGTTGTGTATGAGTTCTCCTTTTGGATAATGGATGAGTGAGGTGGTAATATGGAGGAGGGAGGTGGTTTATTTTTTTTATCATTAACTATCCTCGAGTCACTAAGGCTTCAAGTCATCTTCCTTATCCCCGTTCCGGCATTAGCTCCGCAACTGCTCCGTCGTGCGCGCCTCGGAGTCCCGGTTGTCCGCGGGTCCAACAAGAAAGTTTCTCAGAATATTTTTCTGGTCAGGCCGGTATATCTGGAATATTTTCATAAGCTAGGAACGACAATAATATATTTTTTTTGCCCTTCTTGATCACTTTCTGAGATATTTTGAGATATTTTGCAATGTGGATAACCATCTTTCCCGTTTCGGCATTAGCTCCGCAACTGCTCCGTCGTGCGCGCTTCGGTGTCCCGGTTGTCCTTGAGTCCAACATGAAAGTTGTTTGACATAATTTTTTGGTCGCGCCCATCTATCTGGAATATTTTTATGAGCAAGGGATGACAAATATATATTTTTAAATGCATAGAATGGACGATAACGAGCAGTTCTAAGGGTGCGGCCCCCGTTTCGGGCCCGGCACCTCAAAAATTTGAAGTTTATGCCTGTTTACTCATTTTTTCGCTCTGATAATGAATTTGAAGTCCGTTTATCCATTCGATGCACTGATAAAGCTTAAGGCACTCCCGCATAGCCAAATCGAGGGCTTAGGTCAATTTTAGGGTTTAGACCAATTAAAAGGGGTTTGATAAGGGGTGCGAGATCGGGGTATCTACAGGTGGAGGAACATTTTTGTAATTCCCCTTGTCGGTAGTGACGACATTAACCGAAGCCTCTTTTGTGGAGTTAGAGGCGGCCTTGTAACGGAAACTATGAGCACTTTTCTTGATCTCCTTGAGTAGGTCATCCATTCGGATTCCCGCTTTATACATTTGAGAGAAATCGGCATAGCAAGCCCCACTTAGGTGGGTGCGGAGATCAATCTTTAGACACTTAAGGAAGATGTCCATTTGCTTTTTGGTGTTAGACCTCTCGACAATTTCAGCAAGCTTGTCATTCCACCTTCTAGTGAAGTCAATAAAGGACTCGTTATCCCTTTGAGTAGTGTTCTCGAGCTCTTTATTGGTTTGTCGGTGGGTGGTGTTGCCTTGGTATTGACTTTTGAAGGCAAGCATAGCGGCGTCCCAATCAAGACGGACTGTGAGCGGGAGAGTAGCATACCAATCCTTTGCCGCCCCCTCGAGAGTAAGAGGGAAGCATTGTGCCATAACCTTGCGAGAGACCTTCTTTGGTACCATAGCCCAAATGTAAGTCTCGATGTGTGCCATGGGACAAGAGTTTCCCTTGAATTTGCTAATGTCGGGCATTTTGAACTTGTCGGGAAGGGAAGCCATTGTGTTCATGAGAATGGATGACTGATAGAGGCTTGTATCGGTTTCCCTAAGTTGAGACCGTTGAAGCGTTGATCTATGTAGGTCATGATTGAATCAACCATATTGGGCTCATTGTTCTCGGTGTTCGGTTCCCCCATTTTCTTGGTGCGGGCACTGACATAGGGGATCTCAAACAAACCCCCCGTCCATTCGGACTCGTCATTGTCTTTCTTGTTCTTACCCTTGGCGAGCTTGGTGAGATTTTCTTTCATTAGCTCCATTTCGGCCTCTTGGGCCTCCCTTTGATTGTCGAGGTAGGATTGCCAAATGTCATCTTTGTTTTGAGCCTACTTATTAAGAGTCGAGACTTGTTCTTGGAGAAGTTGGACCATGGTTGAGAGTTTCTCGAGAGTCATGGTATAGTCGGTGTTGGAGCCGCCGGCCATTGATGCTGTCGGAGCTGTTGGAGTAATCTTTCACGAACTAACCGATTCGCTGAATCCCGGTAGATTCTGTATGTATCAATTGAACCTATATTACAGAAGAGGCCCTTGTCAGTCTTGAGTAACACTTTCGGTCCATGAAGAGGCTTAGACCACACAGTGGGCATACGACTCAAACCACATAAAGAAAAGACTCTTTTTTTATAAGTCGGAGGGACGAGGTCCCTTTTGAGTTTCTAAGAAAATAATGGAATCGTCACACTAGTATATAGACCATCTCGCAGTCCCATATATTCATCGGATTCCATCACGCTTGTGAATCCTACACATGTCGGGATTAAACTAAATTAATTTAGTAAAGCATACATGCGGGGACGGATTTTTATTTTCGTCCATAACAACCACTTGGGGACGGAGTTTTATTTCGTCCATGATAACCACTTGGTATGTATGTTTTGAAGACATTAGTTTAGGGAAATCTCGGCACATGAAAACCGACTTCAGTCACGGAGTGTTAGACCCTAACTAGAATTGTGTTGGTTTGTGCTCGGCTAATGAGAGGCTTAAGGTCACCCCCGACATGTAGTCATGAACTACGCCACGGGTTGAGGTTTACCGCTTCGAAAGAGTCAAGGTCGGGTGGATCTTGAAACTTCCTATGACGGGCCTCGACGGGTTTGGGGTTATAAACTTGTGCGACTCGATAGTGAGCAATTCATAGGAGATTGTGCACGTAGTGTGAGGTCCAACATGTGACAAGACATTTTTTACTTTTTTTTTTGAAAGAAAAGCAAACAAGCACATAAATTACAACTCTCGAGTCACCCGTGTGACCGATAAAATAAAACACGAAAGTAAAACAGTCCAAAAGGCCAGATTAGGCCTGATGCAGGCAACTGTGCCCACACCCCATTGAATCTGGTCTATTCTGGAACCTGTTCTCATCCTGGAAACCTACCCAGAAGCGCGCGCCTCTGGCTGGTGATGTGGGAAGCGCGCGCATGGCGCAATGTCTGGTGGGAGGCGCCCGCTTCTGGGCAAACCTGTCAGAATGTCAGACTTTGGACTCAGGGGATTGCCCTGGTCCTGAATATATTATAACCCCTGCAGAAAGGATTAGTGTGGAAAAAAGAAGAGAAAAATAGGAAGAACATATGGGATGCGGGCGATTCTGGTCATTGATGTGGGATACGCGCGCCTTAGGCCAAGAAGGCCAGAGGCGCACGCCTCCCCCGTCAGAGACCAGAATGCCCAGAAAAGATGTAGATTTTGAACAAAATGCAAGTTTAACCCTCAAACGTCCCCAGCAGAGTCGCCACTGTAGATACCCCGGGAGAGCCCACCCGCTTGGCTAGAGCGGTGGAAGGGTCCTAGAATGTCTATTCGTGTTTTAGAGTCGCCACCTATGTTTTAGCGGAAAATAAGAAAAACCTAATGTGTAGCCTAAGTTTGATTTACGAAAACAGAGATTCTTGTTTATGAGGTTTGGGGGTTAGGTTACGAGATGGGAAGTACTTAACACCCATCTCGCCTAACTAATGTTGGTCTTGCTTGTTCAAAATCTACATAATCAAAATGTTCTTCCTATTCTTTGGTGATGATAAAAGGGGTTAAAAAGGAGTTTTTAGAATGTAGGGAGATAACTCCTTGACTAACTTCAATGGAGTGAAGTAATCTTTGGTGTCATGTCCCAAAATGTTTGGGTGATTGCACTTTTGATGAAATAAAAAGAGAAGAAGAAAGATGAAGTAAAGAAGAGGGAAAAGAATGGCCTTTTTACCTATACTTCAAGATGACTTCAAATACTTCTTGAGAAATTGCCTTTGAAATGCCTTGAATATCTTTGTGTATAGTTTTCTTTCTTCCAAAAAAGGGGTCCTTTCCATGGTGGAGAAGAGGGGTTTATATAGTTGTAAAATACAAGTTTTTTGTGCCAAAACTCAGTCACCAAGAAATCTTTCTCGGGCAAAATCATGTAAAATGAGCAAGGGAGAGATTCTTGGACAGAAATCTGTAACTGACACCAAGAGGCGCGCGCTTCCCACCTTGGGTGTGGAAGGCGCGCGCTTCTGGCTCCTATGGTCGGAGGCGCGCGACTCAAAGATGGATTTCTTAACAGAATGGACTGGAAAGTCAGCCCTGCTATTCAGTTTAGTCCCTGGACTTAACGGAAGTAACAGGAACTAACTAAAAACACTTAAAAGAGGGAGAAACACAAAATCAACCGTGCAATCGGGGTGAGCGGTCCAAGGCGGGGTGTCTACAGGGCTCCGATGTTATTAATAAATTTGATGATTCTTGTTAGAATTTACAACGAGATTACGAAGGAAGTCTTAGAGAAAAGGAAAAAGATTCAATATGCTAAACTCTATCAAAACAGGTTTATAGCGGGAAATGCCTTGGCCAATCCCAATGTTTCAGCAATTCAGCACCTCCTTCTCTAAGATCAAAAGTAAAAAGTGCGGCTTTTGAGCTTCAAGCACTAGTTGCATCCGAATATCCGTCTTTAGTTCAACTCAAGAAAACTCAAGCAAGCATACCCATTTGGGACCTTATCACACCAAGACCTTATCATCCGCGACCTCGACGGCACCACAAGACATTACTGCATTTGGGTACCGACCACAATAAGGCCATTCATCTCCCCAGTAAGAGCAAGAAGGAGATCGCTATCAAGAATTCTACCCGACAGTGCATCCGCTCTCAATGCCGAGCCGATTCCAAGATACTTTGGGGATTTACATCGAAAGATCTTTACAATCCACCATCTCCAAGCTCGCAAACAACAAGTACATGACATTTGGGGCTTAGCAATCTCTCGAAGCTTGGTATCAATAATCTTCTCTTGGGGCTTACTCACGCCAACAATAAAAGGCGATTTACTCGAATAGGCCAAGAGCTGATTTATCTTGGGGCTATGCCAGTCACTCAAAGTTTGGCATCAAAGGCATCCTAGGGGCTTTACAATCAGCAACCCCTTGGTATCTCGGCATCGAAAGTCTTTGAAGCCCCACAATCGACAAATCTCTTGGGGCTAGACATCAATCTTCGTTGGGCACAACAGCGACAACAGAATTCAAGCGAGGCAATCCAGACTTCGATCAAACATGATTTGATCTTGGGTTGGCTTTACAAAAACACAATGGTTAAAATGGTTCACCCACAAACTAAAAAAAAAAAAAAACGACAAAAATATTTTTTTCTTTTTCTTACTTGCGTAAAAGTATGTGTTGCTCCTAGCTTCTTCCCCAGCATTCTCCATCATCCCTGAACTACGCTGGTCTGATTCTCTTCAAGGGATACGTAGGCAGCGTTTTGGCACGACCAACCCATGATCCAGAATGTCATGTCACCGATACTCAGTCAACAGTACAAGCAACTCATCTTCATCAAAAGTGTCAACATCCTTCATCAAAGCCACGGCATCAGAAATCAATCCCAAATCAAGCGGCCATGGTAAGTGAAGGTATGAACATCATTCACGCTTTCTACAAATCACATCACACACAAAAACAATTTCTCCATCCTTTTAAAATCTCTCTCATGCAAATCTGCTTTTCAAATCACAAAACACCACAAGCACAATTTTCTCTCATCTCACACGAGCACATGCATTTGCAAAGCATACGCATAACAGGTACAGGCATACAGCTCCACGGTGAACCACTGAAATCACCACCTTATCAGTAAAGTCTACTCAACAAATTCACATTCATCTCTAGTCCCCTATACGGACTCTAAATCAGCAGGCATACTCTCGAGTCGCTCTAAATCAGCAGGAAGACTCTCGAGTCCCTCCAAATCAGTAGGCATACTTTCAAGTCCCTCTAAATCAGCAGGAAAACTCTCGAGTCCCTCCAAATCAGCAGGCAGAATCTCGAGTCCCTCTAAATCAGCAGGCAGACTCTCGAGTCCCTCTAAATCAGCAGGCAGACTCTCGAGTCCCTCTAAATCAGCAGGCAGACTCTCGAGTCCTACTAAATCAGCAGGCAGACTTTTGAGTCCCTCCAAATCAGTAAGCAGACTTTCGAGTCCCTCCAAATCAGCAGGCAGACTTTCGAGTCCCTCCAAATCAACAGGCAGACTCTCGAGTCCCTCCAAATCAGCAGGCAGACTCTCGAGTCCCTCCAAATCAGCAGGTAGACTTTCGAGTCCCTCTAAATCAGCAGGCAGACTCTCGAGCCCCTCCAGTCCCCTATACGGACTTTAAATATTGGTCACGGTGGGCCGATTTCATGCCACCGCACCCCTTTTATCAGCAAAAGTCACTCACACAAGGAGCGCATTCCTATCCCTTGCAATTTCAATAATTCCTTCTTTTTATCGAGTCTTTATTTTCTTTGTCGATGTCCTCGGCGGGTGTTTTTTTTTTTCGTCGACGCGTTTTGCTTTGCAATCCACGTCACCGAGGGGCTCTGTAGACACCCCGCCTTGGACCTCTCACCCCGATTGCATACATAGTATTTTTTATTTAACTTATTTTTGTTGATTTCTGTTACTTCGGTTAAGTTTCTAACTGATTCCGTTAGTTTTGGACTAAACTGCATAATAGAGTTAACTTTTAGGGTCATTCTGTCATTCTGTCTTTTTTACCTGCGGGCGCCTCCCGTAATAGTCATGGGGCGCGCGCGCGTTTGGTCCAATAGGCCGGAATCGCGCGCTTCCCACTTTGACTGTTACGGATTGCAGTCTTTTCCCTCCTTTTTCTTGATCACAAACACTCATTTTTACCTCCAAGTTCATCCCCTCTAGTTTTGTAACCTCTAATCCCATTATTCTAGCCATTGCTTTAAAACAAAATATTTCTTTTATTTATTATTTAATTTTCTCTTTATTATTTATTTTTATTTATTTTCTTATTGGTTGAAAAGCCATCTTTTCCTTTCTTTTCTACCTATAAAAACCTCTTCTTTTTACCTTAGAAAGGGACTTCAACTTTCTCTACACCTAAACTCTACACAAATTCTACCAACAACATTTCTCTACAAAAACACTACACAAAGTGTTGCACACAATTTTTCTACAACAACTCCATCTCCAAGTCAAGATTTGAAGTTCTTATTTTCTAAAAGGTACTTTATCCTTCTTCTCTTATTTCATTTGTCTTAGGCAATGTATGCATTCCCCATAAAAGGGAACATGACCTAAAAGGCCAATTCACTATTGAAGTTTGGTCAAGGTTATCTTCCAACATTTCAAATACTACTTTAATTTCCCCATTTCATATTAATGTAATGGTTACATGTAATCTTTAGCATAAAATCAATAAAACAAGTTTCATTTTATATCACTTTTGTAATTCCCCTTTTTCTTTACATTATAATTGTTAGCACTTTTCTCATATTAAAATAAGGACATTTAGCATCAGAACACCAATAGTAGCAAGACCCGTGTAAGCGGGGCGGAGTGGGTGTTTAAGTACTTCCCACTCCGTCACCTAACCCCCGAACCCTTCTCATCCTGAATATATGGTTTTGTATATAAATTTAGGCGAATTTCTTTAGGTTTTTCTTATGTTCCCTTAATAACATAGGTGGCGACTCTACAATTAAAACATAAATAGACATCCTAGGATAATTCACCGCTCTAGCCAAGTAGTGGGCTTTCCCGGGGTATCTACAGTAGCTTCTCTCAAATATTGCTCCACACATCGATTCAGCCGTTCAGTCTGGCCATTGTTTGAGGGTGGTAGGCTATGCTGAGGTTGAGAGTAGTTCCTAGGAGGGAAAACAGGGATTGCCAAAATTGGCTTAGGAAGATTTTGTCCCTGTCTGATGTGATAGTCACTGGTAAACCATCCAGCTTATAAATTTTATCAAAGAAGACCTTGGCTACAGTATAGGCAGTATAAGGATGTTTCAAGGGAATGAAATGTCCATACTTTGTCATTCTGTCCACCACGACTAAAATAGAATCCCAACTGTGAGAATTGGGCAACCCTTCAATGAAATCCATGGCAATATCAGACCAGGGTCTGGTTGGAAACAGGTAGTGGTTGCAGTAGGACAGGAGGGTGAACTATCTCAGACTTGGTTTGTTGGAATACTTCACAGGGACCCACCCACCTGTGAATACCCAATTTCCGAATGCGGGCGACGCACAGGAAGTCTTTTATTATTTATCTTATTTTATCTTTTCTATGGGATTAGGATATTCAAATTGGCATTTAACTTATTACGAGTCGCCACGTTGTTTTATCGAGCTAAAACATTGAGAAAAACCAACAAAGAGGGTTCAGGGGTCAAGTTACGATAAGAGAAGAATATACAATAATCAGTCCTATCGCCCGATAGATCAGACTTTCTATCATGATAATTGTGTTAGTAGTGTGTTAGTGATTTTGACCGGATCCGAAGATTGCCTACATTCCTCTCGTTAAGAGAAGCTCGGGTCGACGTAGTTCACACATAATCAGAATAGAGAGAAGAAGTGGGATCATGCATATGATGGGGGAGGAGAAAGAATCATACAAGATGATCACATCCTAGAATAATGATTATACCATTGATAAGATCAATGTGTAGTCTTCATATTCATCATAGGAGAGTTAATGATCATTGGAATATTTACCTACAGTTTACGGTTTAGAAGTAGTTCCTAGATCTTGGAAATCATCATCGGCTATGCATATATATGGGGATTACAATTATTGATCTAGCATGTTAAATCTAACATAGTAATAAGAACATCATGAACACATATGAAATAACACATAAACATGAAGATCGATACCCAACACATGGCATATAATATGAGTTCTAGCAAGAACATGAAGAACACAATATGAATCATATGAATATGAATGTATAAACATAATGAAAGCATGCATAAATCAGATCTATACTAGTAAAACATAGAAAACCTTACTAATCTTGACAAGAACGAAGCCGAATCTTGAACGAGGACTCACCGAACCTTCGGGATTTCTAGAAAGGCTTAGAGAGAGAGTTCTGCCTTCAGTTTAGACTCTAGAACTCGGGGGAGAGAATTGTGTGTCCAAGTTATGAACTGAGGTCACCTATTTATAGAATTTGGGATAGAAAGACTGGCCGCCTGGCCAACCACGGGGGTTGGCATGGTTCCCAAGGTTACAATCAGACTAGACTCTGGAGAAACCCTAGATAACGTCTATCTTTGTAGCTAATCTGATCAGATCATCAATATCTTCTTATCTGGGCTTTTCGGGAAACTCTGGATAAGTCCTGCGCATCTTGTAAATACCTGTGAGGTTCTTCTGAGTTCTGTAATGCCTAACAACTCAGTTTTAGGCCAGGTACTAACAGTAGTCCCTCGGCAACGCTTATTGCAAGGCAATGGAGGGTCGTCGATTAAGAAAGGAACCGATCTGAAATATGAGTTCCAAATCGAGGGAGAGAAAGAAAAAAGGTGACCAGATTGGTCGAGCGGCTGAACCTTTTTCCAAGCTACCTACGTATCCTAAGGGGAATCAAGCCAGTCGTAGTTCGTGCTTTGGTGGTAGAAACGAGAGATCATCTTTCGCTAGGGATAGGATCCTGTACAAAGACAAACATTCGTAGGAGGAAGAGATAGAAGAAAAAAATGAGACATCATCTTCTGCTGGGGATAACAATCCTAAAGACACTATCCTGTATAAAGACTTGAACATTCGTTTAAAGACAATATAATCATCATTCGGACTCTACTGGGGAAAAGGGCCAAATCCATACGCACGGCGCGAGAAGAAGACTCAAGAATCGAGAACAAAATTAGGGATGGATTCTGACCTCTTATGGACCGCGCGTATCAACTAATTTCTTGAACACTACGGTATATAGAGACGCTAAAACCTCAGGATCGTAGAATTCAGTAAAACGGTAACGTAGACGGTATATCGGGACGCAGGTGTCTCGAGATCATACGGGTTACGCCAATAACTTTCTCAATCGTATTAGAAGAAGGCATCTCGAGATTGATTTGGTTATTTAATAAAGGATTTATGACGGTTTCCTTAATCCGCATTAGGGTTTATGACAGTTCCCAACCTTCATTATAGCTTGATTTGGTAATTTATAGAGGTCTTTCGGACCCAACTTTGGTAATTTCTTGAGGTCTTCCGGACCCGATTTTGGTAATTTCTTGAGGTCTTTCGGACCCGATTGATTAATTTTGGTAATTTCCTGAGGTCTTCTGGACCCGATTGATTAATTTTGGTAATTTCTTGAGGTCTTCCGGACCCAACTTGATTAATTTTGGATTTTATTGAGGTCTTCCGGACCTGATTTGATTAATTTTGGAATTTATTAAGGTCTTCCGGACCCAATTTTATTAATTTTATGACTTGGGGTGTCACTTTTAGATTTAAGATAAGCTGGAGGGGCTAAAGTACAAATTTTGGCGCCTGGAGGAGTATGTGGCTGCGTGGCCATTCCTTTTGATTGGCCGAAACTCGGTCATCAGGATTTCTTAGGAGCGCGCGTGATGGAGGGCTGAGATCGTGCCACGTCACCTTGGAGAGACTGGCCGCGCGAACGGTCCTTCTGTTGGACATACCCTACAAACAGCCGTCGGCTGTTGCTTTCATCTTTCTTCTTTTTACCATTCTGTCGAGAAAAGAGGGAAAAAGACAGTTTTGAGGATTTTAATCACTATTGTTGAGTGATTTTTGGTATTCTAGCGATGGATTTTCAATATCTCTTTGCCGCGGAGCAACATTTTGAGCAGGGTGGAGGTGCAGGGTAACACTTTGAGCAGGGCGAAGGTGCAGAGCCACCTCACCACGAAGAACAACTGCAGCAGCGGGGGAGAATGCCCGCGAGGAATTACCGTCCCCAAGAATGGCACTTCGTCATGGGACAACACTTCGAGCTATACGTGGGGCCCGACAGGCACTGGTCCGGAGGCCGGATGATGGAGACCACGGAAGTAAGGATCCCGCTTTTGTATAGCTTTTGGGAATTTTGTGTCTTTTATTCATACTTGTCGCATTTTAAGACTGCTTGATTTAATAATCATTATAGATTATTTAATTTTTTGGATTTGTTGATTATTTGGGGACGACAAATATATGCGCAAATAAATAAATAAAGCATGCATGAACCCTCTAAATACAACATCTAGCATATAGTTGGTATTTTAATTGTTAGTTGGTAATGTACCTTTGTTGTGTTTACCTGCATAGAATGAAATCTCGGGAATCTACCAAGTTGGTAGCGGAGGTATGGAGCATGTTGCCACCGGGAGGTGTTGTGAGAGAGAGGATCCATATCGTCAGGCTGATCTGATTGGGATGTAGTTGGGTCGAGGTGTGAAGGGGAACGGATTTGAGGCGGGCCGTTTGAGGACCTTGCTTGATGGAGCCATTCGGGGCTTTGTAGAGGGTGTCAGTGACACTGACTGTCTGGTGTGGGCCATTTTGTGGTATGGTCTGTCACGGACCTTGTTCCCGAGCGTCGGCACTTTCTGTCGGTTTTCTTTGTTGGGTGCTCTGGCTGATTTGGAGCAGGCGAGCCGAGTCTTTTGGGGTGGAGCCGGGCTAGCGAAGATGTATAGAGCCCTTGATTTCTGCTCGAGGTCTAGTACCTCTTCTTTTGACTGTTTCCAGTTTGCCTTTGAGGTAACTTTTTGACTCCCTTTTTATGCCATATCTGTCCTTTGTTTAGAACTGTATAGACTGAAGTACTACTTTCCATAGGTGTGGGTTTATGAGCTCTTCCATATTGCTCCCTTTGGCATGCAAGGGGTGAAGGAGGTCCCAGTAATGAGGTTCTGAGCGAAGAGGAACCGGTTGGAGGGCCATGGCAAGGCCAGGAAGACGCCCGATTTGGGCACTTTTGCTGTGAGGTTGCAGGCTCCATTGCATGAGGATTTCCAGTTCTTTCCTTGGTCTGATAGGGTATTGTCAGGAATAGGCTTCGCTCAGGAGTTTACTGCCTCTAGGTGTTTCTTGGTGGGTTTGACTGGGGATGCCATGTATCTTGGCGAGAGGATCTGTCGGCAGCATGGTGCGCACCCTATCATATGGGCTCCGAGTAAGCCACCTCGGAACATGCTATATCCTGCTAGGCTCCGGGCGAGCGGCGATTACTTTGCGAGTACTCTGGCTAATCAACATCAGAGTGGTGGTGACTACGCTTGGTATGTTGAGCATGTGCTGGTGAGTCCGCAGGTGGCGTCTAGGAGGCAGGCAGACGGTTACCCGGCCAGTTCTAGTAGAGGGACTAGACATGCCATGGATATGCTGCGGTTTCTGAAAACCATTAGGGTGCAGCGGGGCGGCGTCAATGTTGACTTTGACCTTACTCCGACTGAGGCTGATGAGGTTATTAGGGCCCATCTTCATCCTCTTGGAGCTACGGTTTGATACTCTTTGATTTTCTTGCACACACACAATTTCAGACTTGTCATCTCTGATTGTGGCTATCTGTCCCCAGGTGACTCGGGAGGCTTATATCCGCTTTGTCCGTCGGGGCAACATCTTTGTGCATTTATTATGGAGCTTAGCTGCTGCTAGTACCTGCCGTCAGGAGGATGTGGTGGTGCCGCCGCGCAGAGAAAGAACACCTACAGATGCTACTTCCTCGTCTCGTGCCCATAGGAGGTCTGTCAGAGGTAGGGGCTCTGGTGCTGGTGGATCCCACTATGTGCAGCAGCGGGGCTATGGAGATGATGATGATAGCGATGATGAGAAGGAGGAGGTGGAGATTGAGGAGAGCTCAGACTAGATGTAGTCCTTATTTCCTGCATTTGTTAGAGAGAGAGAGAAAACAAACAAATGAACAATATATGTACACTATTTTATTTGCTTTTTATGTAAATATTTAATTAGTATTTTATTTACATGCCTTTACATTTGGTACAATACATGAGCCTTAGGGGTAAAACGGGGATTATACATATTGTCAGGGTACTACCACTTTTCTGGCTAGGCCTCTTTTGTGACTCGTAACCTTTGAACTGTCTCGAAATGGGTCTATTCCTTCGTTTGGTAGAGGTGGGCCCGCAAATCTACTGATGACGGATGAAGTGGACGCGTGGCCAGTTATCTGGCAAGATTGGCCGCGCGGACAACCTTTGCTCTGATACGTTTTTCGCCAGGTTCTCCCCTGTATGATCAGGACTCAAACTCCCTATCCCATTTAACAGCAGCCTGCGCAGACAGACGGGGACATACAACAGTTTTCATTGTTTTGCTCTAGATTTTGACCTTTCTGTGATATTCTGATGGAGAGACATCCCATGATTTCTGCGGAGAAGCAAAGCTACTTTGTCAAAAGCTTGAAGATATGGATCCAGAATCTTTCTAGGATGACTCGTGCATCTTTTGATAGGAGATTCTGGATAAGTATTTTTGGTCGCTGTTCAGAGTTAAGTCAGATGAAAACATGATTCGTGCTGCTGCTAAGTTCTGGGATGAGGATCACCACGTTTTCAACTTTTTTATAATGAAATCGTTCCTATGTATGAGGATTTTGTGGCTCTGTACGGTGGGAGAATATTGGACAAGGTAGCCATGCCGCAATATCAAGTACCTCCGGAGATTCGGGTTTCTCAACAGCTCAAGATATCTATTGAAGATGCTAGAGGCTTATTCTTGGGGGATGATGTTGATATCTGTGGAATTTTCATTAGGTTTATCAACGGTGTGGCGGATTCTGACACAGCTCTGGATTGTCTATCTCTTTATCTATTTGCTTCAGTTCTGTTTCCTCCTTATGTAAGGGTAGCCACGATGGGCTGTATTGACATGGTGGACCAGGCTCGGGCCAAACGCAGTATTATCCCTGTCTTGCTTGGGGAAACTTTACATGGTATTAGCGAGTTGGCTTCTGGCTCTCGCAAGATGTCTCAAGGTAGTACTCGGTTATTACACTTGTGGTTGTAGGAGAGGCTTAGAGTATTGGAGGAGCCTGTTGGTGAGGGTCCGCCTTAGGCTTGTCAGAGTAGGCGGATAATGGAGCCATTTGTAGGGATGACTCGGTCTGCGTGGATATCATATCTGGCATAGATGGGCACAGTTTAGATCAAGTGGGTGGTACCTCATTGGGAGGTTACTAGAGCACGGTGGGTACAGTGTGGACTCTGCATGATTCGTGTCCCTGCTTTTGATGTCACCATTTACTACTATGCAGTGCGAGTTTCCAGACAGTAAGGGATGCATTAGGTTATACCTCCTTTGTGGGATCAAATTTGCCGCAGGATTAATGTCAAGACGATTCCCATGAATGATGGAGTTACAGTACTTTTGGAGCAGTATTGGTCTTATGCTTATATGCCCGGCGTGTTCTGCATACAGCAGATCCATGACACACTTTTGTCTCGAGAATACTTGGAGTGGTACCAGATGACTTTAGGGGGATTTAGACAGACTCTGAGACGACTGAGACGTAGGGTGGTGGTCCCTTATATCTCGAGTAGGCGCTTGAGGAGGGAAGAGACTCTACAACGTGAAGTGGAGGCCGAGTTGGTTCAACTAGCACCTCTTGATAGGAAAAGAAAGAGAGAAGGCCCTAAAAGGGTGACTCAGTTTAGGAAGGCTTTATTTACGGATCCTACTAGACAGGCTAGACGCGGACGACGAGATAAAAAGCCGAAGAAAGAAGAGGAGGAGGAGGGATGACTTCCGAGTATCCAACCACAGTCATTACAGACACATAGTTTAGCTTTAGTTTATTATTTTTAGATTATTTGAATTTCACAGCGAGTTATGTAGTCACAGGTTCTTTCTAGCTTAGACTCATCAAATAAATGTTAACGTTTAGTGACTTGTGGAAATAGAGATTTTTCTTTCAGTTATACACAGATGTTTGCTTTATTATATTTGCTCAATCCAAATTTGGATCTTTATTTATTTTTGAGACCGCACCTTTTGAAGGCTGCCTACGTTCCCCTTTTACAAGTAGGGCTAAAGGGCTCAGGTCATCGTAGTTCATTTCTGATTGTAGAAAGGGAAGATAGAAGGGGGGAATTAATAGAACATGATTTATTTTATTTTATTTATTTATATATTTATTTTTTGAAGGGGACGGTCGTTGTAGAAGACCACTTGATGGAGAGTGCCGCATGCAGGAGGGCGCTGTTGGAAAGTACCGTTTGCAGGAGAGGACCGTTGTGGTTAGTTGTAGTAGCGGCGGAGCTTGTAAATCTTGAATGGGAGGAGGCCATTGTCATCCACGTATACCCATTCTTTGTTCTGTTTGACTAAGCGGCCCGTCTTGATGAGCTGTCGGACTTTGTCTTTCAACTCTTGGCAGTCGTCAGTACTATGCCCTTCATTCTAGTGATAAGAACACCTTATGTTCGGCTCGCAGGTTTGCAGGATTGCAGTCTTTGGAGTAGAGACCACTTCTTGTATCGATTGTAGTTTGCCGAGCTACACCAGGCTTTTAAATATAAAATCCATTGGTAAATCCGAGCTTGTGTAGTGTCGGAAAGGGATGGGGGCTTTGATATGGTTGCAACTCTATGGCTTGAACCTCCCATGCGGTGGTCGCATAGATGGGGTATTCACTAAGTGATTCTTCATTTGTGTCATGGCTAACTCGAACTTCTGATTCCAAACTTCGCGTGGACAATTCTATAATTCCCTTAGGATGATGTTTCCTGCCATTGTGAGGCGACTGATGTAGTGGAGTAGGCCTACGAAATTGATCCTTTCATACTCTTGGCAAGGGGGTGACATTGTTATCAGATGTCTGATCTTTTCGGAGTCAACTTCAAACTTCTGTCCCAATCTGTACCCTAAACCCTTTGTCTGAGCTGTACCAAATCTGCACTTGGTTGAGTCGAGGAGAATTTTCTGTCTTCTCAGAATGTTGAAGAGTTTCCTCAAATCCTTAATATGTCGGCCGTAAGTTCTCTTTGAGTGTATGACCAATCATCTAGGTAGACGTCTGAATCTGTCGATGTTGTAGTTGGCACATGGTAAGAGACACCGATGCCTTTCCATTCTAGGAGCTGATTTGCGTGACAATAAGAACCCCATGGAGTGTGGAAGAACTACTTCTCATCTGTCTGTCTTCAGTAGCTTCTAGCAATGAGTCTATGTCAAATGGCAGAAATTTATGTTTAGGGGCCATCTCATCGAGGCTCATGATGTCTATGTGGACTGTCACCTTTCTTTCAGACTTCTTTGCGGAGATGATGTCTAGTAACCATTTCGGTCAATGTGCCGATTTGATGAAATCTCTCTGTAGCACTTTCTCTATCGTGATCCCTATACGTGGTGACCATTCTGGCTTGACCGGTGGTAGTCTGTGCTTGTCTAACCCAATGTTTGGCATTATCATTTGTTCCCATTCTCTATCTGGCACGTCATCAGATGCTGATGCGAAGACGTCATCATACTATCTGAGCAGTTTAATTAGCGCTTCTCGCTCTTCATCTTGAAAGAAGCTCCTAATTTGAGTCTACTTCGGCTTGTCTTGTCTTCCCAGATTCACACATGTTAACACCTCATCGGCAGCTTGGGCTTGATTTTCCCTTTGATTCATAACCTGCTCTGAGATTCCGCGGATGTACTTTTCATTTAATTCGTTTGTGTCTGCCTCTTATAATGAATTGTTATTAACTATTTGTATATCATTATGCTGATTAGTCAATTTATCATTTATAAGAGTGGCTAGGGCGGGATACTCAGAAAGGTCGAGACTTTCATTA
Source organism: Campanula takesimana (assembly GCA_026119855.1). Classification (NCBI taxonomy): domain Eukaryota; kingdom Viridiplantae; phylum Streptophyta; class Magnoliopsida; order Asterales; family Campanulaceae; genus Campanula; species Campanula takesimana. The sequence goes on from JAOWBW010000710.1 coordinate 819,423, forward strand.
AGCGCACGAGGAAAAACAGTGTTTGCAATTACATCGTAGTCTTTTGACTTGAGGTCATTAGACTTAGACAGAGATACGAACTCATAAGTGAGAAAGGTAGGCCTAGATGACCTAATAGAGAATGACTCTTTAAGAGACTTAGGGAAAGGACAGGCAAGCCCCAGATTCTCGATAGCAATGGTCACAGGTCCTATTTCAATAACAACCACGACGTCATCTTCTAGGCCCAAGTGTTGGAACAAATCTTGGCCATCCCATGCTTGTGACTTCTCAGTTTCTCCGACCAGGGGCTCATCGAGTGACACAAATTCTGTATCATAAGTCAGGTCTTTGTTCACCTTGATGACGTACTCGTTCTGAATGGTAGTAATTTTGCCAGTAGTATTTCGAGGTTCCATGTACCTTAGCTCTAGGTTGGCCCGGTCGAACTCGACATCTCTGAAAATTTCAAACCCTTCTGTAGTTTCCCATTGTGGTCCAACCATGGCTCTACGAACTCAAAGTTTGAGTGCTCCTCACCTTCCTTAACGTAGTAACTGTTGAGGGAGAGGCGATAAGGTTTCATGTCTGGCTTCTTGTAAAGCAGTTGCTTCTTCTTGAGTAGTTCAATCTGTTTCTGTTCTGCCTCGTCTACAGGAGTAAGTACGTACCCTAGCCTAAACAGGCATCTGTGGTCTACTTCTTCGATCAAATGCGTGGGTCCTTGTAAGTTCTTACCTAGCCCCAGCCCCGGTATGAAGCCCATGTTTCGAAGTATCTTGTAAACAGGTAGCACTTTGTTGGAGGTTCTGGTAAGATCGTCATCACATATCTGAGCTTGTGCTACTATTTCGAACCCATTGAAGAGTCTGCGGTCTTCATCATGTTAAATCTGTAGCACAAGTATCCCTTTCGTGTATGTGCCTTGGGCCGTTACTATATCACTGTAGATGACTGTTACCTCGTTCCTTGACTGGAACTTAACACACTGATGTAAGGAGGATTGAACAGCATTATATTTATGGAGCCAAGGGCGTCCCAGCAAGATGGTAAAGGTAGACGGTAAGTCAATCACTTGGAAATCCATAGATAGGGTTTGAGTTCCCGCGGATATAGGCAGAGTCACGACCCCTAACACTGATCTGCATATGGAATCATAAGATTTAATTGTCTGTTTGGAGGGTCTTAGTTTGGTCGGGTCCATACCCACTACGTCCATCATTCGTGACGGCAGTACATTGATGGTAGATCCATTGTCAACAAAAGCTCTGGGGATTTTCTTCCCGCTTATCTCGATAGTGATGTGCAGAGGTTCATTGTGATCGATCCAAATGGGGGTACATCGAGCTCTGAGAAGGTGATGATGTTCCCAAAATGAATGTTGCCAATCATCTGCATGACATTTTCGGGAGTAGTATCTAATGGGACCATAGTGGCGGCCAAGTTCTTCTCAAGAATTTGGCGGTGGGCTAGAGATGAGGTGAGTAGAGACCAGAGAGAGATATGAGCTTGATTTTGCTTAAGTTGCGTGAGGATGGGATCTTCCTTCTCAGGGTCTGCTTGCTCTGGCTCTTTATTGAAGACTTTCTTAGCACCTTTGGGGTCTAACTGATAGATCTTTCCGGACCTTGTGAGTAGGTTTATCTCTGCTCGTGTGTCATATGGAGACTGTAGCATTTTCATGGATTCTGCGAAGATTTCGGCTAGAGATAACGGTGGAGATTTATGTAGACCAGAGTCATAATCTCCTAGAAGAGAGGCTTCTAGAGACAGTTCTTCTAAAGATAGCATATAATAAAAAGAATTACTATCATTAATGAATTTTGAGGTACAAACTATCTCATTGTCACTAGGTGACTCGGAGTCTGCCACAATAGGTTCGGCCAGATCACCGAGATTTGGTGCTACTTCTAGATTGACTAAGGAGAGCCGAGGATCTTCGTGAGAACCATCATGAATGAGCTTCAAGATGTCTTTCTTCAAGGCGAAGAATTCTCTTGTTCTGTGACCAGTGGCTTGGTGGTAGTGGCAGTACTTCCATACATTGCTTCCCATGTGCGCAGAGTAACCCTTAAGTTGTCTGAGCAGTCCCTTGTTCACTAGGTCGCAGAGAAACTTTTTCATGGAGATATTTAATTGCTCGATGGAGTATTCAAGCTCTATCATGGTGATTTGATCAGTTTCCACCATATTGACATCTATGGCGATGATCTTCCTTGGGTCAGCAATGCCATTGTCTTTGATGAGCTTCTGTATGATCTGCTTGATGGTGAAGCACTCATTGTTGGTGTGTCCGGAAACTCTATAGTAGCCATAGAACTTTGACATATCATACCCATGCTTAGGCCAATGGAAACGGTGTCCCATAGGAGTTATCAACCCGATTCTGACTAAACCACCGAATAGAGCATTCGTGTCTAGCCCCAATTCAGCGAAAGCATCTACCATCTCGAGGATACCGATGTCGCCCCCGATAAGCTCGACGATATTCACGCCTCCATTGTTTGGGAGCGGGTTTGCTATGGTGTTCAGACCTTTAGGTTTTTCAATCTTCCCTTCGGTTATGAGCTTCTGGTTGGCACGCTTGAGATGCAAGCAGTTGTCGGTGTTTTGGCCAATGTACTTGTGGTACTTGCAGAACTTGGTCGCATCAAGGTCAGCCTTCTTGTTCATCGGTTCAAAATTCTCGAGTAGCTTGATCAAGCCCTTCTTCATTAATACTTCAAATACTCGGCCAGTAGGCATGCCGAAGTCATCAAAATGCTCTTTCTCACGTGGGAAGTTGCTTGTTACTGCTTGTGTAACGACCCGAAAACCCGCCTCTATTTTTGTAGAAATAAATAATAAATTATTTATTTATTGCCTATTTATTTATTTAAATTATTTATTTATTTAAATAATTATGTGTGCATTTTGTGTCTCATAATAATTTCGTACCTAGCATTTAATCGGTTAATTGTGCTAGTGTAGAGTATTGGATCTTAGTTATTAGTGGGAAGTATAACTATTGTGTTAGTTGTGTAGGTAGTGGAAGAGGGGGTCTAAGTGTAACTTTTGAATTATTTCTTCAATTACTCCCTCACCTCCCTCTCCCTCCCTCACTCTCCTGCATACTCCCTCTTCCCTCACACACACACACTAGTTTCTCTCTCTCTTTCCATGGAAAAAAGGTAAGAAATTTCTCTCTCCCTTCTCTCTTTATTCTAGCTATCTTCCCCTCATTATTTCTAATTTCTCATAACATGAAACATGTTTAGATCGTCGATAGGATCGTAGGAAGCTAAGAAATTTCGAGTTCCGTCACCTTTGATAAAATCCGGGTAAGTTGCTTTCCCCCCATTTTGATGCTAAAATGATCATATCATGTTTATATAATGCTTAAATTGTTACATTTAATGTTTGATTGAGTTTGAGATTTATTTGGAATTTATTTGCATTTTGTCCATTTTGAGAAATTTTGATGTTTGAATCAATTCTTGATTTGGGGTTGTTAAATGTTGTTATATGAGTTCTTTTAGACCTATAAGTTGTTCTAGTACATCATTATGCTAGTAAGAGTGTTGGATTTTGGTTTAGTTTTGGTTTGGGTTGAAAATGGAAGAACCCAGTTCATCCCCCCCGTTTTTCGGCAGATCAGAGGGTTGGGCGACCGCCCAAAAATGGTGGGGCGACCGCACATCTATCTGAAAGGTTTTGTTCTTGCTTGACGGCTTTTTGGGCGACCGCACAGACCCGAGTGGGCGGCCGCACAGTACCTCTGAAGGTTTTCATTTGTTATTTTGTGTGATTGAAGAATGCGTTTTGGTCTAAGTCTTGGGTGTCCTTCTAGTCGACCATAGTGAACATTGTAGTACACTCTAGTGATAGAATTGGGTCCTTTGTGATTAAGTTTGTGCTGTGAAATTTAGTTTTATGTTCTTTAATAATTTTGGGGTTATTTGGGTTTTAGAGGCACATGAATTGAGTTTCTTATCTTTAAATGTTAGGATAGAAGTATATATAGGTACTCTTAAGATTTAGAACGAAAAGAGAGAAATTCGGAGCTAAAACAGGGATTTTCATAATGTCCGGCCGAACACTTTATAAACATTGTCCGTTTTACGTTCAATCTTCCGGAGACCATAACTTCTTCGTCTGGACTCCGTTTTAGACGTGTAAACTATCGTTGGAAAGCTCTTTTCGAGTACTATGCAATGGTTCTATTGGCCTCATGGTTCAAGATCAGAATGGTTGTATCATTGTTGAGGTTTAAGATCAAGGTGTAGTCTCGGTCTAGGTTCCGTAGTACTATTCTAGTTGACTTAGTTGGGCACCGTGGAGCACTTTAGTAATTAAAATTGGTTCCTTTTTGAACAATGGTGTTATGTAATTTGATCAAGTATTGTTTGGGAATGTTTGGGCATCTTATGATGTGTTCGTGATTGTTCCAATCGAATTGATTTTCGAGTAAGACTTGGTCTAGGTTTTAGGCGATGTCCTATAGTACCTAGAGGGTTGTTATTGAACACCAAAGTGTAGGGTTTAGTCCGGTCGTGATCATGTTCTAATAAGGGTAACCTTTTGGATTCGTTTGGGGTGTTTAGAATTGGTTCGTTATGGACGAAGGTAAAGCGTGAATTGGCAATAGGGTACTTACGGTTTGATTAACATTAAGGTGTATTCATTCTAATTTCCTGCTTTAGAATTCCAGGTGTGATGAGATGGTTGAGTTCATAGTCCTAGTATATCTTTATGAGTAAATGTTTAGGGTCATTTTGGTAATAGTCATTGTGCCATTTGTGAGCGACCGTTTGGGTTGTGCTCTTTATAATTAACTTGTGGGTATCATATTTAGGATGTATTTGGTACGTGCCTTATCTTGGAATCATTATGTTTTAATGGTCAATGTTGTTGGACTCTTTTATGAGAAACTCCTTGTGTTTATTGTTGTTGAACTCTTCTTGAGTAATCGTTTGCATCTTTTATGATGATTAATTGGTATGGTTCCCTACTTTAGAATCCTTAGTTGTTTACCGTGCTAGTATTTTATTACTTAGCATTTATTTGAAAGTCCAGCTGGTATTTGTGGTTGTGTCGGGCGATGTGAGATATTGTGATGGCACCGGCCAAGTCCATTATGGTGTCGACCATTGTTTTGCCCTTATTTTCCTCTTCCAGATCGGCCTTGGTTGAGACGTTTTGGAGCATGACTTTGTGGCATGGCTCCCGCCCTTTGTGGCACGTTACTTTGTTATTGGTTCCGGTACCGGGGGTATTCTCTTCAGCTTTTATGCTACTATGAAGATGGTTTGATGGGTTGATTGATTGATTGGTCGGTTCTGAACGGGGTTCTCTTCAGTTGTTATACTGCTATTGTTGATTGGTTGATCGGTTGAAGCTGCGCAGCGATTGTTCTATCAGTTTGGTGAAACCTTGGCTCAGTATCCTTTGTTACGTGTTTATTTCAGTCTTATGTGCTGCATGATGAGTTAGTCATTATTTCCAACTGGTATGGGACAGTTGGCGATAGGGAGCTTTCTCATTTGTTGTTATGTGATTTACTTGTTCAGTTATATCGTTGATTTGCATGATATTATGCCATGTAGATGCATTTAGTAACTTACTGAGATTTTATCTCACCCCGTTTCTTGTTTCAAATTGTTTTTCCTTAACCCCCCCCAGGAAAGCAAGTGGTAGCATTGTGAGGTCCGTTGTAGCGGGAATCTTCTGAGCAGGTTGATCGCATTTGGGATAGTTGCCCTTCGGAGCCTTTACGCATATTATTGTGGGTTCGTAGTCGTTCAGTGTTTTGTATATACGGTTGCACTTTGGGTATTTTTGTTAATAGTTGTTCTTGCTTCCGCATTTGTTTCTAGTCTCCGAGTTATAATCTCGTTGAGGTGTTGCTTGATGGTATAGATTTCATAGTTGAATTCACGCTCCCGTGTTTGGTATTTTGTATTTTGGAGATGTATATTATGTAAATTTTATATTTATGGATTTTTGAGATTTCCGGGGCGTGACAGTTGGTATCAGAGCAATGGTTTTAGATCTTGAAAGAGAATAAGAACTCTGATATTGAATAGGTTTCAATACTTGGGTGTTATAACTTTGAGCGGTTTAGGAAACTAAGTTTTCTTGGAAGATGAGGTTAAGGTAGAAGTTGGTTGACTTATGAGTCGTGATATTGACGTCGAGTGTTTCTTTTCTTGTGGTATATCAGGTATAGGATTGGTGTCAGTAGTGTTGGTTCCATTGGGGTTAGTCGATTTGGGAATCGAGAGTACGAGTTTTGAAGGCTTGGGCATACCAAATTCGTAAAGTGGAAATGTCTTGTGCTATATTCGTATGTTTGTTCTCATTAAGTGATTTATGTTGGGGTATATTCTCGAGTATGAAATTTCGTGATTTCTTCTGATAGAGCTAAGGTGATTTGGTTATGTCACCTACGCAGGATATGGACGAGTTAAGTAGTGTGGCCTAGCTTTCAATGTGTCTCGAATTTCTTGTGTGCCATCGATAGGTGGAGAATATTTCTATATTGGTATGTTTGACTTTGTTTAGGAGCATACTATGTGTATATATATATATATAATGTTCAAGTTCTATGTTGAAAATCAGAAAATCTTTATTATAAGGTTGTGTTGGGAATTTAGCGTATTCAGTTGGCAATATTAATTTTGAAATATTAGGTATAATTTATATTGAGTGCAATATGTCGCTTGACCGATAGAGAACTTGGGTTATATGATGAGTTGATGTAAGCTACGATACTGATAGGTGAACCAGTGAACATATAGTATCGGTTGGGTTAAAAGAGTTAAAGATTCAATTTGAGAATTTCTGAATAGGAGATTTTTCTTTACTTTTAGTACATCCACGTGAGTGCATCGGAATTGTTTAGTATGAAGAAATACATAGTTTATTATGAGTGATATTAAGAAATTGAGTTATGATACTTTTGGAATCATTTTAGTACATGACTGGAGTTGAGTTAAAGCAATATGAGTTATGAGTATATTGTGGAAGTTATAATCATTAATAATGGTAAGCGCGTTAAGTTTAAAGGACCAAACATAATTTGAGAAGGTAAGAAATTCTCGGGCAATATTAAAGGCATTTTGGGTCTTAGAGAAATGGAGGTACGCAACGATTTTGGGCAATAAAGTAGTTGTACATGCTTCGAGGATTAACGCTTAATAAATGGAACTACCTATGACTTGGGATTGGTTGTGATTTTATGGATATTGCCTTAGAGGATTATACATTTTATTTCATTTTGGGGCCAAGTTGAAACGTTGATGACAGACTATCAAAAGTTGATGGATATATTTCCTTAGAAAACTAAGTTTGAGGTAATGCAAGTAGTTTGAGAAATTCAAAGATTATGACTGTATTATGTTTTATCTCATGAGGAAGTGAGTGTGGTAGTGGAATCTCATTTGATCGGATAGTTGATGACGGTAAATTTTTGAGTATATCATTGAGTCATTAGGTGACAATAATTGTTATCCCTATTCCTTCTCTTATTTGTTCGGGTAGTAGTATGATTACTTGGGATGATGTCTAGATCGTCAAAGCGTACGGGTGAACCGGAAAAGTAAAACTTATGGATGTTGATGATTTAAGGGTTGATGGTGAGAGTAATGCTAATTAGGATCAAATCAGCTATGTCTCAGAACTGGTGATCAAGTGATAGTCTTGAGAATGTGAAATTCGGTGTGAAAGAGGAAGTTAACTTTAGAATGATTAATACGAGTATACTTGAGATGCGTATGTGTTCAAATGTGTCGGTTTAGTTGAGTCGTGGGGACGATGTATGAAATATTTAATTGGTACTTGATAGAGGTTATGAGTGCTTTATGCGAATTGATATTTTGTCGCCTTATTATGACGGCGCATTGTGATTTTGATGAGTGAATTCGCGGGCGAATTCTTTTTAAGGAGGGTAGATTGTAACGACCCGAAAACCCGCCTCTATTTTTGTAGTAATAAATAATAAATTATTTATTTATTGCCTATTTATTTATTTAAATTATTTATTTATTTAAATAATTATGTGTGCATTTTGTGTCTCATAATAATTTCGTACCTAGCATTTAATCGGTTAATTGTGCTAGTGTAAAGTATTGGATCTTAGTTATTAGTGGGAAGTATAACTATTGTGTTAGTTGTGTAGGTAGTGGAAGAGGGGGTCTAAGTGTAACTTTTGAATTATTTCTTCAATTACTCCCTCACCTCCCTCTCCCTCCCTCACTCTCCTGCATACTCCCTCTTCCCTCACACACACACACTAGTTTCTCTCTCTCTTTCCATGGAAAAAAGGTAAGAAATTTCTCTCTCCCTTCTCTCTTTATTCTAGCTATCTTCCCCTCATTATTTCTTATTTCTCATAACATGAAACATGTTTAGATCGTCGATAGGATCGTAGTAAGCTAAGAAATTTCGAGTTCCGTCACCTTTGATAAAATCCGGGTAAGTTGCTTTCCCCCCATTTTGATGCTAAAATGATCATATCATGTTTATATAATGCTTAAATTGTTACATTTGATGTTTGATTGAGTTTGAGATTTATTTGGAATTTATTTGCATTTTGTCCATTTTGAGAAATTTTGATGTTTGAATCAATTCTTGATTTGGGGTTGTTAAATGTTGTTATATGAGTTCTTTTAGACCTATAAGTTGTTCTAGTACATCATTATGCTAGTAAGAGTGTTGGATTTTGGTTTAGTTTTGGTTTGGGTTGAAAATGGAAGAACCCAGTTCATCCCCCCCGTTTTCCGGCAGATCAGAGGGTTGGGCGACCGCCCAAAAATGGTGGGGCGACCGCACATCTATCTGAAAGGTTTTGTTCTTGCTTGACGGCATTTTGGGCGACCGCACAGACCCGAGTGGGCGGCCGCACAGTACCTCTGAAGGTTTTCATTTGTTATTTTGTGTGATTGAAGAATGCGTTTTGGTCTAAGTCTTGGGTGTCCTTCTAGTCGACCTTAGTGAACATTGTAGTACACTCTAGTGATAGAATTGGGTCCTTTGTGATTAAGTTTGTGCTGTGAAATTTAGTTTTATGTTCTTTAATAATTTTGGGGTTATTTGGGTTTTAGAGGCACATGAATTGAGTTTTCTTGTCTTTAAATGTTAGGATAGAAGTATATATAGGTACTCCTAAGATTTAGAATGAAAAGAGTGAAATTCGGAGCTAAAACAGAGATTTTCATAATGTCCGGCCGAACACTTTATAAACATTGTCCGTTTTACGTTCAATCTTCCGGAGACCATAACTTCTTCGTCCGGACTCCGTTTTAGACGTGTAAACTATCGTTGGAAAGCTCTTTTCGAGTAATATGCAATGGTTCTATTGGCCGCATGGTTCCAGATCAGAATGGTTGTATCATTGTTGAGGTTTAAGATCAAGGTGTAGTCTCGGTCAAGGTTCCGTAGTACTATTCTAGTTGACTTAGTTGGGCACCGTGGAGCACTTTAGTAATTAAAATTGGTTCCTTTTTGAACAATGGTGTTATGTAATTTGATAAAGTATTGTTTGGGAATGTTTGGGCATCTTATGATGTGTTCGTGATTGTTCCAATCGAATTGATTTTCGAGTAAGACTTGGTCTAGGTTTTAGGCGATGTCCTATAGTACCTAGAGGGTTGTTATTGAACACCAAAGTGTAGGGTTTAGTCCGGTCGTTCATGTTCTAATAAGGGTAACCTTTTGGATTCGTTTGGGGTGTTTAGAATTGGTTTGTTATGGACGAAGGTAAAGCGTGAATTGGCAATAGGGTACTTACGGTTTGATTAACCTTAAGGTGTATTCATTCTAATTTCCTGCTTTGGAATTCCAGGTGTGATGAGATGGTTGAGTTCATAGTCCTAGTATATCTTTATGAGTAAATGTTTAGGGTCATTTTGGTAATAGTCATTGTGCCATTTGAGAGCGACCGTTTGGGTTGTGCTCTTTATAATTAACTTGTGGGTATCATATTTAGGATGTATTTGGTACGTGCCTTATCTTGGAATCATTATGGTTTAATGGTCAATGTTGTTGGACTCTTTTATGAGAAACTCCTTGTGTTTATTGTTGTTGAACTCTTCTTGAGTAATCGTTTGCATCTTTTATGATGATTAATTGGTATGGTTCCCTACTTTGGAATCCTTAGTTGTTTACCGTGCTAGTATTTTATTACTTAGCATTTATTTGAAAGTCCAGCTGGTATTTGTGGTTGTGTCGGGCGATGTAAGATATTGTGATGGCACCGGCCAAGTCCATTATGGTGTCGACCATTGTTTTGCCCTTATTTTCCTCTTCCAGATCGGCCTTGGTTGAGATGTTTTGGAGCATGACTTTGTGGCATGGCTCCCGCCCTTTGTGGCACGTTACTTTGTTATTGGTTCCGGTACCGGGGGTATTCTCTTCAGCTTTTATGCTACTATGAAGATGGTTTGATGGGTTGATTGATTGATTGGTCGGTTCTGAACGGGGTTCTCTTCAGTTGTTATACTGCTATTGTTGATTGGTTGATCGGTTGAAGCTGCGCAGCGATTGTTCTATCAGTTTGGTGAAACCTTGGCTCAGTATCCTTTGTTACGTGTTTATTTCAGTCTTATGTGCTGCATGATGAGTTAGTCGTTATTTCCAACTGGTATGGGACAGTTGGCGATAGGGAGCTTTCTCATTTGTTGTTATGTGATTTACTTGTTCAGTTATATCGTTGATTTGCATGATATTATGCCATGTAGATGCATTTAGTAACTTACTGAGATTTTATCTCACCCCGTTTCTTGTTTCAAATTGTTTTTCCTTAACCCCCCCCCCAAGGAAAGCAAGTGGTAGCGTTGTGAGGTCCGTTGTAGCGGGAATCTTCTGAGCAGGTTGATCGCATTTGGGATAGTTGCCCTTCGGAGCCTTTACGCATATTATTGTGGGTTCGTAGTCGTTCAGTGTTTTGTATATACGGTTGCACTTTGGGTATTTTTGTTAATAGTTGTTCTTGCTTCCGCGTTTGTTTCTAGTCTCTGAGTTATAATCTCGTTGAGGTGTTGCTTGAGGGTATAGATTTCATAGTTGAATTCACGCTCCCGTGTTTGGTATTTTGTATTTTGGAGATGTATATTATGTAAATTTTATATTTATGGATTTTTGAGATTTCCGGGGCGTGACAGCTTGGACATCAAAGGCGGAGGTGTTCTGAACCATACTCACTTGACCGGCAGCTTCTTTGGCTTTAGGAGCGGTGCTTATCAGAGCCTTGTAGCGGAAGGAGGTGTTTCCACTTTTTGGAGTTTCTTTAGCAACGCCAGTAATACCGGCTTTATGTCTGACCCTAGCATTAACCATTTCTCGCAGATCAGGAAAGTAGCCATTACAGATTGCCACCCTAAGCTCAGGCAACAAGCATTTGTAGAAGATTTGATTTTGTTCTTTTGCCTTAGGAGGGTATTGTACCTCTGCTAGCTTATGATTCCACCTCTTGTAGAAGTCATAGATAGGCTCACCGGGCCTCTGCATGGTGTTCTCCAGATCAGTACAGTTGACGTGCCAGTCGAGGTTTGACTGATACTTCTCACAGAAAGTGGTGGTTATTTGATCCCATGTCTCTCTTTCAGAGGGATCCAAACTCAAGAACCAACAGAGAGCAATTCCGTCCAAAGTGGTGTGGAAGACTCGGGCCATCTGTTCGTTGGTGCAGTCTCGGGCTCTCATAGCTAGCAAATAACTATCAAGGTGAGTCTTGGGGCATGTAATGCCATGGAAAGTAGAGACTTTCAGCATTTTTAAGTCTCTAGGGAAAGCACCCACATTGCTCGGGTTGATGGTTTTGACTATCAGAGCGGCTTGTTAGCTGACCGCGTCGGAGAGCTTGCGGATCTGTTCTTGCATAGCGACTACTAGGGGGTGATTGGAGAAATCAGAGCTGCCATAGGCTTGAGCAGTGGGAGGAGTAGTGGAGATTGTAGGTATGGCGGCACCGATGCTTAGTGGCAATGACGGCGGAGGCAACTTGGTAGAGGACAAGTAGCTACCCATCAATTCTAGTGACGGCTCATACGGAACTTTGCTGGAGGTCGGTCTAGTACCATAATTAGGAGGAGGGACCCTTTGGTAGTTGGGCACCTTCAGGGGGATAGCGTCCTCGTTAGAGGGGTAGGTAACATTCTTCATCCTCGACGAAGAATACTTCCTCATTGTGGAATCTAGTTTCCACACCTTTCTTCTTCATTTCAGTATGAAGATGGTCTTTGAGCTCTTGGTTGACCCTTTCTAGAGCTTTGCTTCGATCCTCGAGTTTGGAGATCTGCAGCATGTGATTAGTGAAGAAATGGAGAGGCTGCGGAATATTTGAGGGCTTGATGCTGGCGGAGACCTCAGGATCAGTAAGAGCACCGGAGACTTGTGGAGAAGACACGTTAGGAGTAGAAGGCTCAGATGATGATGGAGATATTCCTGAAGCAGACACTGAAGACTGATTTTGCGGAGGGCTCGGACGTTGTAGTCGACCACCGGAACGGACCCAAGTTCGATTCTCTGTAGAGGTATGGAGGTGAGGTTTAGGACGGGTAAGGCTCATGCAATGTATTTTGTTATTTACAAAACAGTACATTATTTACAGCCTAATTGGTTGGAAAGGGTACCCCTTTTTGGGTTACTATCTATAAAACCTGGATCAATGGAGGCCATCACTACGTCTATAAACCCCTCGCTTTTCACTTGCATTAAACACTCCAAACGAACAATTTGGCGAGGGTCCTATAGGGCAAGCGACTTCCACCGACCTAACGGATCCTAACGACTAACCCTTGTTTAAAGGCATTTAACGTAACGTTGATGTTACTTCCGTTAAGTTTTTAACGAGTTGAGATCCTTGTACAAAGTATCACTCGGCTCACAATATGCACACCCTTGTAGGGAATTTCATTTTTTGTGCTTCTTTTCTCTCGAAGGATCTCGACTCATTAATGACTTAACGGATGACGGCATGAACGACACGTTAATTGTCTATAAAGAAAAGCTAGTCAAACCAACCGGTCGACTTTGGAGTGTCCTAGACTCTGTGAGAGTTCATGGTTTTAGACACGGACAAGGCTAAACCTCAAACGCTCGCAAGCGTACACAGTGAGTTAGATAAACCGGGTGCCACGAAGACAGAGACGACATGATCGCCTAAGCTGTGCACTCAGCGGATTATCCGGAGTAAGGTGTGCAGTGTGACACGGACTAGTGGTAGTGTGCGGACAACAACTAGTTATTTTTAGAGAGAAAACAGAGTGTTTTTCGTTTTTACATGTATGCAATGAAAAACAGTTAAGAGAGTACAATAGAAAACAGTTAAGAAGTTAACGCACTAAAGTACAAGGGAAGCAGATATGCACAAGAGATAAAGTACAAGGGGGAAAGATACAATCATAATATTGACAAAATTTTGACCCTCTATGTTTGAAAAGTTCAAAGCTAGTAACCCAGTAGAATCGCCACTGTGAATACCCCTTTTCCGAATGCGGGCGACGCACGGGAAGTCTTTTATTATTTATCTTATTTTATATTTTCTATGGGATTAGGATATTCAAATTGGCATTTAACTTATTACGATTCGCCACATTGTTTTATTGAGCTAAAACATTGAGAAAAACCAACAGAAGGGTTCGGGGTCAAGTTACGATAAGAGAAGAATATACAGTAATCACTCCTATCGCCCGATAGATCGGACATTCTATCATGATAATTGTTTTAGTAGTATGTTAGTGATTTTGACCGGATCCGAAAATTGCCTACGTTCCTCTCGTTAAGAGAAGCTCAGGTCGACGTAGTTCGCACATAATCGGAATCGAGAGAAGAAGTGGGATCATGCATATGATGGGGGAGGAGAAATAATCATACAAGATGATCACATCCTAGAATAATGATTATACCATTGATAAGATCAATGTGTAGTCGTCACATTCATCATAGGAGAGTTAATGACCATGGGAATATTTACCTACAGTTTACGGTTTAAAAGTAGTTCCTAGATCTTGGAGATCATCATCGGCTATGCATATATATGGGGATTACAATTATAGATCTAGAAAGTTTAATCTAACATAGTAATAAGAACATCATGAACAGGTATGAAATAACACATAAACATGAAGATCGATACCCAACACATGGCATATAATATGAGTTCTAGCAAGAACATGAAGAACACAATATGAATCATATGAATATGAATGTATAAACATAATGAAAGCATGCATAAATCAGATCTATACTAGTAAAACATAGAAAACCTCACCAATCTTGACAAGAACAAAGCCGAATCTTGAACGAGGATTCGCCGGACCTTTGGGATTGCTAGAAAGGCTTGGAGAGAGAGTTCTGCCTTCAGTTTAGACTCTAGAACTCGGGGGAGAGAATTATGTGTCCAAGTTATGAACTGAGGTCACCTATTTATAGGATTTTGGGATGGAAAGTCTGGCCGCCCGGCCAACCGCGGGGGTTGGAGTGGTTCCCAAGGTTGCGATCAGACTGGACTCTAGAGAAACCCTAGATAACGTCTATCTTGGTAGCTAATTTGATCAGGTCATAAATATCTTCTTATATGGGCTTTTTGGGAAACTCTGGATAAGTCCTGCGCGTCTTGTAAATACCTGTGAGGTCCTTCTGAGTTCTGGAATGCCTAACAACTCATTTTCAGGCCGGGTACTAACACCACCCAAAAGAAATATTGAGCAATCCTCTTGGTTGTACCCTGGATGCCTGAGTGTCCACCTAATGGTGAGTTGTGCAAGGATTATCTTTTCTCTTAAATTCCCAGTGTTGCCCACCATTAGCTTACCCTTGTACCTTAGCAGACCATTGTTGTAAGATTAGTCTGGATAGTCCTCCTTCTTAATCACAATGCCAACAATGATCTTGGTGACCTCTTCATCCCCATCCATGTTAGCTAACAGTTTAGTCTCCCAACTAGGTTGAACCACAGTAATGGATTGACATATAGGTTGTTCTTGATCTTCCCAGATCCTTGACAATGCATCTGCCACCTTATTGTCCACACCCTTTTTGAAAGAAATTGTGTAGTCATAGCCCAGCAATTTGGATATCCATTTTTGTTGTATGGGACTAGTCAGCTTTTGTTCCATCAAGTGCTTTAGGCTTTCATGGTCAGTTTTTATCTGAAAAGAATGACCAAAAAGATAGTGCCTCCATTTTTCAACAGCAACGAGGATTGCCAAAAACTCCTTTTCATATGTTGACAGGCCCAAATGTTGTGAACCTAAGGCTTTACTGATGTAAGAAATAGGCCTACTGTCTTGCATGATAACAGCCCATATACCACCATAACATGCATCTGTTTCTAGGACAAAAGGCTTGGTGAAGTCTGGCATAGCCAAGACAGTGGTGGTGGTCATAGCAAGCTTCAAGGAATTGAAATATTTATCAACATCTGAATCCCATATAAATGCACCCTTTTGCAACAACCTTGTAAGTGGCTTACTAATAAGCCAATAGTTCCTCACAAATTTTCTATAATACCCAGTAAGGCCCAAAAATCCTCTTAACCCCTTCACAGAGTTAGGGACAGGCCAATTGATCATACTTTCCACTTTACTAGGGTCTATAGAGACACCCTCACCAGTAAAAATATGCCCCAATGTGAGCGCGCCCCTTTCGCTCCGGTGCTTCGAGTTGTAAGGACTTGATTGTTGCTCGGTTGTTGTGAGTCGCCACCATGTTTAAAGGAACATGGACCGTGATATTCTTGAGTTAGGGTTATGGATTGGGAAGGTCAAGGAGCACCCAATCCACCCGATCTAGGATCGGTCTTGCTTACGAAATCATCACCATCATTATTAATATTATGCATTCATGTACAAAAGAAGAAAACAAGCAAATAAATAATTTCTTATTTATTTGGGATGTCGGATCATATGCTTCGAGACCATCTACATGGATTGGAGAGGCTCTAGGCTGGTCCTTTGATGGAATCACACTACTTCAAAGACAAAGAAGAGGATGAGAAGGTAGAAAACAGGGAGTTTTACCTAAGCGTTCTTGAGAATCCTATGGATGGCCTTGACTAAAGGCCTTGATGATCCAATGAACTTGACTTGAATAGTGTTATGAAGGCTTGAATTTTGTGGGTGAGGGAGAGAGGCAGATTATGAGGACCTCCTTGATCAGATTTTGAGTGGTTTTGGGTGAATGACCATTCTAAAGGATTTTCGGTTCAAGAACCTCTATATTTATAGGAGTTCTTGACCTAGGGTTTTAGCCAAGAAGGTAAGTTTGGATGGGAATCAAGGACTTGATTGCCAAGGAGGTATTTTTGGACTCTAGGATCGCTCATTAGGTTTTTCCCGGATTTCTTAAGTGTTTGCCAAGAAACGAGGTTGCGATCAACAAGGAAACTGTTGAGAAACCCGACTGTCGAGGAGGATACCTCGTACGAGACATCAATGTCTCGTATGAGACAACTCAGTGCTGGAATTCACTTTTTCCCCTCTGCAGTAGTTTTAATGTTCATTTTGGCCCCTGACTAATGGAGTCAGTCAGAAACTTAACGAAACATTTCCAACTTAACGAGTTTTGACCCAAATCAAAGGCGAGACACAGAAGTAGTGTGATTATGAAAGAATGTCCAAAATGGGGTGTCTACAGAGCCCCTCGGCGACGATACTTATGGATGAAGTAATGTCATCGATAGAAAAGACGCCATTTTGAACTAGGGGTATGGTCGTGCTAAAAAGCTGCCTACGTATTCCTCAGAAGGAAATCAGACCAAACGTAGTTCGACTCTGAAAACACGCAAAAATGGGGGTTTAAGGTATTTTGAAAATCATTTTGAAAACAATATTGCGGTAAGTAATGTTTAGAGTTTAGAGAGTAACCCATACTGAGGAATCAATGTCCTTGACCCAATTCTGAATATACCTTTTGTTGATGATGACCCGATTCTAATTGCAATCCATACTGAGGAATCAATGTCCTTGACCCAATTCTGAATATGCCCTGTTGTTAATGACGAATCGCCTTCGGTTTGTGGAGACACCAGTTACCCGGACCTTGCTTCTCCTCTCAACGAACTTGCCTTCTCACTGGAAAATGTGAATCCTATATTATTAACATACGTCTTGATAACAATTATCGGACTCTGGGTTTGGAGACGCCAATTACTTGGATCCTTGCTTCTCCTTCCAACGAGGTTGCCTTAATCGCCGGAAAATATGAATCCTATGCCATTAACATACGTCTCGATGATAATTATGGGACTCTGAGGGGTGTGAATCCCATGTTATTAGCGTACGCCTTGATAAAAATTATGGGATCACTCGTTACGGAGACGCCAATTACTTGGATCCTTGCTTCTCCTTCCAACGAGACTGCCTTTCCGTCAAAAAAGTGAATCCTATGCCACTAACATACGTCTCGATGGCAATTATGGGACTCTAAATAGTGGGATCCAGTGTTATTAACTTATGTCTTGATAACAGTCGTGGGATACCCGGCTTTGTAAATCCTGTGCCATTAACGTACGTCTCGATGACAGTTACCGGATTTAAAGTTTGCTGATGCAGATTTTGTCGCTCACCCATGATCTTGGATGCGCGTTGAGAATAAATTCGTACTGAGAAACAACTTCATCTGTTCCAATTCTGAAAATATTCTTTTGTTGAAGACTCAATGTTCCATCTTGAACCGGGTTCAGATTCGACCTTTCAGTCAAAAGCAGGGCTTTTTCTGACCTTTCTGTTAAAAGCTGGGCTTTTCTGGAATTTCAATTAAAAGTGGGGCTTTTATGGAATTTCCTAAGAGAACAGAGTTTTCTGTGGATTTGCTGGGGATATCTCGTACGAGATAGGGATGTCTCGTACGAGTGATCCCTATTTTTTGGCACATATCAGCGCTGATTCAGTGATTTTCAAATCACTTCTTCATTTCATTCTCGGGAGCTTTCAACCCTAGGCGATTTTCTTTCCCAAAAACCTTCATCTTCACCAAGTTTTAGTGATTCTTAACCCTTTCAAATGGCCGGTGCACATCGTTCGCATAAGGAACATCTCTTTGGTAGGCATATGAAGGGCAAAGTATGGGCGACGGACGAGTTGTGCCCATTCCCCGAGGATCATATTTCTCATGCCGTTCTCATGCCAATTTTGTTGTTGCATGTCTCGATTCTGTGCTTTCGCTGTTGATTTTTTGTCGACTTTTGTCGATTTTTCACCTAGAATGATCGTTGGTAGGGTTTATCACGAATGTCTGATCTTTTGGTAGGATTTCACCCTTGTTTATGTTTAGAATCATTGTAGTATAGTAGTATATGATTTTGACTATCGTTCTAGTCAATTCTGCAACTTTTCGGGTAAAAATGCTTAAATGAGGGTTTTACTGATTTTCTGACATTCATCTCTTGTCCTGACTGATCATAGAGGGTGACCAGGCTCAGGCCCAGGGAGTTGTCCACGTCCCTTCCGTCCGCAGCTCGGACCAGCTTCTTTTACCTACGGCATGGCTGAGGGGATAGAGAGCATTGAGACCTTCCCGCCGATTACGATATGCCTGAGGGACTTGTACCTCCTACTGATGCGACCATGGTATGATTCATGACTCTTCTATTGTCATTTTTGCCATTCTGCCATTTCATATCTCTGTTTATCATTCATCCGAATATTTTGATATCTCTATTTGTTTCTTCTCAACAGGTGCCCATTGCCGAGTGTAGAGAGGTCGCCAGACGGCTTGCCCAGTTCATGGCCTATGCCAAGAGGGTAAAGAGAGAGACCGTGGGACTCTTAGGACGATTGGCTCGCCAGACAGTAGAGTTGGCTTCTTGCGGGAAGAGACCTCGGACCGATGAATGATCACATGGAAATGGTGACGTCTCCTTCCTTTTGATGCCGCAGTAGACAGGATCCCCTTTTGTCCATTCTTTTATTTAGTTGATGTATTTATTGCCTCGGCGTAGGCGAAGACAATTTTTCTTTCTTTGGCTTGTACCTATGCAACAGTTAACTCCTAACTCTAACACACAATACTTTTGTTAATTTTAGTTTTTATTTTTCTGACTGTGTAATGGATTGATTCACATCCGGTTGGTCAACCGAGGAGTATTTTTATGAGATGAATTCGTGTTGGGTCATTTGTAGGTGATGCATGAATTGCTTTGGGTGCGTCTCTGAGGTGTTTGAGGCATGTTTTGACTTATTGGGCAACCTGAGATTTGAGCAGAGTTTCTGTCGTCTGAACTGGGAGATGCCTCGTACGAGACATCGATGTCTCGTACGAGCCATCCTGTGAACCTGCGGCTGTTTCTCCTTTTTCCTCGAGGATTTGGTGTCTGAACTTGTATATAAACACCTCTAGTCCGTCCTAGAATACCATGCAGCCTTAAATCAGTTATGGGAACTTTTCTTTTGGAGTAAAATTCTCAACCTTTTGGTCCCAATGGCCCCAAGCAAGTCCGTCCCTTCATCAATAATTGTTGATGAGTTTTCCCTAGACTCGAAATTAGTGGAACGCTACAAGAATGACTTAGTAACGTTCTTTCTCTCGTTTGACAAGGCTCATCAAGAAAGATTCGTAGAGATGTTCGGTTTCAAGATTCTTTTCACCTTGAAGAACCTAAAACCGGATTGGGACCTTTTGAAGGGAGTTGCACGCTTTTGGGATCCTTCGACTCATCTTTTCAACTTTTCGCTTAATGAGATGGTCCCTACTGTAGAGGAGATGACGGTTATCCTGGATATGCCATTGACAGGAGTGATTGCGGTGCCCAAGTATGAAAAGGTACCGGCGGAGTCTCTCAGGGATTTATTGAGTATAGGCCTCCCAAGGCGCAGAGTTATATTCGTAACCGCTATGTCGATCTCCACGCTTTTCCTAGGAGGTTTAAAGACCGGGTGACTCATGGTCACGGTGCAGATTCCCAGTGTTGCCTCTTGGCCCTATGCTTATTTCGAAGCATACTTTTTGCGAGAAAGTGTGACATGGTGGACACGGAGCTCATGGACATCGTTCTGCAAGCTAGAGGACGGGCCTTCAACATAGTCCCTCTTATATTGAAGGAGACCCTTCATGGTCTTGAAGAGTTACACCGAACCGGCTCTATGACTCGGGGAAGTCCGTTGTTGTTGACTATTTGGCTCAGAGAACATTTTAAATTATTGGATTCTCCGACTGAGTATTCTCCTTATACTTTCCATAGGCAGAGACTATTGGTGAAGGGTCTCAGCATTGAGGAGTGGGCCCATCTTTTTGCCAAAGCGGAGACTGATGATATTGCTTGGTGCCCATCCTTTTGGAAGGTGAGGAGGTTTGTAGCTAATACCCTTAGATACAACAGGGTCGTCCTTCTGGGTTTGAGGGATTCCTCTTTCTATTTTACTCGGAGGGTAATGCAACAATTCGGTCAACAGCAGGACACATTCGTGTTAGGGGGACGGTCTCAAGACATTTCTTTTATGGACTCAGAGTTCTCTACGAGCTTGGCTCACGCTTGGGAGCAAGGCACCACTATGGATCGTTGGACCAATCTTCGTCATGATGGAGGGAGCATCTATGTGTCAGATAAATATTTGGATTGGTTTCTGAAGGAACTCCGTCCCAGTGTCGAGGGTATTGATGAGATTCGCCGCTCTCTATTGGGGGACCAATTCGAGACTAGCTTGAATTTGAGGAAGAAGGAAGCTAAGGAGGATCCTTCTAATGTCAGAGTAGATGCCACTCAAGAATTTCTGGATAGTGACTTTTACGAGAAGAGAGCAAATGGACTTAGCGGTAAATTTCAAGCTCTAGATAAGCCTCATGTGTTTGCAAGACTGACTCCCTCGGTGTTCAGTAGACTTGATGTTCCTCCCGGTTTCGAGATACCTTTGCATAAGAGGAAAAGGAATGACAAGGCGGACCGTGGTTAAGCCCCTACTAGGTCAAGGAAGAAATAGATCCTTAGGAGTATCGAGAGATTGCTTAGATAGACCAATGTTTAGTTTTTTATTATTTTATTTATTTTCTTTTGCAAGTTGGTATTCATGTTAGAAATTTTCCTATTGCTTTCTTGAAATGCATTCAATTAATAAGAAGACAAGATTTTGATTTTATTTATTGAATAGACCGGACCAAAAGGCTTCCTACGTTCTCCTTTTACATCAGTTAAATAAGGAGCTCAGGTCATCGTAGTTCTTGTTTGAGAAAGAGAAAAATATGTCTGATGACTACATAGGTGTCTCGTACGAGACTGTCCCCTATTATATTATTATTATTATTATTTATTTTTTTATGCATACCCTGATTTTTGCCTAGACCGCCCTTTCAGGTTTTCAATCTAGCGGGCTTCTTTTCTCGTGCCTTTATTATTTTTTTTTAAATAGGGGACGGAGCTAGGAATAGTACTTCTTCAGCTTGTCCATGTTGACGGGATTCGGCAGTTGATCTCCATCTAGGTTTGCGAGTTGTACCGCTCCTCCGGAGAAGATCTTCTTGACTACGTAAGGGCCTATCCATCTTGGTTTTGACTTTCTTATTGAATGCTCGGGCCATTCTCCGTTGATATGCTTGGATATGCTCGGCGGCTCGAAGTCGTCATTCATCTAGCAGGGCTAGTTGTTCATAACGGCTGTTCAACCATGCGACTTCATTAACTTGGTTTTCTAGGAGAACCCTTAGTGATGGTACTTCTAATTCGATTGGTAACACTGCTTCCATACCATAGGCTAGGGTGTATGGAGTTTCACCGGTGGCAGTACGGATTGAAGTACGATAGCCCCAGAGTGCGAAAGGTAGCTTCTCAGGCAAGTCTCTGCTAGTTTTAGCCATTTTCCTAATGATGGTCTCTATGGTTTTGTTAGCAGCTTCGACTGCTCCATTGGTCTGTGGTCGGTATGGTGATGACTGATGTCTCTCTATCTTATACTCTGCAAGCAGTTGATTACATTCTTTCTCAATGTGCGTGCCATTATCAGATATCATCTCTTGAGGTACTCCATATCGGCATATGATGTTGGTCTTATTGAACTCAGCCACCTTTTTAGCATTTAAGACTTTGTAGGATTGAGCCTCGATCCACTTAGTGAAGTAATCAACGGCGACCAACACAAATGAATGCCCGTTGTGACCTGTCGGTGAGACTTTGCCAATGACATCTATTCCCCATATAGAAAATGGCCAAGGGGATGTCATGGGGAATAACACGGATGGTGGTGCGTATTGCAAGTTGGCATGTATTTGACACGTGTGGCATTTTCTAACCATCTCGGTGCAGTCGGCTTCCATTGTAGCCTAATAGTATCCTAGTCGGATAATTTTCTTTGCTAGCATATTGCCATTCATGTGGGTTCCACAGACTCCTTGATGGACTTGGTCCATGATTTCTATGGCTTCGTGCTCATCAGCACAGAGTAGACACTGCTTGTGGTGTTTCTTGTAGAGGCGATCACCTATAATAATGAATTGGGTGGCAAACCGTTTGAGGGCTATCTTCGCTTTAGGTGATGCGTCTGATGGAAATGTTCCGTCTAGGAGGAAACGCCATACATCATAGTACCAAGGTTTATCGTCCAAGGTATTTACGGAAACAGAGTCACACTCTTCTTTCAAGTCGTGCAGGTCTATGATTGAGTAATAAGCAGGAGTCGATCGCCTCGCGACTTTAAAGGTTTGACCTCAGTCCATTCGGGAATTTCCACAAGTGATGCTAGCATCGCTAGAGAGTCTGCTAAGCGGTTCTTATCTCTAGGAAGATAATAGAAAGTAACCTCTTTGAACTGTTTGACCAAGTCTTTGAGATGGTCATTATACTTCTGGAGTGTAGGATCTTGTACCTTCCACTTCTTGAGTGACTGATAGATTATAAGTTGTGAATCTCCGTATACTTCTAGTTCGGTCACATTTCTTTCTAAGGCTGCTTCAAGCCCAGCTATGCAAGCTTCGTACTCGACAATATTGTTAGTGGCCTCAATGTCAAGGCGGATTGTGAGTAGAGTGTAGAAATCTGAGGGATCTACTTGTAACATGCCAATGCCATATCCCCATTTATTGGCTGCGCCATCGACAAATAACTGCCACTTATTTTTTGCTATTGCCATTATGTCCTCATCATGGAATCGCGGGTCTTCCCCCTTCGCTTCATCACATGGAAATTCGGCTAAATGATCAGCAAAGACCCTTCCTTTTACGGATTTCTGTGTGATGTAAGTGATATCGTACCCCGTGAGCATAAAGTACCACTTGGCTATTCTAGAGGAGACATGTGACTTCTCAAAGATGTATTTCATCGGGTCCATTTGGGTAATCAGTTGTACAGAAAACGCTTCCATGTACGGCTTTAGTCTCTCAGCCACCCATACCAGTGCAGCACACGACTTTTCTAATGTAGAGTAAATCAATTTAGCCCCTTGGAACCGACGACTGACAAAGTGTAAGGCATTTTCTTTCTTTGAATCGGGTTGCTCTTATGCTAGCATAGCCCTTAGTGCAGTGTCATTGACTGTGAGGTACAAGGTCAATGGTTTCTCTTTATACGGTGGGACCAATACTGGCGGGTTTACCAAGTATTCCTTAACTTTTTCGAAGGCTTCTTGGCATTCTTCGGTCCATTTTAGGGATGCATTCTTCTTGAGGAGCTTAAAAATGGGCTCGCACATCGTCGTGAGCTGATTAATGAAACGACTAATGTACTAAAGGCAACTCATGAATCCCTTGACTTCTTTTTGCATCTTAAGTGGAGGCATGTCAATGATGGCTTTGATTTTACAATGATGGCTTTGATTTTAGCGGGATCCGCTTCTATACCACGCTCGGTGACCATGTACCCAAGGACTTTTCCTTTCACTACCCCAAATGTGCACTTGGCCGGATTACGTCTCATCTTGTAGTGTCTCAAGCTTTCAAAGAATTTTCTGAGGTCGACAAAGTGTTGTCCATCGGAGCCTTTGGAGTGTATGATTATGTCATCAACGTATACCTCCATCTCTTTATGTATCATGTCATAGAACAGTGCAGTTACAGCTCTCTGGTACGTGGCTCCGGCATTTTTTAGTCTGAATGGCATGACTGTATAACAGAACGTCCCCCAAGGTGTGGTGAACGCTGTTTTGTGTTGGTCCTCCTCGGCCATGAGGATCTGGTTCTAACCGGCGAATCCGTCTACGATTGAACGAACTTCATATTTTTCGGTATTGTCAACGAGCATGTCTATGTTGGGAAGAGGAAAATCGTCTTTCGGAGATGCTCTGTTGAGATCACGGAAATCAACACAGACGCGGACCATTCCATTTGCCTTGGAAACCTGTACAGTATTAGCCAACTAGGTTGGTTACTCTATCACTTTGATGAACCCAACACTTAGGAGTTTCTCTATCTCTTGTTTAACTTGTACCGACCATTCGGGTTTAATTCTGCAGAGTTTCTGCTTGACTGGTTTCGAATCGGGAAGCAGTGGTATCTTATGTTCGACAATCGAATTGGCTAGCCCCAGCATATCTTTGTAGGACCAGGCGAACACATCCACAAATTCTAGGAGAAGCGCTATGAGGGCTTGTCGGTCTTCCCCCTTGAAGAAACTGCCAATCTTGGTCTCTTTCGGATCATTGTCCGTCCCTAGATTAACTGTTTGCATTTCTTCGGCATCAATAGGACCATTTCCGCCATGACGACCTACTTGCTTATTAATTTCTTTTAAGATTTGTTCATTTTCTTGATCTATCTCGTCATATGACTCATTATTATCTAATTCGTAAGAGTTATTAGTTAATTTATCATTTAAGACGCTAGCAATCTCAGGATACTCGTAAAGATCTATGTTTTCATTAAGAAAGTAGGGGAATACACGTTCCTTGATGGCATCCAAGTCATCTTGGGTGAGCTCATCGGTATTGGTGTCTGACGCTAAGCCAAGAGTCACAAATTTTCTTTCCCTATGGGGATGGGGAGTACACCCTAATTCTTTGATCAGGAAGTCTTCACTTGCTATGGGTCCCCCAGTTGTGTACCAGTTCTTGATGGGCTCGTCACACTTCTTGATGAGCTTAGTGTAGTCTTGGTCTGGAGCGTCCCCCTTGTCTATTACATTGATCTGAGTGTCGTCTAGCTTGCAAAGGTTGAGGCGCAGTAGGTCTTCTCCCAACACAAAGTCCCACTCACTGAACGCTTCAGCCTTGGTACCCCCTAATTCTCGAGGTAGCCACGAGAATTGCATCGGTTCTGTTTCAAGTGAGTATGGATCACAGTCACTGAAAATTTCAAAGCCCGGTGGCGCTTCCTCTTATGGTCAACCCACGTTTCAGGGAACATGAAGTATGGAAAATTTTCCCCCTCGCATACGAAGTACCCGTTTAGGGTCTTTTGATAGGGCGGTGCTAGTGGCACTATGTACGAGGTCCAATCCCTTTCTTCCTTAGGGATGCCCTTGAGTGGTGACACATACCCCAGACCATATTCTGGGGGGTATAGAATGACAGGTGGTGGTTCTTTTATCCCTTGTAAATTCTTGCCAAGTACGAGACTGGGGAAGTATCCTTCTTTTAGCATCATGTTAAGTACTGGACGTGTTCCGGAGAATGGAATCGCCTTGGAATAGTCATTTTCATTGTGTACTTATACCATCTCTACACTACTTTGCTTTTGGATTTCGAATCCATTAAAGAGGTGGTCGGACGCCTCATGCTGAATTTCTAGGATCGGGCTAGAAGTGACAAGTTCTCCAAGTACGGTGACTATCATGTCGTTGTGTTTAAACTTGACACACTGATGGAGAGTTGATGGTACTCCTCCTGTTTGATGTAGCCACGGACGTCCCAGAAGAAGGTTGAAGGAAGAGGGGATGTCAATGACTTGGAAATCCGGTTTTGTAGTTATTTCTTCTACTACAACCGTTAGAGTGATCGCCCCTATAGGTGAACGTGTGGTACAGTCGAACCCTCGTACGGTAAGAGTTGACGGTTTTAGCTCTCTCGAGGTAAGGCCAAGCGTTACCATGACTTTCTTTGGTAAGACATTTATGGCGGACCCATTGTCTACTAGGATTCTGTGGATTCGATGCCCATTGACCCTTGCGGTTATGTAGAGAGCTTCGGTGTGCCCTCCACGTTACTGTGGTAGATCTAAGTCGGTAAATGTGATCACATTGCCAAATTGGATTTGGCCTACCATTTGCGTTAACACTTTGGGAGTTATTTCTTTGGGAACTTTGACTTGGGCTAATGCTTTAGAGATCATCATTCGATGCTTATGATGTCACGACCCGAAATTTAGGCTCTATTTTATTAGTAATTAAATGATTTTTATTTAATTATTTGCTTATTTATTTATTTAAATTATTATTTATTTAAATATTACGTGTGCAATTTATGTGTTATAATATTTATGCCTAGCATCTATTTTGGTCATTTGTGCTAGGGTAGAAGTGTTGAGTCTTATTAGTTAGTGGGGAGTTTAATTAAAAAGGTAGTTTTGGGGGAGGGGCCTTTTTGTAACATTTCAAATATTTCTTCATCTCCTCCCTACTTCCCTCACCTTCTCCCTCACTCCTCTCCACCTTCTCCCAGCATTTTTCTCTCTCTCTCTCTCTCTCCATTTGTGAAAGGTAAACATTTCTCTATCTTCTCTCTTCATTTTCTCCTTCTTCCTCTCATCTTCTCTCATTTCTTAAAACGTGAACCTTGCTTAGATCGTCGATAGGATCGCGTAGAACCAAAAAGAATCGAATTCCGTCAACTTTCATTATTTTCAGGTAAGTTACTTTTCCCCCATTTTGATGCTAAAATGTTCATATCATGTTTATATGATGCTTAATGTGCCATGTTTGAAGTTTGGTTGTATTTTGAATTTGTTTAGAATTTATTTTGAATTTATTTGAGTTTTGGGTAAAAATGGTGAAAACTTGAATATTGGTTTTGATTCTTTGTTTTAGGTTCATAATGGTGTGTTTGGATTCCCATTATAGTTATAAATGAGGTTTGGGTACCTTGGAAATCTTTGTAGGGAGTATGGATTTTGAGTGTTTATGGATTGGTATGAATTGGTAAGGAAAAGTTATGAACCCAGCTGCTGAAATCCCTCCAACCCGTAGACCAGGCGCCCGCCTGGGTCAGACCAGGCGCCCGCCTACATACCCCTTTCTGATGACCAAACCTACTGGCCAAACAGGCGCCCGCCTGCCCCATGCCAAGCGCCCGCCCGCCCCCTGTTCCAGGAATTTGACCTTTTTGCTTGGTTTAAGACTTAAAGCTTAACTAGTTTAGGTTTATTGCTCCTAATTAACTTAAGATAACACCGTGAAACACTTTATTAAGTGGAATTGATTCTTACATGAATAAATATGATTTGGATTTTGATTAAGTACCATTTTGGGAATGTGGTTCATCTTCGATGTGCGATTTATAGTGGTATTACCTTTGTGGTGATTTATTTGGATTGGTTCCCTACTTTGGAACCTTAAGTTGTTTATTTAAGCTAGTATTTATTACTTAGCACTTATTTGAAAGTCCAGCTGGTATTTTGTGTGTGTTTGGGCGATGGGAAAGATTATAATGGCAAAGCCAAGTCCATTATAATGTTGACCATTGTTTTGCCCCCTTCTTTACCCCTTCTCCAGATTGGCCTTAGAAAGGATAAGTCAGCGTTCCTTTGTGAATGTATCTGGCTAGTGGGCATGACTTTGTGTCATGGTCCTTGTCCCTTGTGACACTTTTATGTTATTGGTTCCGGTACCGGGGTTTTCTCTTCGGCTTTTATGCTATTATGAAGATGATGATTGTTGATTATTGAAGCTGCGCAGCAATCCTTTATTTGGATGTTCCAGTTTGGAAAACCTTGGCTATATCCTTTGTTATGTGTTTATTTCCGCTGCTATCTGTTATATGATAAATGCTAGGTGCTATGTGATATTTATTATTGTTTATTGCTTATTGCATCATAGCATGTCATGTAGTTGCATTAGTAACTTATTGAGATTTATCTCACCCCTTTTCTTTTATATTTGTTTTTCCTTAACCCCCCCCCCCCCAGGTGCTAAGGATTAGTCTCGCTGATCACGAGAGCGAGGACGTCGAGTGTGGATCCGTTCTTTTGGGGAAGGTTGATATAGGTTGGTTTACGTTATGTAAATGTGTAACCATTTTGGGGTAGTTGTACCAAACAATGACGTCACTAAGAATTGAGTATATTGGTATTTTGTTGGCATGAACTTGTGGAAGTTTATGATAAGTTGTAATTGGTTTTTATCAAACTTGGTTTTGTAAAACTTTGGATCATCACCCTTTTTGGTATCAAATGAAATTTTTAACTTCAGTATTTCTGAGTTTTGATTTTAGAGTCGACGTCCAGATCGCGGTCTCGGGCCCGCGGGGTCCGGGGTCGCGACAGTTGGTATCAGAGCTATGGCATTAGCTCCATGTATAAGTCTAGGTGAATTAGTATGACCTAGGTGGGTAGTAGTGTGCGGAGTGATTAACGGTTGATGTCTTATGCAGGTAATTACTCACAATGTCTGGAAGAAGAAACAGAGGAGGTACTAGTGGGGCACAGAATCAGAATGATACAAGGGAAGAAGCACGTGCCATGTTTCAAGGCATGTTTGAGGCGGCTATGAAGGCCATACATGATCAAGGTCCGAGGGTAGAACAAGCACCACCCCGTTATGGATTAGAGCAATTTCTGAAGTTGAAACCGGTGGAATTCATTGGGGAACCCGATGTTCGGAAAGCTGAGTTGTGGATTGAGTCTATGGAGAAGATTTATGATGTATTTGGGTGTTCGGATGAGGACAAGGTCCGGTTCGCGGCTTACAAGCTTGTGGGAGCCGCCGAGCATTGGTGGAAGGGTGTCAAAGCTACTTGGGATGATACTCACACGGTGTATGCGTGGGAGTTGTTTGTGCGCAAATTCAAGGAGCACTTCATTCCGGTTGTTGATCAAAACCGAAAGGAGATCGAGCTACTCAACCTAGAGCAAGGTGTGCTGTCTATAGCACAATACTCGGCGAAGTTCATAGAATTAGCCCGGTATTGCGACTATTTGGTGAGGACCGAGGAACAAAAGGCTATGAGATTTATTCGGGGATTGAAGACCTCCATCCGTACTCAGCTTATTGCTCAACGGATAGTGACATTCCAAGATGCGGTGGACCGAGCCTATCTTATAGAGCAAGATATTGGGGAACACAAAAGGAAAACCGAGACAGCCAACCCGAGTAAGCAAGGAGCGCAGAGCAAGTCACAACCAAGGATTGATAATCGAGGTAACTTTGGGGGACAATCTCAATTCCGAGGGCAACCGATCCCAAGGAACCCGGGTACCACTTCCGGGAACCAAGGGAGCCAAGTTAGGAAGCCTTGTACCTTTTGTCAGAAGGTAGGCCATTCGGAGGATAGGTGTTGGAAAAAGCAAGGCAAGTGTATCAATTGTGGTGAAATGGGGCACTTTGCGAGAGAGTGCACGAGATACCGAGGTCAAGCATCCGGGTCAGGAGTTGGTATTAATCAAGGTCAGAAAAGGGATGCCGCAGGGAAGCCCAAAGTTCAAGGGAAGGTTTATGCCATGAATCAACAACAAGCTACCGATGATCCATCCGTTATTGGAGGTATTGTCTCTGTGTCTAATGTGAGCGCGCGAGCGTTAGTAGATCCAGGATCATCTCATTCATACATCTCTGTGCAATTTGCTTCCATGTTAAATGTTGCATTCGAGTCTTTACCGTACGTGCTAGAGGTGTCGACCCCGATAGGAGAATGCTTGATTTCTGATCGAGTCTTTCGTGCTTGTGATGTGGTTATTTGTGGTCGTGTCCTTTGTGCGGATTTGGTAGTTCTTCCTATCCAAGACTTTGATGTCATTTTGGGTATGGATTGGTTGAGCAAGTTTCATGCTTCCGTTGATTGCCGTAAGAAAACTGTTACTTTTTCTATTCCCGATGTGCCTAAGTTTGTTTTTGAGGCTAGTCCTCTGAGTAGGAAGGTTCGCTTAATTTCTTTTATGAAAGCGAGAAAATTATTGCATAGTGGTTGTGAGGGATTTTTGGCTAGTGTTCTTGATACTAGGAAAGAATCCCCTAGTTTGGATAGTGTTCGGGTAGTTCGGGAATTTCCCGATGTTTTCTCTACCGAGCATGATATGCCTCCCGATCGTGAGATAGAGTTTTGTATAGATCTTTTGCCGGGTACGGCTCCGATTTCGAAAGCGCCTTATAGGTTAGCTCCCGCTGAGTTGAAGGAATTAAAGGTTCAATTGCAAGAGTTGCTTGATCGAGGGTTTATACGCCCTAGTGTTTCCCCGTGGGGAGCACCGGTTTTATTTGTGCGAAAGAAAGATGGTTCGTTGAGATTGTGCATCGATTACAGGAAGTTGAATCAGGTTACGGTGAAGAATAAGTATCCTCTACCTCATATTGACGATTTATTTGATCAGCTTCAAGGGTCCCTTGTGTTTTCCAAGCTTGATTTGAGGAGTGGGTACCATCAGTTGAAGGTTCGATCGGAGGATATTCCGAAGACTGCTTTTCGCACTCGGTATGGTCATTATGAGTTCTTGGTTATGCCGTTTGGGTTGACTAACGCGCCGGCCGTATTTATGGATTTGATGAACCGGATTTTCCATCCTTATCTTGATTCGTTCGTGGTGGTTTTCATCGATGACATTCTTGTTTATTCGAATTCCCGAGAGGAGCACGAGCAGCATTTGAGGACAGTTTTATCCGTTCTTGCGAGGGAGAAATTATTTGCGAAGTTTAGCAAATGCGAATTTTGGCTCGAGAAGGTGTCATTTTTGGGTCATGTGATTTCTAAAGATGGGATTTCGGTGGATCCTTCAAAGATTGAAGCTATAGTGGATTGGAAGAGACCCGAGTCAGTGACAGAGATTAGAAGCTTTCTTGGTTTAGCCGGGTATTACCGGAGATTTATTGAGGGGTTTTCGAGGGTTGCTACTCCGATGACTCAGTTGACTAGGAAGAATGTTCCGTTTGTGTGGACCGAGAAATGTGACAAGAGTTTCGAGGAATTGAAGAAGAGGTTGACTACCGCACCGATCTTGACTTTGCCTAATGGGAGCGATGGCCTAGTGATTTACAGTGATGCTTCGAAAGAGGGTTTGGGTTGTGTGTTGATGCAGAATGGGAAAGTAATTGCTTATGCTTCGAGGAAGTTGACCCCTAGTGAACAGAATTACCCGACTCATGATATGGAGTTAGCGGCTATTGTCTTTGCGTTGCACAAATGGAAGCACTATCTTTATGGAGCGAAGTTTGAGATTTTTACCGATCACAAGAGTTTGAAGTACCTTTTCTCCCAGAAAGAATTGAATAATAGACAGCGCCGATGGATGGAATTGTTGAAGGATTATGATTGCACGACTTCTTATAATCCGGGGAAGGCGAATGTGGTAGCCGATGCGATTAGTAGAAAATCTTATGTGGCTTCGATGATGGTTCGTGAATGGAAAATGCTTGAGGATGTTCGAGATTGGTCTCCTCGTGAATCGAGACATGGGGCTATTTTTGCGAATATTAGGGTATCTCCGACCCTAATTCAGAGGATAAAGGAAGCTCAGAAAGAGGATCCCGAGTTGGTGAAGATAATGAGTAAATTGAAGGAAAAGAATTTCGAGGATTTTTCTGTTAGCCCGATTGGAGTGTTGACTTTCCGTGGTCGTTTGTGTGTTCCGGATGTTGATGGAATTAAACAGAGAGTTCTTGATGAGGGTCACAAATCGAGGTATACTATTCATCCGGGCAGTACGAAGATGTATCAGGATTTGAAGCAACAATTTTAGTGGATTAATATGAAGAGGGGGATAGCCGAGTATGTTTCGAGGTGTTTAACGTGTCAGCAGGTCAAAGCCGAGCATCAGAGACCCGCGGGATTACTTCAGCCGTTAGAGATTCCCGAGTGGAAATGGGAGCATGTGACTATGGATTTCGTTACGGGGCTGCCTCGTACCCGTAGGAAGTTTGACAGTGTTTGGGTAATAGTGGATAGATTGACCAAGAGTGCCCATTTCTTGCCCATTGACATCAGATATTCGATGGAGAAGCTTGCGACCCTTTTTATTGATGAGATTGTTAGATTGCATGGGGTTCCGGTTAGCATTGTGTCAGATCGAGACCCGAGGTTTACTTCTAGATTCTGGAAGGCATTTCAGGAAGCTTTGGGTACAGATTTGCGATTCAGTACGGCTTTTCATCCCCAGACCGATGGTCAATCCGAGAGGACTATTCAGATTTTGGAGGATATGTTGCGAGCTTGTGCGATAGACTTTTCTGATTCTTGGGATTCGCACCTACCATTAGTGGAATTCTCTTACAACAACAGTTATCAGGCTAGTATCGAGATGGCACCGTTTGAGGCCTTGTATGGAAGGAAATGTAGATCGCCTATTTGTTGGAATGAGGTTGGTGAAGCAAAGATTGTGGGTATTGATTTGCTTCGGGATTCGGTTGAGAAAGTTAAAGTTATCCGGGATAGACTGAAGACAGCTCAGAGTCGACATAAGAGCTACGCAGACAACCGAAGGCGAGATCTTAGTTTTCAGATTGGTGATTTGGTGTTCTTAAAAGTGTCTCCAAAGGTGGGTATTCGTAGGTTTGGGAAGAAAGGCAAGTTGGCTCCGAGGTTTATCGGCCCGTTTGAGATTTTGGGAAAGGTTGGACTTCTAGCGTATCGTCTCGCGTTACCGTCATCTTTGGACCGGTTGCATAACGTCTTTCACGTTTCTATGCTTCGGAAGTATGTTCATGATCCGTCTCACGTGTTACCGAGGATACCGGAGGATATTGAGCCCGACATGTCTTATGAGGAACGACCGGTTCGGATCTTAGATTCCAAAGTCCAAGAGTTGAGGAGCAAAAGCATTGCGTTGGTTAGAGTCCTTTGGAGGAATCATAACATCAAGGAGTCGACGTGGGAGCTTCGAGATGAGATCGAGAGGAAATTTCCGTGACTTTTTGCTTAAGGTTAGTCTCGTTAAAATTCGGGTCGAATTTTCTTTTAGGGGGAGTGAATGTCACGACCCGAAATCTAGGCTCTATTTTATTAGTAATTAAATGATTTTTATTTAATTATTTGCTTATTTATTTATTTAAATTATTATTTATTTAAATATTATGTGTGCAATTTATGTGTTATAATATTTATGCCTAGCATCTATTTTGGTCATTTGTGCTAGGGTAGAAGTGTTGAGTCTTATTAGTTAGTGGGGAGTTTAATTAAAAAGGTAGTTTTGGGGGAGGAGCCTTTTTGTAACATTTCAAATATTTCTTCATCTCCTCCCTACTTCCCTCACCTTCTCCCTCACTCCTCTCCACCTTCTCCCAGCATTTTTCTCTCTCTCTCTCCATTTGTGAAAGGTAAACATTTCTCTATCTTCTCTCTTCATTTTCTCCTTCTTCCTCTCATCTTCTCTCATTTCTTAAAACGTGAACCTTGTTTAGATCGTCGATAGGATCGCGTAGAACCAAAAAGAATCGAATTCTGTCAACTTTCATTATTTTCAGGTAAGTTACTTTTCCCCCATTTTGATGCTAAAATGTTCATATCATGTTTATATGATGCTTAATGTGCCATGTTTGAAGTTTGGTTGTATTTTGAATTTGTTTAGAATTTATTTTGAATTTATTTGAGTTTTGGGTAAAAATGGTGAAAACTTGAATATTGGTTTTGATTCTTTGTTTTGGGTTCATAATGGTGTGTTTGGATTCCCATTATAGTTATAAATGAGGTTTGGGTACCTTGGAAATCTTTGTAGGGAGTATGGATTTTGAGTGTTTATGGATTGGTATGAATTGGTAAGGAAAAGTTATGAACCCAGCTGCTGAAATCCCTCCAACCCGTAGACCAGGCGCCCGCCTGGGTCAGACCAGGCGCCCGCCTACATACCCCTTTCTGATGACCAAACCTACTGGCCAAACAGGCGCCCGCCTGCCCCATGCCAAGCGCCCGCCCGCCCCTGTTCCAGGAATTTGACCTTTTTACTTGGTTTAAGACTTAAAGCTTAACTAGTTTAGGTTTATTGCTCCTAATTAACTTAAGATAACACCGTGAAACACTTTATTAAGTGGAATTGATTCTTACATGAATAAATATGATTTGGATTTTGATAAAGTACCATTTTGGGAATGTGGTTCATCTTCGATGTGCGATTTATAGTGGTATTACCTTTGTGGTGATTTATTTGGATTGGTTCCTTACTTTGGAACCTTAAGTTGTTTATTTAAGCTAGTATTTATTACTTAGCACTTATTTGAAAGTCCAGCTGGTATTTTGTGTGTGTTTGGGCGATGGGAAAGATTATAATGGCAAAGCCAAGTCCATTATAATGTTGACCATTGTTTTGCCCCCTTCTTTACCCCTTCTCCAGATTGGCCTTAGAAAGGATAAGTCAGCGTTCCTTTGTGAATGTATCTGGCTAGCGGGCATGACTTTGTGTCATGGTCCTTGTCCCTTGTGACACTTTTATGTTATTGGTTCCGGTACCGGGGTTTTCTCTTCGGCTTTTATGCTATTATGAAGATGATGATT
Organism: Campanula takesimana; assembly: GCA_026119855.1. Taxonomy (NCBI): domain Eukaryota; kingdom Viridiplantae; phylum Streptophyta; class Magnoliopsida; order Asterales; family Campanulaceae; genus Campanula; species Campanula takesimana. Next base: position 853,862 of record JAOWBW010000710.1, read on the forward strand.
GTTGATTATTGAAGCTGCGCAGCAATCCTTTATTTGGATGTTCCAGTTTGGAAAACCTTGGCTATATCCTTTGTTATGTGTTTATTTCCGCTGCTATCTGTTATATGATAAATGCTAGGTGCTATGTGATATTTATTATTGTTTATTGCTTATTGCATCATAGCATGTCATGTAGTTGCATTAGTAACTTATTGAGATTTATCTCACCCCTTTTCTTTTATCTTTGTTTTTCCTTAACCCCCCCCCAGGTGCTAAGGATTAGTCTCGCTGATCACGAGAGCGAGGACGTCGAGTGTGGATCCGTTCTTTTGGGGAAGGTTGATATAGGTTGGTTTACGTTATGTAAATGTGTAACCATTTTGGGGTAGTTGTACCAAACAATGACGTCACTAAGAATTGAGTATATTGGTATTTTGTTGGCATGAACTTGTGGAAGTTTATGATAAGTTGTAATTGGTTTTTATCAAACTTGGTTTTGTAAAACTTTGGATCATCACCCTTTTTGGTATCAAATGAAATTTTTAACTTCAGTATTTCTGAGTTTTGATTTTAGAGTCGACGTCCAGATCGCGGTCTCGGGCCCGCGGGGTCCGGGGTCGCGACAGTTGGTATCAGAGCTATGGCATTAGCTCCATGTATAAGTCTAGGTGAATTAGTATGACCTAGGTGGGTAGTAGTGTGCGGAGTGATTAACGGTTGATGTCTTATGCAGGTAATTACTCACAATGTCTGGAAGAAGAAACAGAGGAGGTACTAGTGGGGCACAGAATCAGAATGATACAAGGGAAGAAGCACGTGCCATGTTTCAAGGCATGTTTGAGGCGGCTATGAAGGCCATACATGATCAAGGTCCGAGGGTAGAACAAGCACCACCCCGTTATGGATTAGAGCAATTTCTGAAGTTGAAACCGGTGGAATTCATTGGGGAACCCGATGTTCGGAAAGCTGAGTTGTGGATTGAGTCTATGGAGAAGATTTATGATGTATTTGGGTGTTCGGATGAGGACAAGGTCCGGTTCGCGGCTTACAAGCTTGTGGGAGCCGCCGAGCATTGGTGGAAGGGTGTCAAAGCTACTTGGGATGATACTCACACGGTGTATGCGTGGGAGTTGTTTGTGCGCAAATTCAAGGAGCACTTCATTCCGGTTGTTGATCAAAACCGAAAGGAGATCGAGCTACTCAACCTAGAGCAAGGTGTGCTGTCTATAGCACAATACTCGGCGAAGTTCATAGAATTAGCCCGGTATTGCGACTATTTGGTGAGGACCGAGGAACAAAAGGCTATGAGATTTATTCGGGGATTGAAGACCTCCATCCGTACTCAGCTTATTGCTCAACGGATAGTGACATTCCAAGATGCGGTGGACCGAGCCTATCTTATAGAGCAAGATATTGGGGAACACAAAAGGAAAACCGAGACAGCCAACCCGAGTAAGCAAGGAGCGCAGAGCAAGTCACAACCAAGGATTGATAATCGAGGTAACTTTGGGGGACAATCTCAATTCCGAGGGCAACCGATCCCAAGGAACCCGGGTACCACTTCCGGGAACCAAGGGAGCCAAGTTAGGAAGCCTTGTACCTTTTGTCAGAAGGTAGGCCATTCGGAGGATAGGTGTTGGAAAAAGCAAGGCAAGTGTATCAATTGTGGTGAAATGGGGCACTTTGCGAGAGAGTGCACGAGATACCGAGGTCAAGCATCCGGGTCAGGAGTTGGTATTAATCAAGGTCAGAAAAGGGATGCCGCAGGGAAGCCCAAAGTTCAAGGGAAGGTTTATGCCATGAATCAACAACAAGCTACCGATGATCCATCCGTTATTGGAGGTATTGTCTCTGTGTCTAATGTGAGCGCGCGAGCGTTAGTAGATCCAGGATCATCTCATTCATACATCTCTGTGCAATTTGCTTCCATGTTAAATGTTGCATTCGAGTCTTTACCGTACGTGCTAGAGGTGTCGACCCCGATAGGAGAATGCTTGATTTCTGATCGAGTCTTTCGTGCTTGTGATGTGGTTATTTGTGGTCGTGTCCTTTGTGCGGATTTGGTAGTTCTTCCTATCCAAGAATTTGATGTCATTTTGGGTATGGATTGGTTGAGCAAGTTTCATGCTTCCGTTGATTGCCGTAAGAAAACTGTTACTTTTTCTATTCCCGATGTGCCTAAGTTTGTTTTTGAGGCTAGTCCTCTGAGTAGGAAGGTTCGCTTAATTTCTTTTATGAAAGCGAGAAAATTATTGCATAGTGGTTGTGAGGGATTTTTGGCTAGTGTTCTTGATACTAGGAAAGAATCCCCTAGTTTGGATAGTGTTCGGGTAGTTCGGGAATTTCCCGATGTTTTCTCTACCGAGCATGATATGCCTCCCGATCGTGAGATAGAGTTTTGTATAGATCTTTTGCCGGGTACGGCTCCGATTTCGAAAGCGCCTTATAGGTTAGCTCCCGCTGAGTTGAAGGAATTAAAGGTTCAATTGCAAGAGTTGCTTGATCGAGGGTTTATACGCCCTAGTGTTTCCCCGTGGGGAGCACCGGTTTTATTTGTGCGAAAGAAAGATGGTTCGTTGAGATTGTGCATCGATTACAGGAAGTTGAATCAGGTTACGGCGAAGAATAAGTATCCTCTACCTCATATTGACGATTTATTTGATCAGCTTCAAGGGTCCGTTGTGTTTTCCAAGCTTGATTTGAGGAGTGGGTACCATCAGTTGAAGGTTCGATCGGAGGATATTCCGAAGACTGCTTTTCGCACTCGGTATGGTCATTATGAGTTCTTGGTTATGCCGTTTGGGTTGACTAACGCGCCGGCCGTATTTATGGATTTGATGAACCGGATTTTCCATCCTTATCTTGATTCGTTCGTGGTGGTTTTCATCGACGACATTCTTGTTTATTCGAAATCCCGAGAGGAGCACGAGCAGCATTTGAGGACAGTTTTATCCGTTCTTGCGAGGGAGAAATTATTTGCGAAGTTTAGCAAATGCGAATTTTGGCTCGAGAAGGTGTCATTTCTGGGTCATGTGATTTCTAAAGATGGGATTTCGGTGGATCCTTCAAAGATTGAAGCTATAGTGGATTGGAAGAGACCCGAGTCAGTGACAGAGATTAGAAGCTTTCTTGGTTTAGCCGGGTATTACCGGAGATTTATTGAGGGGTTTTCGAGGGTTGCTACTCCGATGACTCAGTTGACTAGGAAGAATGTTCCGTTTGTGTGAACCAAAAAATGTGACAAGAGTTTCGAGGAATTGAAGAAGAGGTTGACTACCGCACCGATCTTGACTTTGCCTAATGGGAGCGATGGCCTAGTGATTTACAGTGATGCTTCGAAAGAGGGTTTGGGTTGTGTGTTGATGCAGAATGGGAAAGTAATTGCGTATGCTTCAAGGAAGTTGACCCCTAGTGAACAGAATTACCCGACTCATGATATGGAGTTAGCGGCTATTGTCTTTGCGTTGCACAAATGGAAGCACTATCTTTATGGAGCGAAGTTTGAGATTTTTACCGATCACAAGAGTTTGAAGTACCTTTTCTCCCAGAAAGAATTGAATAATAGACAGCGCCGATGGATGGAATTGTTGAAGGATTATGATTGCACGATTTCTTATCATCCGGGGAAGGCGAATGTGGTAGCCGATGCGATTAGTAGAAAATCTTATGTGGCTTCGATGATGGTTCGTGAATGGAAAATGCTTGAGGATGTTCGAGATTGGTCTCCTCGTGAATCGAGACATGGGGCTATTTTTGCGAATATTAGGGTATCTCCGACCCTAATTCAGAGGATAAAGGAAGCTCAGAAAGAGGATCCCGAGTTGGTGAAGATAATGAGTAAATTGAAGGAAAAGAATTTCAAGGATTTTTCTGTTAGCCCGATTGGAGTGTTCACTTTCCGTGGTCGTTTGTGTGTTCCGGATGTTGATGGAATTAAACAGAGAGTTCTTGATGAGGGTCACAAATCGAGGTATACTATTCATCCGGGCAGTACGAAGATGTATCAGGATTTGAAGCAACAATTTTGGTGGATTAATATGAAGAGGGGGATAGCCGAGTATGTTTCGAGGTGTTTAACGTGTAAGCAGGTCAAAGCCGAGCATCAGAGACCCGCGGGATTACTTCAGCCGTTAGAGATTCCCGAGTGGAAATGGGAGCATGTGACTATGGATTTCGTTACGGGGCTGCCTCGTACCCGTAGGAAGTTTGACAGTGTTTGGGTAATAGTGGATAGATTGACCAAGAGTGCCCATTTCTTGCCCATTGACATCAGATATTCGATGGAGAAGCTTGCGACCCTTTTTATTGATGAGATTTTTAGATTGCATGGGGTTCCGGTTAGCATTGTGTCAGATCGAGACCCGAGGTTTACTTCTAGATTCTGGAAGGCATTTCAGGAAGCTTTGGGTACAGATTTGCGATTCAGTACGGCTTTTCATCCCCAGACCGATGGTCAATCCGAGAGGACTATTCAGATTTTGGAGGATATGTTGCGAGCTTGTGCGATAGACTTTTCTGATTCTTGGGATTCACACCTACCATTAGTGGAATTCTCTTACAACAACAGTTATCAGGCTAGTATCGAGATGGCACCGTTTGAGGCCTTGTATGGAAGGAAATGTAGATCGCCTATTTGTTGGAATGAGGTTGGTGAAGCAAAGATTGTGGGTATTGATTTGCTTCGGGATTCGGTTGAGAAAGTTAAAGTTATCCGGGATAGACTGAAGACAGCTCAGAGTCGACATAAGAGCTACGCAGACAACCGAAGGCGAGATCTTAGTTTTCAGATTGGTGATTTGGTGTTCTTAAAAGTGTCTCCAAAGGTGGGTATTCGTAGGTTTGGGAAGAAAGGCAAGTTGGCTCCGAGGTTTATCGGCCCGTTTGAGATTTTGGGAAAGGTTGGACTTCTAGCGTATCGTCTCGCGTTACCGTCATCTTTGGACCGGTTGCATAACGTCTTTCACGTTTCTATGCTTCGGAAGTATGTTCATGATCCGTCTCACGTGTTACCGAGGATACCGGAGGATATTGAGCCCGACATGTCTTATGAGGAACGACCGGTTCGGATCTTAGATTCCAAAGTCCAAGAGTTGAGGAGCAAAAGCATTGCGTTGGTTAGAGTCCTTTGGAGGAATCATAACATCAAGGAGTCGACGTGGGAGCTTCGAGATGAGATCGAGAGGAAATTTCCGTGACTTTTTGCTTAAGGTTAGTCTCGTTAAAATTCGGGTCGAATTTTCTTTTAGGGGGAGTGAATGTCACGACCCGAAATCTAGGCTCTATTTTATTAGTAATTAAATGATTTTTATTTAATTATTTGCTTATTTATTTATTTAAATTATTATTTATTTAAATATTATGTGTGCAATTTATGTGTTATAATATTTATGCCTAGCATCTATTTTGGTCATTTGTGCTAGGGTAGAAGTGTTGAGTCTTATTAGTTAGTGGGGAGTTTAATTAAAAAGGTAGTTTTGGGGGAGGAGCCTTTTGTAACATTTCAAATATTTCTTCATCTCCTCCCTACTTCCCTCACCTTCTCCCTCACTCCTCTCCACCTTCTCCCAGCATTTTTCTCTCTCTCTCTCTCCATTTGTGAAAGGTAAACATTTCTCTATCTTCTCTCTTCATTTTCTCCTTCTTCCTCTCATCTTCTCTCATTTCTTAAAACGTGAACCTTATTTAGATCGTCGATAGGATCGCGTAGAACAAAAAAGAATCGAATTCCGTCAACTTTCATTATTTTCAGGTAAGTTACTTTTCCCCCATTTTGATGCTAAAATGTTCATATCATGTTTATATGATGCTTAATGTGCCATGTTTGAAGTTTGGTTGTATTTTGAATTTGTTTAGAATTTATTTTGAATTTATTTGAGTTTTGGGTAAAAATGGTGAAAACTTGAATATTGGTTTTGATTCTTTGTTTTGGGTTCATAATGGTGTGTTTGGATTCCCATTATAGTTATAAATGAGGTTTGGGTACCTTGGAAATCTTTGTAGGGAGTATGGATTTTGAGTGTTTATGGATTGGTATGAATTGGTAAGGAAAAGTTATGAACCCAGCTGCTGAAATCCCTCCAACCCGTAGACCAGGCGCCCGCCTACATACCCCTTTCTGATAACCAAACCTACTGGCCAAACAGGCGCCCGCCTGCCCCATGCCAAGCGCCCGCCCGCCCCCTGTTCCAGGAATTTGACCTTTTTGCTTGGTTTAAGACTTAAAGCTTAACTAGTTTAGGTTTATTGCTCCTAATTAACTTAAGATAACACCGTGAAACACTTTATTAAGTGGAATTGATTCTTACATGAATAAATATGATTTGGATTTTGATTAAGTACCATTTTGGGAATGTGGTTCATCTTCGATGTGCGATTTATAGTGGTATTACCTTTGTGGTGATTTATTTGGATTGGTTCCCTACTTTGGAACCTTAAGTTGTTTATTTAAGCTAGTATTTATTACTTAGCACTTATTTGAAAGTCCAGCTGGTATTTTGTGTGTGTTTGGGCGATGGGAAAGATTATAATGGCAAAGCCAAGTCCATTATAATGTTGACCATTGTTTTGCCCCCTTCTTTACCCCTTCTCCAGATTGGCCTTAGAAAGGATAAGTCAGCGTTCCTTTGTGAATGTATCTGGCTAGCGGGCATGACTTTGTGTCATGGTCCTTGTCCCTTGTGACACTTTTATATTATTGGTTCCGGTACCGGGGTTTTCTCTTCGGCTTTTATGCTATTATGAAGATGATGATTGTTGATTATTGAAGCTGCGCAGCAATCCTTTATTTGGATGTTCCAGTTTGGAAAACCTTGGCTATATCCTTTGTTATGTGTTTATTTCCGCTGCTATCTGTTATATGATAAATGCTAGGTGCTATGTGATATTTATTATTGTTTATTGCTTATTGCATCATAGCATGTCATGTAGTTGCATTAGTAACTTATTGAGATTTATCTCACCCCTTTTCTTTTATCTTTGTTTTTCCTTAACCCCCCCCCAGGTGCTAAGGATTAGTCTCGCTGATCACGAGAGCGAGGACGTCGAGTGTGGATCCGTTCTTTTGGGGAAGGTTGATATAGGTTGGTTTACGTTATGTAAATGTGTAACCATTTTGGGGTAGTTGTACCAAACAATGACGTCACTAAGAATTGAGTATATTGGTATTTTGTTGGCATGAACTTGTGGAAGTTTATGATAGTTGTAATTGGTTTTTATCAAACTTGGTTTTGTAAAACTTTGGATCATCACCCTTTTGGTATCAAATGAAATTTTTAACTTCAGTATTTCTGAGTTTTGATTTTAGAGTCGACGTCCAGATCGCGGTCTCGGGCCCGCGGGGTCCGGGGTCGCGACAGTTGGTATCAGAGCTATGGCATTAGCTCCATGTATAAGTCTAGGTGAATTAGTATGACCTAGGTGGGTAGTAGTGTGCGGAGTGATTAACGGTTGATGTCTTATGCAGGTAATTACTCACAATGTCTGGAAGAAGAAACAGAGGAGGTACTAGTGGGGCACAGAATCAGAATGATACAAGGGAAGAAGCACGTGCCATGTTTCAAGGCATGTTTGAGGCGGCTATGAAGGCCATACATGATCAAGGTCCGAGGGTAGAACAAGCACCACCCCGTTATGGATTAGAGCAATTTCTGAAGTTGAAACCGGTGGAATTCATTGGGGAACCCGATGTTCGGAAAGCTGAGTTGTGGATTGAGTCTATGGAGAAGATTTATGATGTATTTGGGTGTTCGGATGAGGACAAGGTCCGGTTAGCGGCTTACAAGCTTGTGGGAGCCGCCGAGCATTGGTGGAAGGGTGTCAAAGCTACTTGGGATGATACTCACACGGTGTATGCGTGGGAGTTGTTTGTGCGCAAATTCAAGGAGCACTTCATTCCGGTTGTTGATCAAAACCGAAAGGAGATCGAGCTACTCAACCTAGAGCAAGGTGTGCTATCTATAGCACAATACTCGGCGAAGTTCATAGAATTAGCCCGGTATTGCGACTATTTGGTGAGGACCGAGGAACAAAAGGCTATGATATTTATTCGGGGATTGAAGACCTCCATCCGTACTCAGCTTATTGCTCAACGGATAGTGACATTCCAAGATGCGGTGGACCGAGCCTATCTTATAGAGCAAGATATTAGGGAACACAAAAGGAAAACCGAGACAGCCAACCGAGTAAGCAAGGAGCGCAGAGCAAGTCACAACCAAGGATTGATAATCGAGGTAACTTTGGGGGACAATCTCAATTCCGAGGGCAACCGATCCCAAGGAACCCGGGTACCACTTCCGGGAACCAAGGGAGCCAAGTTAGGAAGCCTTGTACCTTTTGTCAGAAGGTAGGCCATTCGGAGGATAGGTGTTGGAAAAAGCAAGGCAAGTGTATCAATTATGGTGAAATGGGGCACTTTGCGAGAGAGTGCATGAGATACCGAGGTCAAGCATCCGGGTCAGGAGTTGGTATTAATCAAGGTCAGAAAAGGGATGCCGCAGGGAAGCCCAAAGTTCAAGGGAAGGTTTATGCCATGAATCAACAACAAGCTACCGATGATCCATCCGTTATTGGAGGTATTGTCTCTGTGTCTAATGTGAGCGCGCGAGCGTTAGTAGATCCAGGATCATCTCATTCATACATCTCTGTGCAATTTGCTTCCATGTTAAATGTTGCATTCGAGTCTTTACCGTACGTGCTAGAGGTGTCGACCCCGATAGGAGAATGCTTGATTTCTGATCGAGTCTTTCGTGCTTGTGATGTGGTTATTTGTGGTCGTGTCCTTTGTGCGGATTTGGTAGTTCTTCCTATCCAAGACTTTGATGTCATTTTGGGTATGGATTGGTTGAGCAAGTTTCATGCTTCCGTTGATTGCCGTAAGAAAACTGTTACTTTTTCTATTCCCGATGTGCCTAAGTTTGTTTTTGAGGCTAGTCCTCTGAGTAGGAAGGTTCGCTTAATTTCTTTTATGAAAACGAGAAAATTATTGCATAGTGGTTGTGAGGGATTTTGGCTAGTGTTCTTGATACTAGGAAAGAATCCCCTAGTTTGGATAGTGTTCGGGTAGTTCGGGAATTTCCCGATGTTTTCTCTACCGAGCATGATATGCCTCCCGATCGTGAGATAGAGTTTTGTATAGATCTTTTGCCGGGTACGGCTCCGATTTCGAAAGCGCCTTATAGGTTAGCTCCCGCTGAGTTGAAGGAATTAAAGGTTCAATTGCAAGAGTTGCTTGATCGAGGGTTTATACGCCCTAGTGTTTCCCCGTGGGGAGCACCGGTTTTATTTGTGCGAAAGAAAGATGGTTCGTTGAGATTGTGCATCGATTACAGGAAGTTGAATCAGGTTACGGTGAAGAATAAGTATCCTCTACCTCATATTGACGATTTATTTGATCAGCTTCAAGGGTCCGTTGTGTTTTCCAAGCTTGATTTGAGGAGTGGGTACCATCAGTTGAAGGTTCGATCGGAGGATATTCCGAAGACTGCTTTTCGCACTCGGTATGGTCATTATGAGTTCTTGGTTATGCCGTTTGGGTTGACTAACGCGCCGGCCGTATTTATGGATTTGATGAACCGGATTTTCCATCCTTATCTTGATTCGTTCGTGGTGGTTTTCATCGACGACATTCTTGTTTATTCGAAATCCCGAGAGGAGCACGAGCAGCATTTGAGGACAGTTTTATCCGTTCTTGCGAGGGAGAAATTATTTGCGAAGTTTAGCAAATGCGAATTTTGGCTCGAGAAGGTGTCATTTCTGGGTCATGTGATTTCTAAAGATGGGATTTCGGTGGATCCTTCAAAGATTGAAGCTATAGTGGATTGGAAGAGACCCGAGTCAGTGACAGAGATTAGAAGCTTTCTTGGTTTAGCCGGGTATTACCGGAGATTTATTGAGGGGTTTTCGAGGGTTGCTACTCCGATGACTCAGTTGACTAGGAAGAATGTTCCGTTTGTGTGGACCGAAAAATGTGACAAGAGTTTCGAGGAATTCCAGTTTGGAAAACCTTGGCTATATCCTTTGTTATGTGTTTATTTCCGCTGCTATCTGTTATATGATAAATGCTAGGTGCTATGTGATATTTATTATTGTTTATTGCTTATTGCATCATAGCATGTCATGTAGTTGCATTAGTAACTTATTGAGATTTATCTCACCCCTTTTCTTTTATCTTTGTTTTTCCTTAACCCCCCCCCAGGTGCTAAGGATTTGTCTCGCTGATCACGAGAGCGAGGACGTCGAGTGTGGATCCGTTCTTTTGGGGAAGGTTGATATAGGTTGGTTTACGTTATGTAAATGTGTAACCATTTTGGGGTAGTTGTACCAAACAATGACGTCACTAAGAATTGAGTATATTGGTATTTTGTTGGCATGAACTTGTGGAAGTTTATGATAAGTTGTAATTGGTTTTTATCAAACTTGGTTTTGTAAAAATTTGGATCATCACCCTTTTTGGTATCAAATGAAATTTTTAACTTCAGTATTTCTGAGTTTTGATTTTAGAGTCGACGTCCAGATCGCGGTCTCGGGCCCGCGGGGTCCGGGGTCGCGACATATGAGATGAGCCTAAGAGATCCCATATGGAAATGTTGGCTAGAGTTTTCCTTAGTTGTTTAAGAAGTGGATCGTCAAGCTCAACTGATTCGGACTCTTTCGAAGATGATAGTTCTTCTATTCTTGGATCTTTGTTGATTATAACTCGACCGGAGAGGGTGAGTAAGTTAACATCTTCCTTTTCTTTATTATTCTTCCTATCTAGTACTTGATTCCAAGACAACATGTAACAGAAAAAAAATTCATTATCAAACTTTGGAGTGCTCTCGCCCACACTTGGGATTAGACGAGTAGTCTCCTCATCCTTACTAGCTATTTCTATTACATTGATCCCTCCTCCCGCAGTTGGGAGGGGGTTTGTCACTACATTAGGAACCCTAGCTGCTTAGAGTCTATGAGATCTTGGATCACATCTTTGAGGTAGTGACACAAGTTGGTGTCATGACCGGTGGTCCTATGGAACTTGCAGAAGAGATGGTGGGCGTGATTGAGAGGGAATTGTTTGGGAATAGCAGCCTTCCTCGGTGTGATTTTTCCGGCTTCTACAAGGGTGTCAAACATTTGACTTTGAGTGATGCCTTCTAATTTGTTGTAGGTCCTTGGCCTTGCTTTAGTCTTGGATTCGACTTCCATCTTATAACATTCCCTTTGAGCTTGTAGACATGCTTGGAGCATATCCATTTTCTTTTCATAGTATTCTTCTTGCATGAGTAGGCCTTTTCGAAATGCACCAATTTCCTCTTCACGGGCTATCAATTGATTTTGGAGGAATTTGATTTCTTTGTACTAAAATTCCTTTTGTGTCCGTAGTCGAGTCATGAACTCTTCCTCTATCTCTCTCTTGAAGCGTGCGTATAAGACTGTAGCGTATACTTCAGAGAGATAACCCACCTCTCCTTCTAGTCGAGCTTTGAGGTCGTTGAGTTCTTGAGTAAACTTGGCGCTTGACATTGTGTTGGGAGTGTGGAGCTACCTTGCTGATCGGATGGACCTAGAGTGCAGAAACTGTGTCAAATCCAGGCTGGGGTCCCAACAAGTCGGCTTTTATGAGATTGGGTTGACCAACACGGCAGAATCACAGAAAAGGAGAGATGTCTCGTACGAGACATGGATGTCTCGTACGAGACATGGATGTCTCGTACGAGACATGGATGTCTCGTACGAGACATCTAACCTGACAGTCAGATTTGTAGATTTTAATCCTATTGGTCGAACGGAATTTAATCGATTTTGAGAGGTTACTATCTAGTCCCTCCTGGAACAGTGGATTCTGTCAACCTAGAATATGAGCCCCTTGTTTTTCACCTGTATTGGACTATCCCAAACGGACAATTTGGGCAAAGGTCCCATATTCTCATCGGAATCCACCATTCAATTAGCCAAACCTAACTGATCCCGTAGTTGTTTTGCACTTTGTTAAACAACGCTTTTAATGCAATCAAACCTTATGACTTCTTGTAAGGGACAACCGAAAGGGACATTGGCAAACACGGCGTTTTGATGGTGAGAGAGACTAGACTCAAATCCTCGTAGAAAAATTCTCATCTCATCATTTCAACCCTTTGACTAGCAATTTATACCGAAGGGACAATCGTCAAGAATTCATGAAGGGAGTATTATAGATTGTAAGAGAAGCGTTATCTTGGGCAAAGGTTAAAACAACCCTAAGAATCAAACCGACCGGTCTCAAGGAGTGTCTTATTAGCTAGTATGTATGCATGTCGTTGATGCAAGGCTTACGGCTAAGGCTCCCCATGAACACAGTCTAGGAGCGTTTCACGGAGTGGGTACACCATCTTTGGAGAGACCGGCGAGGGCCAATCTTTAGAATGGGGGTGCTGACCGACATCCGTCCTCCGATTGGGACCCAGGTTTATAGGGTATGTAGTGCAATTATTCTACATGCGTGCACGTGTGTGAGAGTCAAGATCTAGGTGTCAAAGAGAAAATAGAGAGTTTTTTTTTTAAAAAAAAAAGTAAAACAAAAACATGCAATGGCCGGGCCAAGTGGCTGCCTACGTTTCCCTCTTATGGAGGAACTCAAGCCGTCGTAGTTCACACATAAAGAAAACAGAATCAAAGCAAAGAATAAAACCAATTAGCAAGTACTCCTGCAAAACAAAGGTTAGCTTTACGATATATGGGGAGTTTCTTCATCGTTAGGTAGGTCCTAAGACTCAGAAACAGAGAGGGGAACAGATCTGAAACCCTGTGTACGTGTTTGAACCGAACAAAATTCCTTTTTCAAACCAGAGGACCAGACCAGTCGGACAGAACTGAGATGTCTCGTACGAGACAACGATCCCTCGTACGAGGCATCTTGTAGACACCCCGCCTTGGACCTCTCACCCCGATTGCATACAAAGTATTTTTATTTAACTTATTTTCATTAATTTCTGTTACTTCGGTTAAGTTCCTAACTGATTCCGTTAGTTTTGGACTAAACTGCATAACAGAGTTAACTTTTAGGGTCTTTTAGGGTCATTCTGTTTTTCATTCTGTCATTTTTCTTCCCTGCGCGGGCGCTTCCGTACTGCCAGTGAGCCGCGCGCGCGTCCCGCCCCAAAAGCCGGACCCGCGCGCTTCCCACTTTGGCAGTAACGGATTGCACCTTATTTCCCTCCATTTTCTTATTTACAAACATCTTTTCTTGATCACAAAAAACCATCTTTTTACATCCACATTCATCCCCCCTTTTCTCATTAACTCCCAATCCCAAATTCTAAGCCTTTTCCCAAAAACTAATATTTCTTTCATTTATTATTTGATTTCTTTTATTTCTTTTATTTTTCTTTTATTCATTTATCTTATTTGTGATTGGCTCATTCCATTTCACATGGATGACCAATTTCCCTCCATCATTTCCCTCTCTTTTTTACCTATAAAAACCATCATCTCCTACCTTGGAAAGGGACAAAAACCTTGATTCACCAACTACATTATACACAAATTCTCCCAACAAGAGTTCTTAGTAACAAGACTCTACACAAATTGTTCTATAACAATTTCATTACAACAACAACACTTTCAAGTCAAGGTTCCAAGTCCTCTTTCTCAAGGTACAACTCCATTTTCTTCCTTTGTTTTCTTCTTCTTTATGTATGCAATCCCCATTAATGGGACATGACCAACATGACTACTTCACATATTGAAGTTAGTTAAGGTTATCTCCCTACATTTTAATCTTAACTTTAATTCACCATGTTAATTTCTCTTCATCTCTTAATGTAATTCTTTAACATTACTTGTTACATGTAATCTTTATCATTAAATAAATAAAACAATTCTATTTTATTTCCCCTTTATTTCTCCTTTTCTTCTCATCACAATTGTTAGCACATTTCTATTTAATTAATTGAAGGACATGTAAATATTAGAACACCAATAGTAGCAAGACCCGCGTAAGCGGGGCGGAGTGGGTGTTTAAGTACTTCCCACTCCGTCACCTAACCCCCGAACCCTTCTCTCCCGAATCTCTGGTTTTGTACATAAATTAGGCTATTTCTAGGTTTTTCTTATGTTCCTTTAAAAACATAGGTGGCGACTCTAAATAATCTAAAACAAGTTAGACATCCTAGGATAATTCACCGCTCTAGCCAAGCCGTGGTTCCCCGGGGTATCTACACATCCCAGTCTGGGAACAGATTACAGTACAGAATGCAGAATTTTAAGAATAACGATGATGATTTCAACACAAGTCTAACCCTCTTATGATGATGTCCCCATCGGAGTCGCCACTGTGAGCGCGCGCCCCTTCCACCCTAGTGCTTCGAGTTGTAAGGAATTGATTGTTGCTCGGTTGTTGTGAGTCGCCACCATGTTTAACGTAACACGGACCATGAGATTCTTGAGTTCATGGGTTAAGTTATGGATTGGGAAGGTCAAGGAGCACCCAATCCACCCGATCTAGGATCGGTCTTGCTAACGAAATCATCACCATCATTATTAATATTATGCATTCATGTACAAAAGAAGAAAACAAGCAAATAAATAATTTCTTATTTATTTGGGATGTCGGATCATATGCTTCGAGACCATCTACATGGATTGGAGAGGCTCTAGGCTGATCATTTGATGGAATCACACTACTTCAAAGACAAAGAAGAGGATGAGAAGGTAGAAAACAGGGAGTTTTACCTAAGAGTTCTTGAGAATCCTATGGATGGACTTGACTAAAGGCCTTGATGATCCAATGAACTTGACTTGAATGGTGTTATGAAGGCTTGAATTTCATGGGTGAGGGAGAGAGGCTGATTATGAGGACCTCTTTGATCAGATTTTGAGTGGTTTTGGGTGAATGACCATTCTAAAGGTTTTTCGGTTCAAGAACCTGTATATTTATAGGAGTTCTTGACCTAGGGTTTTAGCCAAGAAGGTAATTTTGGATGGGAATCAAGGACTTGATTTCCAAGGAGGTATTTTTGGACTCTAGGATTGCTCATTAGGTTTTTCCCGGATTGCTTAAGTGTTTGCCAAGAAACGAGGTTGCGATCAACAAGGAAACTGTTGAGAAACCCGACTATCGAGGGGGATACCTCATACGAGACATCAATGTCTCGTACGAGACATCTCAGTGCTGGAATTCACTTTTTCCCCTCTGCAGTAGTTTTAATGTTCATTTTGGCCCCTGACTAACGGAGTCAGTCAGAAACTTAACAAAACATTTCCAACTTAACGAGTTTTGACCCAAATCAAAGGTGAGACACAGAAGTAGTGTGATTATGAAAGAATGTCCAAAATGGGGTGTCTACACCCAGATAATCCACCTTATTCTGTCCAAAAGTGCATTTACTCCTCTTAACAAAGAGTTTATGTTCCCTTAATCTTTCTAGAGTTTACTTTAGATGCAATACATGTGAATCCAGAGTGGGAATGTATATGAGTATATCATCAAAAAAGACTAGAAAAAATTTCCTCATAAAATCACTGAAAACTGAATTCATAAGTGACTGAAAGGTAGCAGGTGCATTTTGAACTCATTTCACGTTCTTGTCGAGTCTAGGGGCTCCTTATCTTTCAGCGATACTCCCAGTTTCTTGCAATCAAATTGGGGATTTCCTTCTCTTCTCTCTTAATGACTTACTTGCCTTCGTGAGTCATTCAAAAAATATATAAATACATGAAGTCAATACTAGGGGCTACTTCCCTAGTCAAGTCAATGTCACTCATCATTAGTGACAAAAGGTCTCCACCGCAAAATCACATGCCTCTCATCCTCAGCTAGAGTTAATGCACACTTCCTCATTAATTGACTAAAAAAAAATGAAGACGCAAAAGAGATGCCCGCTAGATTGAAAACCTGAAAGGGCGGTCTAGGAAAAAAACAGGGTGTGTCATTTTAAAAATAAGAGAGTGAGAGGGAGAAGGGAAAGAGAAATGGAGATCCCCGGCCTCTAAAGAAGACAAGTTCTACATTGAATCTCCTCAGCAAGTCAATTCACCGTCAACTTCGGAATTGCAAAAGGCTCGACAAGATACGGCACAATTAAAGGTTGTCTTGGGTTATTGGCATAAGAGAGATTGTTCTTGCAATGTGCATTTTTGGGGCTCATGTGAAAGAAGGCCCGTCCGAGAATGAGCTCATGATTGATATGGGATACGAGGTTGCACAAATAGTCCCCAGTGAGTCAATTGGTTTGGGCAGCAAATGGCAAAATTGTGTGACTCAGTTTCCAAGCTTCTCCAAGCATATGCCCCTACAGTATGTCGAAAGGCTTCCCGAGAAATGGAGTAGCTCTTGCCATGTCCTCTTATGTTTGTTCCCCCACACGAGGACGAGTCTCTTGCTCGATAGATGATGACGCCCTAGGGGCTATGTGACTCAAGAACGAGAGCTTCTTTTTCTTCATTTGACAGTTATTGAGCCCTACGGCTACGCTCAAGAAAGATGTGTGAGACTATCCTCAAAGTCTCTCAAAAGGAATGATGAAAAGCCTTTATATCATATGTGCTCGTGACTGTTCCCCAATCAAGGATAGGCCTTCCTCTACTTGCAATCAATGGTGGCACACTAGGGGCTAAAATCAAGTTTGAAAGGCTCCCTCAGCAAAAAATGCAATTCACGTCACCTCCCAACAATGGCCCTAGCAAAGTCATATGCAACGTTGGAAGCTTCCTCAATTAGTTTGGCACCGAAGGTCTCAAGGGGATTCACAATCTACAATCTTTGGGCTACGGCATTACAGTAATCCAACAAAAGGGCAATATTGGGGCTTCGCAATTGACAATATTTTGGGCAATGGTACTCGAGCAATGCAATGTGAGGAGTGGTCCAAGCTTAAAGGGTCTCCTAGTACTTCCCGTCAAAATGTCTTCTGGTTTGAAAGGAGGGCCCCGATGTTATGAATGAATTTGATGATTCTTATGTTGTGACTTACGAAGAGGTTATGAAGATAGTCTTAGAGAAAAGGAAAAAGATTCAATATGCTAAACTCTATCAAAACAGGGTTATAGCGGGAAATGCCTCGGCCAGTCCTAATGTTTCTGCAATTCAGCATGCCCTTCTCCAAGATCAAAAGCATCAAGTTTGCAAAACTTTTGAGTTCTCGTGCTAGTTGCATCCGAAGATCCGTTACTAGTTCAACTCAAGAAGACTCAAGCAAACATACCATTTGGGACCTTGTCACACCAAGACCTTATCATTCGCAACGACACCACAATCCCTCCGAGACATTTCCCGAAGACCCTACTGCATTTTCAAAATAGGCCTTCCGCCACTTGGACACCAACCACAAAAAGGGCCATTCATCTCCCCAGTAAGAGTAAAAAGGAGATCTCTATCAAGAATTCTACCCGACGGTGCATCCGCTCTCAATGCCGAGTCGATTCCAAGATTATTTGGGGCTTTACATCGAAAGGTCTTCACATTCCACCATCTTGAAGCCCGCAAACAACAAATACATGACATTTGAGGCTTAGCAATCTCTCGAAGATTAGGGCTTGCTCACGTCGACAAAAGGCAATTTATTCAAATGGGCCAAAAGCTGATTTATCTTGGGGCTACGCAAGTCACTCAAAGTTTGGCATCAAAGGCATTCTAGGGGATTTACAATCAGCAACCCCTTGGTATCTCGGCGTTGAAAGTCTTTAAAGCCCCATGATTGACAAAGCTCTTGGGGCTAGACATCAATCTTCGTTGGGCACAACAGCGACAGCGTAATTCAAGTGAGGCAATCCGGACTTCGACCGAACATGATTTGATCTTGGGTTGGCTTTACAAACACACAATGGTTAAAATGGTTCACCCATCATCCAGAATGTCATCTCATCGACACTCAGTCAATAGTACAAGCAACTGTTAGTACCCGATCCGAAAATGGGTTTATTAGGGCTTTCCCAAATATACAAGGACTTTATAGGAATTAGAAACCTTGCAAAAACTTATCCCGGATTCCCAAAATATATCTCATTATTCTAGAACATCTTAAAAATGGCCAAAATAGGGTTTCCATAAACCAAATAAAACCCTAGCTTGAAAATCACGTCAGCCAGGAATGATGGCCACGCGGACACATTCGGCCTTGGCCACGCGGCCACATTCGACCATGGCCAGGCGGCCATCTTCACCTCAGGAGATCTCAGCCGTCTGATCCCTCCATCAGTTCACTATATAAATCCATCCTCACCTCTTGATTAAAGGTCTGAATTTTGATCAACCTTAGGCTCCCTAAGTGACGAATTTGCTCTCTAATTAAGCATTTCAAGCTCCCAAGAACACTCTCAAGAATCCCAAGAAGATCAAGGTTTATTTCTTGCCAACATAGGTAAGTTTTCTAACTTTTCTTCATATTCTTGTCATATTCTTAGTGTAGATCCAAAATATTCATGTTCCTTGCATGTTTATTCATATGTTCATCATATTATTCATATGTTCATAATATGTTCCTTGCATGTTCATCATATTCATAGATTAAAACCTTATTTATGCTATATTTAGGGTTGCGATCTTCATGTTTACATGTTATTTCATAGCCGATGATGATCTAGGGTGCATCAACCCGAACACGATCTAGGAACTACTTCTAAACCCTAATCTTTAGGTAATTTCCCCCTCATTATGCATGATCCTGATTCTCCTGCCTATTCTAAATTCTTCTCGAACTACGCTGACCTGAGCTTCTCACATTGAGAGGAATGTAGGCAATCTTCGGATTCGGTCTCTAAACACCGCACACAACATACACCGCATCATGATAGAAAGACCGATCATTCGGGCGATAGGAGTGATAACGTTCAATATTCTTCTCTTGTCGTAATTTGACCCCCGAACCCATTAATATGCTTTTTTCAATGTTTTGGCTAATTAAACGTCATGGCGACTCTCATAATTTTAAATGTCGTTATGAATATTTCCCTTTGTTAATAAAAATAATTGCAAGATACTTCCCATGCGTCACTTCATCGGAAAGGGGTATTCACAGTGGCGACTCTGCTAGGGACTGCTTTGAAACTTTTTCAAACTTAGTGGGTCTAACTTTCGTTTACATCATGATCTTCGCCATTTCACATGCACCTCACACTTTGCCATGTTTGCACGTGCACCTCACACTATGCCATGTTTGCATGTGCACCTTGTATTTTTGCCATGTTAATACATTTGCCTTATATCTTTTCAATACATGTATTTTTTGTACTTTCGCCATGATACTAAGGTCAAACGAGACTTTGCTATGCTCCCTTGTACATTATTATCTTCTCCCCCTTCTCTCTCTCTTGCATTGCATTGCATCATTCAAAACATTAAAACTTCTTTTTTTCCTCCTTAAATAACGTGTTATCTATGTCGAGTCATCCCCAAGTCAATGATCTGCAGGAATTAGTGGTGCTACTGCCGCCCTTTTTTTGAGTCACTCGTTCACTCCACTCACCGTGTACGCTCCGCGAGCGGTGGGAACCTTTATCCTACCCGTGTTAACCTACACTAGAGGTTAGGACACTCCAAAGTTTTGACCGGTTGGTTTGGATAGCTTTTTCTTACTAGACAAATAACGTGTTATCTATGTCGAGTCATCCCCAAGTCAATGATGAGTCGAGATCTTTTGAGATAAAGTGCACAAAAAATTGATTTCCCTACAAGGGACGTGCCATGGTAAGATGAGTGCTTTTTTTTCAAGATCTCCACCCATCGTTAACTTGTGTAGGATGCAACATAGACATCACGTTAAATGCCTTTAAGGATGGGTTAGTCGTAGGATCCATTGGTTGGTGGAAGACGCTTGCCCTATAGGACCCTCGCCCAAATTGTCCGTTTGGGATGTGCAATGCAGGTGAAAAACGAGGGGTCTATAGACGTAGTGATGGCCTCCACTAATCGTAGTCTTCTAGTTAGTTGCGAAAAAAGGGGTACCCCTTCCAACCAAGCAGGATGTAAATAATGTATGTTTTCTTGTAAATTAAAATATACTTTGCACGAGCCTTTCCCCTCCTAAAAGCCATCCCCCTTCAACCTTTCAGCAAAGCAAGTTTGGGTCCGTTCGGGTGGTCGACTGCAATGTGAAGCTTCTAATCCGTCCCCGTTCTCAGTCTCAACATCAGCAATGGCAACTCCAGCCTCATCTTCAGTCTCTGCAGCCTTCGTCGCTCCTAGTACTAACACCGCCGAGTTCAACACCGAGGCCACTCTCAATGGCATTCCCCCGAGCCTTCAGAACTTCCTCGCCAGTTTCGAAGCAAAGATCAAGGACCTCGAGGAGAGTAACAAGACTTTGGAGAATCACAGCCAGCAGTTAAGTAGCCACATCCAAAAGAAAGGAGCCGATCTAATACCCGATGGTGAGATTTTTATCCACATCGAGGATGAAGAGGTTGATACCAACTACCCCGTCAACACCGGTGCCCCTACCTTCCACTTGCCAAGCTACATAAGTGTCCAGCCTCCTTCTCTCTATGCTCAAAAGGGGTCCACTACCATGAGCAAGAACAAAGGCGTCTATGAGCCTTCTCCTGAATTGCTTGGTGGCTACCTCTCCGCTAGCAAGTTGCATGCACCCTCATTGCCTCTTAGTATTGAGATGGTGTAGACACCCCGCCTTGGACCTCTCATGTTCCGATTGCATACACATTCTTTGTCTTCCTCTTTTCTGTTAAAGTTTTGTTACTTTTCGTTAACTTTCGTTACTTTTCGTTAAGTTCTCGACTTACTCCGTTAGTCTTGGATTTGACTAAGTGACAAAGTCAACCTTGAGTCTTTGTTTCACTTGTTCTTCATTGACTTTCGTGGTGTTCGTTAAGTTTCTGACTGATCTCCGTTAGTTTTGGGACTTAACTGCATAACGGGGTTAACTTTTGGGCTGAAATTTGGATTTCCTGAAGATGGGAGGAGCGCGCCTCCGCCATCCTTTATGGGATGCTCGCGCCTCCCATAGGGGGGGCGGGAGGTGCGCGCTTCCCATCTCCAGAATCCCAGATTTTGCCAAATTTCCCTCCTTTTCTGATTTGTAACCCCCAAGGCCATTATGCCTTGGCTTGATCCGAGGAAGGGCCATCTTTGTGACCACAAAGACCTTACCTAACACCTATAAAAACCCCTCCAATCCATCATTGGAAGGGGGACTTTTCTTTTCACTCTCTTAACAAAAAAAGGAAGAATTCTTGAATCAAAAACACTTTAAAACACATAAAATCCATTTTCAAAGAGTGGTCACTATAGACAATTTGATTCTTCCCCATTCAAGCACAAGGTACAATGTTCAATTTTTTATAAACTTTTAATCTCATCTTTATTTTCTCTCCTTGTTAAAATCTTTTTATTACACTCTTCATCTTTAATGTGTATGCAATCTCCATAAAAGGGATACAACCAAAAGGCCACTTCACTATTGAAGTTTGGCCAAGGTTACATCCCAACATTCCAAATTACACTTTAATTTTCATTTCATTTCTTCATGTAATTGTTTGGCATAATTGTTACATATAATCTTTTAGCATAAATTAATAAATAAAAACAATTCTCTTTTATTTCCTTTTAATTTTCCCATTTCTTTCCATTGTAATTGTTAGCACTTCTTACATTAATAATTGAAGGACTTTTCTTTTTTAGTATTAGAACACCAAAAGTAGCAAGACCCGCCTAAGCGAGGCGGAGTGGGTGTTTAAGTACTTCCCACTCCGTCACCTAACCCCCGAACCCCTCATCTCAAGAAGCTTTGGTTTCGTAATCAATAAAAAAAGCTATTGTCTTAGGTTTTCTCGCGTTCCTCTAAAACGTGGGTGGCGACTCTTAAAATCAATTAGACATCCTAGGTAATTCACCGCTCTAGCCAAGACGTGGTTTCTCGGGGTATCTACAGTGGCGACTCCGCTGGGGACATAGAGGGTTAAACTTGCATTTTCTGCTTTTGGTGTTCTTATATCTGTTTTCTGGGCATTCTGGTAAAAAGGGTAGGAAGCGCGCGCCTCCGGCCTTCTTGGCCTAAAGAGCGCGCGTCCGACCCTTATTACCAGAATCGCCTACCTTCCATCTTGTCCTTCAAATTTCATATTTCTATGCTAACAAGTTTCTGCAGGGGAAAGTTACATAATTTGGGACCAGGGCAATCCCCTGAGTCCGCGGTTTCTTCTGACATTCTTACAGGTACCCCAGATGCGCGCGCCTCCCACATTCATGGCGCAATACGCGCGCTTCCCACATAACTGCCCTGAGTCACGCGCTTCTGGGCCATTTTCCAGAATAGAACAGTAAACAGAACAGTGAACAGAATGGGCAGTTTTGACAGTGTGTGGGCACCGGGCCTGCATACACCCCCTTTTTGTCGTGACCCCGAACCCCGCGGGCCCGAGATCGCGAGCTGGACATCGACTTAAACAATAAACTCTAAAATAATGGAGATAAAAATTTTCCTTTTATACCAAAAGAGGATAACACAAAGTTTTGGGAAAACAATTTAACAACGACAATGTACTAGTGTAAGACCCATAAGCTCACACTACACAATAATAAAATATACAAATCTTAGTGACGTCAAAGTGTGGTACAACTATCCCCAAAAGAGTTACACATTTATATAATGTAAACCCACCAATATACACTTGCCCCAAAAGCTCAACCCTCGCGACGTCCTGTCTCGTGATCAGCGAGTCTAATCCTTTCCACCTGGGGGGGGTTAAGGAAAAACAAAGACGAAGGAAAAGGGGGTGAGATAAATCTCAATAAGTTACTAATGCAACTACATGACATGCTATGATGCAATAAACAATAAACAATAATAAATATCACATAGCACATAGCAATTATTATATATCAGATAGCAGCGGAAATAAACACATAACAAAGGATATAGCCAAGGTTTTCCCAAACTGATAGAACCAAATAAAGGTCGCTGCGCAGCTTCAATAATCAACAAATCATCATCTTCATAATAGCATGAAAGCTGAAGAGAAATCCCCGGTACCGGAACCAATAACAAAATAATGTGCCACAAAGGGCGGGAGCCATGCCACAAAGTCATGCTCCAAACGTCTCAACCAAGGCCGATATGGAAGAGGAAAATAAGGGCAAAACAATGTTCGACACCATAATGGACTTGGCCGGTGCCATCACAATATCTCACATCGCCCGACACAACCACAAATACCAGCTGGGCTTTCAAATAAATGCTAAGTAATAAATACTAGCTTAAATAAACAACTTAGGGTTCCAAAGTAGGGAACCAAACAAAGCGATCACTAACAAGATGAAATGAACCAACAACACACCAGTTAAGGTGTTCCAATAAACTCAACCATGATCACACAATTCCCATATCACGTTCAATCACAAAGGATCCAGTTAACTCAAGAACACAACCAAAAATACTCACTCATCTCGAAGAGCTCAAGGAGAGCTTTAAAACGATAATTTATACGCCTAAAACGGAGTCCGGATGAACAAGATATGGTCCTCGAAAGATTGGACAAAAAGGGAAATAAATTTCACAACAGGGGAGAGGGTGCGCGCGCCTCCTTGATCAGAAGGAAAATCAAGTTTGGAGGAGGAGAGGGTGCGCGCGCCTCCTAGGGGAAGGTGCGCGCGCCTCCAAGAAACAGAAGGTCTTTTGTTCAAGAGGGGCATAAGGGTGCGCGCGCCTCTTATGGGAGGGTGCGCGCGCCTCCTTGCCCGGAAAGGCAAATTCCGGCCAAAAATCTGGGTTTCTACCATTAACAACCCCAAATCCAAAACCAACCCAATCTTCACCATTTCTAACACTACCAAGATGTGAACTAAGGTACCTACACCATTTTGAACCAAAAGGACTCCAACAACATCATCTAAGGAACCTCAATCAAGGGTGATTCAAATACCAAAATTTCACAAAATGAACAAAAATGTAAATCATCACAAAATCAACCAAAGAAGCAATAAATGGGAATCATAGTATCATCTAAGCATAGGATGAACATTTTTAACATCAATGGGGGGAAAAGTAACTTACCCGGATTTTCTCAAAGTTGATGGATTTCAAATATTTTTTGGCTCCTACGATCCTATCGACGATCTGAACAAGATTCATGTTATGAGAAATGAGAGATTATGAGA
Organism: Campanula takesimana; assembly: GCA_026119855.1. NCBI lineage: Eukaryota > Viridiplantae > Streptophyta > Magnoliopsida > Asterales > Campanulaceae > Campanula > Campanula takesimana. The sequence continues at coordinate 877,902 of JAOWBW010000710.1, forward strand.
GGAAGATGAAGAAAATGAAGAGAGAAGGGAGAGAAGAAAAACTTACCCACAAACATGGAGAGAGAGAGAGATATGCTGGGAGAGGGAGAAGGTGAGGGTGAAAGAGTAGGGAGGTGAGGGAGAAGAGAGGGAGTAGGGAGAATTATTTGAAATGTTACACTAAGACCCCTCCCCTACTACCCCCTTTACTAATAAACTCCCCACTAACAAATAAGACTCAACTCTTCTACACTAGCACAAATGGCCCAAATAAAATGCTAGGCATAAATTAATATAACGCATAAAATGCACACATAAATTATTAATTAAATAATAATTTAAATAAATAAATAATCAAATAAATAAATAATAATTATTTATTACTAATAAAATAGAGCCTAGTTTTCGGGTCTTGACATTCACTCCCCCTTAAAGAAAATTCGACCCGAATTTTAACGAGACTTACCCGAATTAAAAAGCCACGGAAATTTCCTCTCTATCTCATCACGAAGCTCCCACGTCGACTCCTCGATATGATGATTCCTCCAAAGAACTCTAACCAACGCAATGCTTTTGTTTCTCAATTCTTGGACTTTGGAATCTAAAATCCGAACCGGTCGTTCCTCATAAGTCATATCCGGCTCGATATCCTCCGGTACCCTCGGTAAAACGTGAGATGGATCATGAACATACTTCCGAAGCATAGAAACGTGGAAAACATTATGTAATCGGTCCAAAGACGGTGGCAACGCAAGTCGATACGCAAGAAGCCCAACCTTTCCCAAAATCTCAAACGGGCCAATAAACCTCGGAGCTAATTTACCCTTCTCCCCAAACCTACGAATACCCACCTTCGGAGATACTTTCAAGAACACAAAGTCACTGGTATGAAAACTAAGATCTCGCCTTCGGTTATCTGCATAGCTCTTATGTCGACTCTGGGCTATTTTCAATCGATCCCGGATAACTCTAACCTTTTCAACTGAATCCTGAAGCAAATCAATACCCACGATCTTCGCTTCACCGACCTCATCCCAATAAATAGGCGATCTAAACTTTCTTCCATACAAGGCCTCATACGGTGCCATCTCAATACTAGCCTGATAACTGTTGTTGTAAGAGAACTCCACTAACGGTAAATGTCTATCCCAAGAATCGCCAAAGTCTATCGAACAAGCTCGCAACATATCCTCCAAAATCTGAATGGTCCTCTCGGATTGACCATCGGTCTGAGGGTGAAAAGCTGTGCTGAATCGCAAATCTGTACCCAAAGCTTCCTGAAACGCCTTCCAGAATCTAGAAGTAAACCTCGGGTCTCGATCTGACACAATGCTAACCGGAACCCCATGCAATCTCACAATCTCATCAATGTAAAGGGTCGCAAGCTTCTCCATCTAATATCTGATGTCAATAGGCAAGAAATGGGCACTCTTGGTCAATCTATCCACTATTACCCAAACACTGTCATACTTCTTACGGGTACGAGGTAGTCCCGTAACGAAATCCATAGTCACATGCTCCCATTTCCACTCGGGAATCTCTAACGGCTGAAGTAGTCCCGCTGGTCTCTGATGCTCGGCTTTGACCTGCTGACAAGTTAAACATTTCGAAACATACTCAGCTATTTCCCTTTTCATATTATTCCACCAAAAATGTTGCTTCAGATTCTGGTACATCTTCGTGCTACCTGGATGAATAGTATATCTCGATTTGTGACCCTCATCTAAAACTTGACTCTTTATTCCACCAACGTCGGGTACGCACAAACGATCACGGAAAGTCAAAACTCCACTCGAACTCAAAGAAAAATCCTCGAAGTTCTTTTCCTTCAATTTACCCATTACCTTTACCAACTCGGGATCTTCTTTCTGAGCTTCCTTTATCCTCTGAATTAGGGTCGGAGATACCCTAATATTCGCAAAAATAGCCCCATGTCTCGATTCACGAGGACACCAATCTCGAACATGCTCAAGCATTTTCCATTCACGGACCATCATCGAAGCCACATAAGACTTCCTACTAATCGCATCGGCGACCACATTCGCCTTTCCCGGGTGATAGGAAATCGTACAATCATAATCCTTCAACAATTCCATCCATCGGCGTTGCCTATTGTTCAACTCTTTCTGGGAGAAAAGGTATTTCAAACTCTTGTGATCGGTAAAAATTTCAAACTTCGCCCCATAAAGGTAGTGCTTCCATTTGTGCAACGCAAAGACTATCGCAGCCAACTCCATATCATAAGTAGGATAATTCTGTTCACTCGGGCTCAACTTCCTCGAAGCATACGCAATCACCTTCCTGTTCTGCATCAAAACACAACCCAAACCCTCTTTCGAAGCATCACTATAAATTACTAAATCATTATTCCCATTCGGTAACGCAAGAATAGGAGTCGTAGTTAATCTCTTCTTTAATTCATCGAAGCTACTTTGACATTTTTCACTCCACACAAACGGCACATCCTTCCGGGTCAACTGAGTCATCGGAGTAGCAATCCTCGAAAACCCTTCTATAAATCTTCTGTAATACCCGGCCAACCCCAGAAAGCTTCTGATCTCGGTCACTGACTCGGGTCTCTTCCAATCCACTATGGCTTCAATCTTTGACGGATCCACCGAAATCCCATCTTTTGAAATAACATGACCCAGAAATGACACCTTCTCGAGCCAAAATTCGCATTTACTAAACTTCGCAAACAATTGCTCCCTCGCAAGAACGGATAAAACTGTCCTCAAGTGTTGCTCGTGCTCCTCTCTAGATTTAGAGTAGACGAGAATATCATCAATAAAGACCACCACGAACGAAGCAAGATACGGATGGAAAACCCGGTTCATCAAATCCATAAACACTGCAGGTGCATTGGTCAACCCAAACGGCATAACCAAGAACTCATAATGACCATAACGGGTGCGAAAGGCAGTCTTCGGAATATCCTCCGATCGAATCTTCAACTGATGGTACCCACTCCTCAAATCAAGCTTAGAGAACACAACTGAGCCTTGAAGCTGATCAAACAAATCATCAATGTGAGGTAGAGGATACTTGTTCTTCACTGTAACCTGATTCAACTTTCGGTAGTCGATACACAATCTCAAAGAACCATCTTTCTTCCGCACAAACAAAACCGGTGCTCCCCACGGGGAAACACTAGGGCGGATAAACCCTCAATCAAGCAACTCTTGCAGCTGAACCTTTAACTCCCTCAACTCTGCGGGAGCCAACCTATACGGTGCTTTCGAAATCAGAGCCGTACCCGGCAAAAGATCTATACAAAATTCTATCTCACGGTCTGGAGGCATATCATATTCAGAAGAGAAAACATCGGGAAATTCTCTAACTACCCGAACACTCTCTAAACTAGGGGATTCTTTCCTAGTATCAAGAACACTAGCCAAATACCCCTCACAACCACGGTGCAATAATTTTCTCGCTTTCACAAAGGAAATGATACGAAAATTTCTACCAAAATGCATAGCCTCAAAAGTAAACTTAGGCACATCAGGGATGGAAAAATTAACGACCTTTCTACAACAGTCAACAGAAGCATGAAACTTGCTCAACCAATCCATACCCAAAATAACATCAAAGTCCTGAATAGGAAGGACTACCAAGTCCGCACGCAAGACATGACCACATATAAGCACGTCACAAGCACGGAAGACTCTATCGGTCACCAAACATTCTCCTATAGGGGTCAACACCTCTAGCACATAGGGCAAAGACTCAGATGCAGCATTTAGCATAGAAGCAAATTGTACAGAAATGTATGAATGAGATGATCCTGGATCTACTAACGCTCGTGCGCTCACACTAGATATAGAAATAATACCTCCAATAACTGTGGGATCATCTGTGGCTTGTTGTTGATTCATTGCAAACACTTTCCCTTGGACCTTGGGCTTTCCCGTAGCGTCCCTTTTCTGACCCTGAGGAGCCCCAGCTCCTACCCCAGTTGGTTGAATTCTATTCCTCGGACAATCCCTCACATAATGCCCCATTTGACCACAATTGGTGCACTTGCCCTGTTTCTTCCAACAACGGTCCTCCGAATGACCTTCCCTTTGACAAAACGAACAAAGTCTCCTGTTTTGGTTCCCTTGGTTCCCGGAAGTAGTACCCGGGTTCCTTGGGATTGGTTGCCCTCGGAACTGAGATTGTCCCCCAAAGTTACCTCGGTTATCAGAAAGGGATTGTGGCTTGCTTTGCCCTCCCGGCTTGCTCGGGTTAGCTACCTCGGTCTTCCTCTTATGTTCCCCAATATCTTGCTCTATAAGATAGGCACGGTCCACCGCATCCTGGAACATCACAATCCTCTGGGCTATAAGCTGAGTACGGATAGAAGTCTTCAAACCCCGGATGAATCTCATAGCTTTCTGTTCTTCGGTCCTCACAAGATAGTCACAATACCGGGCTAATTCTATGAACTTAGCCGAGTACTGAGCTATAGACAACGAACCTTGCTCCAAGTTGAGTAGCTCGATCTCCTTTCGGTTCTGGTCCACTACCGGGATGAAATGCTCTTTGAACTTCAGCACAAACAATTCCCATGCATAGACGGTGTGAGAGTCATCCCAACTCGCCTTAACTCCTTTCCACCAATGCTCGGCGGCACCCACAAGCTTATAAGCCGCAAATCGGACTCTATCCTCGTCCGTGCACCCAAACACATCATAAATTTTCTCCATTGACTCGATCCATAGCTCGGCCTTCTTCACATCGGGCTCACCATCAAACTCTCTTGGTTTCAATTTCAGAAATTGTTCCATCCCATATCTCGGTGGTGCCACATGCTCTTCTCGTGGCCCTTGATCATGAATGGCCTTCATAACGGCCTCAAACATTCCTTGGAACATTGCTCGGTTCTCTTCCCTTAAGTCATTCTGATTCTGTGCTCCACTAGAGCCTTCGCCTGCTCTCCTTCTAGCTATTTCAAACAATTACCTGCATAAGACATCAACCGTTACTCACTCCGAACACAACTACCCACCTAGGTCATACTAGTCCACCTAGACTTATACTTAGAGCCAAACCATTGCTCTGATACCAACTGTCGCGACCCCGAACCCCGCGGGCCCGAGATCGCGAGCTGGACGTCGACTTAAACAATAAACTCTAAAATAATGGAGATAAAAATTTTCATTTTATACCAAAAGAGGATAACACAAAGTTTTGGGAAAACAATTTAACAACGACAATGTACTAGTGTAAGACCCATAAACTCACACTACACAATAATAAAATATACAAATCTTAGTGACGTCAAAGTGTGGTACAACTATCCCCAAAAGAGTTACACATTTATATAATGTAAACCCACCAATATACACTTGCCCCAAAAGCTCAACCCTCGCGACGTCCTGTCTCGTGATCAGCGAGTCTAATCCTTTCCACCTGGGGGGGTTAAGGAAAAACAAAGACGAAGGAAAAGGGGGTGAGATAAATCTCAATAAGTTACTAATGCAACTATATGACATGCTATGATGCAATAAACAATAAACAATAATAAATATCACATAGCACATAGCAATTATCATATATCAGATAGCAGCGGAAATAAACACATAACAAAGGATATAGCCAAGGTTTTCCCAAACTGATAGAACCAAATAAAGGTCGCTGCGCAGCTTCAATAATCAACAAATCATCATCTTCATAATAACATGAAAGCTGAAGAGAAATCCCCGGTACCGGAACCAATAACAAAATAATGTGCCACAAAGGGCGGGAGCCATGCCACAAAGTCATGCTCCAAACGTCTTAACCAAGGCAGATCTGGAAGAGGAAAATAAGGGCAAAACAATGGTCGACACCATAATGGACTTGGCCGGTGCCATCACAATATCTCACATCGCCCGACACAACCACAAATACCAGCTGGGCTTTCAAATAAATGCTAAGTAATAAATACTAGCTTAAATAAACAACTTAGGGTTCCAAAGTAGGGAACCAAACAAAGCGATCACTAACAAGATGAAATGAACAAACAACACACCAGTTAAGGTGTTCCAATAAACTCAACCATGATCACACAATTCCCATATCACGTTCAATCACAAAGGATCCAATTAACTCAAGAATACAACCAAAACTACTCACTCATCTCGAAGAGCTCAAGGAGAGCTTTAAAACGATAATTTATACGCCTAAAACGGAGTCCGGATGAACAAGATATGGTCCTCGAAAGATTGGACAAAAAGGGAAATAAATTTAACAACAGGGGAGAGGGTGCGCGCGCCTCCTAGGGGAGGGTGCGCGCGCCTCCTTGATCAGAAGGAAAATCAAGTTTGGAGGAGGAGAGGGTGCGCGCGCCTCCTAGGGGAGGGTGCACGCGCCTCCAAGAAACAGAAGGTCTTTTGTTCAAGAGGGGCATAAGGGTGCGCGCGCCTCCTATGGGAGGGTGCGCGCGCCTCCTTGCCCGGAAAGGCAAATTCCGGCCAAAAATCTGGGTTTCTACCATTAACAACCCCAAATCCAAAACCAACCCAATCTTCACCATTTCTAACACTACCAAGATGTGAACTAAGGTACCTACACCATTTTGAACCTAAAGGACTCCAACAACATCATCTAAGGAACCTCAATCAAGGGTGATTCAAATACCAAAATTTCACAAAATGAACAAAAATGTAAATCATCACAAAATCAACCAAAGAAGCAATAAATGGGAATCATAGTATCATGTAAGCATAGGATAAACATTTTTAACATCAATGGGGGGAAAAGTAACTTACCCGGATTTTCTCAAAGTTGATGGATTTCAAATATTTTTGGCCTCCTACGATCCTATCGACGATCTAAACAAGATTCATGTTATGAGAAATGAGAGATTATGAGAGGAAGATGAAGAAAATGAAGAGAGAAGGGAGAGAAGAAAAACTTACCCACAAACATGGAGAGAGAGAGAGATATGCTGGGAGAGGGAGAAGGTGAGGGTGAAAGAGTAGGGAGGTGAGGGAGAAGAGAGGGAGAAGGGAGAATTATTTGAAATGTTACACTAAGACCCCTCCCCTACTACCCCCTTTACTAATAAACTCCCCAATAACAAATAAGACTCAACTCTTCTACACTAGCACAAATGGCTCAAATAAAATGCTAGGCATAAATTAATATAACGCATAAAATGCACACATAAATTATTAATTAAATAATAATTTAAATAAATAAATAAGCAAATAAATAAATAATAATTATTTATTACTAATAAAATAGAGCCTAGTTTTCGGGTTGTGACACTTTTACTTTTGTTTATTCATTTTTATCGGTCACACGGGTGATTCGAAAGTTGTAAATTACGTGCTTATTTGTTTTTTTTTATTTCCTTTGAAAAAAAAAAAATTTGTCACTTGTTAGACTTCACACTACGCGCACAATTCTTATCAACTACTCACTATCGAGTCGCACAAGTCCAACCCTAAACCCGTCGAGGCCCGTCCTAGGAAGTTTCAAGCTCCACCCGACCTTGACTCTTTCGAAGCGATCAACCTCAGCCCATGGCGTATTTCAAGACTACATGCCGGGGGTGACCTTTAAGCCTCTCTTTAGCCAAGCACCAACCACACAACTCTAGTTAGGGTCTAACACTCCGTGACTCAAGTCGGTTTCCATGTGCCGAGATTTCCCTAAACTAATGTCTTCAAATCATACATGCCACTCGTTGTTATGGACGAAATAAAAATCCATCCCCAAGTGGTCATAATGGACGCTAATAAAAAATCCGTCCCCGCATGTATGCTTTACTACATTAATTTAGTTTAATCCCGACACATGTAGGATTCACAAGCGTGGTGGAATCCGATGAGTATATGGGACCGCGAGAAGGTCTATATACTAGTGTGACGATTCCACTATTTTTCTAGAAACCCCAAAAAGGACCACGTCCTTCCGACTGTTGTAAATAATAAAAAATAAGAGTCTTTTCTTAATGTGGTTTGAGTCTTTACTTTTGTTTGTGGGTGAAATAATTTTATCCAAAAGGTGTTTGTGGGGCCATCCTAAGATCGACCGTGTTCTGTCCATAGGTCCAATGGCTTCAAACGGCAACGACAACGGCATTCCCGTGTCCAACGAAGGGTTATTCCGCATGGTGGAAGCATTGAAAGGGCAAGTTGATACACTAGCCGAGAATGTCCGCCGCAAGGATGATTTATGGCGAGCCCGTTACGAGCATGTGAAAACGGCCCACAAGAAAGAAGTTGCTCAACTCAAGAACCAATTGAAAGGGCTCACGAGTGAAAGAAAGGTCCAAAGCATTGATACCGGTTTGGTCAACACTCTCATGTCCTACATTGACCAAAGCCTTAGTGGGCTAAATTTGCACAAGGGCCTAAGCACCGATCTTCATCAAGCTTCTCTCCTCATGAACACAATGGAGGCTCTTCCCGAAAAGTTCAAGATGCCCGATATTGGCAAGTTCAACGGAAACTCTTGCCCCGATGCTCATGTTGACTCCTACATTTGGGCCATGCTACAAAAGAAAGTGTCTCCTCAAATAATGGCATAATGCTTCCCGCTTACTCTCGAGGGGGTCGCAAAAGATTGGTATATGGGTCTTCCAATTTCCACCCGCCTCAATTGGAATGTCGCTATGCTTGCCTTCAAGTCACAATATCAAGGCAACTCCATATTCCGCCCCACCAAGAAGGAATTGGAGAGCACCGTGCAAATGGGTGATGAATCATTTGGGAACTTCTATCGCCGTTGGAATGACAAGCTAGCCGAGATGGTTGATAGGCCTTCCAAGAAGGAACAAATGGACATCTTCTTGAAGTGTTTGAAAATGGACTACCGCACTCATCTTAGTGGGGCTTTTCATTCCGATTTTTCAAGCATGTATGATGCGGGGGCTAGAATTGATAATTTGCTCCGAGAAGTGGCCGGGTCCTCCTATGACACAAGCTTCAACGACAAAGGGTTCCCAAGCAATGACATGGAAGAATGTAGTGACATGGAAGACTACAACGAAAATGAGGACTACAACGACATGGGGGATGACGACAACAATCTCCGTTTCTCTTTCTCTACCTAGAAATAGGATAAAAAAAAAAGAGTCAAAAGTCCTCTTATGTGTGCATTAATGTTTTCTCTCGTCCAATGTTAAATTTTGAGTCAATCATTAAATAAAAGTCGTTCTTGTCCTAATACACTCTTCCAAGTTGTTCAATCTAATTCTTGGCAAAATGATGAAAAGGTGTCTAAACAAGTTTTGGAATGAAGGCCATCGCTTGAACGCCTGGGGGCTAAACATCGACGACGGCATCAACAACGAAGACATCAACAACGACGAAATCAAGACAAAGAAAGGTGGAGCAATGATCATGAAGCAAAGTTTTCAAAAGGGGATTAAAAAAAAAAAAAAAAAAAAAAAAAAAAAAAGACTCGCTAGGTTGAAATCCTCAAATCAACCTAGGCAAAAGTTAGAGCACAAAAAAAAAATAAAAAAATCCCCCTCAATCAAAGAAATACAAGATCAACATCATTCCACCGATGAAGGCCGAAGCAACAACCATCACTGCGAATGGAGCATCAACAAGAACTACGGTGACCTAAGCCTCTTCACTAGAGGAACGTAGGCAACCTTCGGGTCCGGTCTCATGCAAGAAAGAAGATATGTTTAGCCCTAGCGCATTATGGTGATCGGCCTTCCTCTCGAACTTTTCATGACATCTTTGTACGATTCATTTGCCAATGAATTAATCACCAAAATATTGAACAACTTTCTTAGATTTGGAATCGCTTTCCGTTCCTTGTCGAGTCTAGGGGTTTCTCTTCTTTTTGCGATACTCCCAGTTTCTTGCAATCAAACTGAGGCTTTCTTTCTCTTCTCTCTTAATGACTTACTTGCCTTCATGAGTCATTCAAAAAAATATACATACATGAAGTCAATACTAGGGACACTTCCCTAGTCGAGTCAATGTCACTCATCTTTAGTGACAAGAGGTCTTCACCGCAAAATCACATGTCTTATCTCCTCAGCCAGAGTTAATGCACACTTCCTCATTAATCGAGTCAAAAAAAAAAAGACGCAAAAGAGATGCCCGCTAGATTGAAAACCCGAAAGGGCGGTCTAGGCAAAAAACAGGGTGTCTCATAAAAAAAAATGAGAGAGTGAGAGAGAGAAGGGAAAGAGAAATGGATATCTCCGGCCTCTAAGGAAGACAACTGCACAAGCTCTACATTGGATCTCCTCAACAAATCAATTCCCCACCGAGTCAACTTTGGGATTGCAAAAGGCTCGACAAGATATGGCACCATTAAAGGTTGTCTTGGGTTATCGGCATCATTCTCCAGCAGTGTGCATTTTTGGGTTCATGAAAAGAAGGCCCGTGGTAACCAAGACCCATCTGAGAACGAGCCCATCATAAAAGGGCACGAGGTTGCACAAATAATCCCTAGCTAGTCAATTGGGTTGGGCAGCAAATAGCAACAACATGTGTCTCAGTTTTCAAAGCTTCTGCAAGTATGTGCTTCTAAAGTACGCCGAAAGGCTCCCGAGAAATGGAGTAGCTCTTGCCATGTCCTCTTATGTTTGTTCCCTCGTACGAGGATGAGTAACTCTTGCTTTGCTCAACAAATGGTGACGCCCTAGGGGCTATGTGAATCAAGAAGAAGGGCTTCTTTTGCTTCATTTGACAATCAATAAGCCCTAGGGGCTATGCTCGAAAAAGATGTGTGAGACTATCCTCAAAGTCTCTCAAAAGGGATGTCAAAAATCCCTCTTGTCATGTGTGCCCGTACTCGGATGGAACTCTAGGGGCTACGGTCAAGTCTTAAAGGCTCCCTCGGCAAGAAGCAATTCACTTCAATGTCCCCAGCAACATTTGAAGCTCTATACCGAAAGGTCTCAAGGGGCTTTGCAATCTACAATCTTTTGGGCTACGGCATTACAGTGATACAAGCAAAGGGCAATATTGGGGCTTCGTAATTAACAAGCTTTTGGGCAGTGGTACCCGAGCAATGCAATTTGGGAGTAGTCTTATGGCTCCATGAAAGGGATCAAACTTCAATGGTCCCTCAACACTGCCAGTCAAAAGGTCTCTTGGTTTTAAATGAAGGCTCCGATGATATGAATGAATTTGATGATTCTTGTTAGAACTCACAGCGAGATTCTGAAGGAAGTCTTAGAGAAAATGAAAAAGATTCAATATGCTAGACTCACCCGGCTGAGTTATAGCGGGCAATGCCAATATGTTAACTCTATAAGCAGAGTTACGGCCAATCCCAATGTTTTTGCAATACAGCACCCCCTTCTCCAAGATCAAAAGCACAGGCTGCATCCGAAGATCCGCCGTCGGTTCAACTCAAGAAGACTCGAGAAAACATACCATTCGAGACTTTATCACGCCAAGACCTTATCATCTGCAACAACTCACCATCTCCCACGAGACGTCTCCCGAAGACCGTACTACATTTTCAACATGGAACTTCCGCCATTTAGGTATCAACCAAAAAAGGGCCATCCGTCTCCAAGCAAGAGAAAGAAGGAGACCGCCTTCAAGAGTCCTACCCGATGGGGCATCCGCTCTCAATACAAAGCTAAGCCGATTTGGGGCTTCACATCGAAAGGTCTTCACATCCCGCCATCTCGAAGCCCACATGACATTTGGGGCTTAGCAATCTCCCGAAGCTTGGTATTAATAATCTTCTCTTGGAGCTTGCTCACGTCAACAGCAAGAGGCGATTTATTTGAAAAAGTCAAGAGTCGATTCATCTTGGGGCTATGCAAGTCTCTCATAGTTTGGCATCCAAGGCATTCTAGTGGTTTTACAATCAGCAACCCCTTATCTCGGCATCAAATGTCTTTTGGAGCCCCATAACTGACACATCTCTTGGGGCTAGAAATCACTTTTCGTTGGGTACAACGGCAACGACGACAGAATTCAGGCAAGGCAATCCGGACTTCGGTCGAACATGACTTGATCTTGGGTTGGCATTACAAACACACAATGGTTAAAATAGTTCACCCACGAACTAAAAAAAATATCTTTTTCTCACGTGTGTGCATATTCTTTCCCTTCTAATCTTTAAAAAAAAAAAAAAATATTTTTCTTTTTCTTTTTCTCCTTCTATGTGCAAAAGTATGTGCTCTACTTTGATTTGCTCCTAGCTTCTCCTCCAGCATTCTCCATCATCTTTGAACTACGCTGGTCTGATTCTCTTAAAGGGATATGTAGGCAGCCTTTTGGCACGACCAACCCATCACCCAGAATACCATCTCGCCAACACTCCAACAAAGGCAAGAACAATTCATCATCACCAACATCATCATTCTCCATCCAAAGCATGGATACTCTTCATCAAAAGCATCAACATCTTTCAGCAATCCATCTCTAATAAAGTGATAATGGTAAGTGAAGGTATGAATACATCCGAGGATTTCCTCAAATCACACCGCACACAAAACCACTTTCTCCATTCAAAACTGCTTTCAAATCACATTGCACCACGAGCACAATTTCTCTCTTCATTTCACACTTCATGCATCTTCTTGCACAAACAGATATACCTTCCAAGCACACACATAACAGGTACCACCACGAAGTCAACAGCATCCGCTACTCAAGGCACTTCATCCCCAGCAGAAAATGGTCTACAGTCAACCATGCCCGCATCCCCACGATAAAGTCAACAGCAACTGCAGTTCTAGATAGCAATTTGGTCCACGGTGATCCCACAATTAGCAAACGGATCCCACCATCAGCAAACGGATCCCGCTTCAGCAAACGGATCCCGCTTCAGCAAACGGATCCCGCATCAGCAAACGGATCCCGCATCAGCAAACGGATCCTGCTTCAGCAAACGGATCCCGCATTCAGCAAACGGATCCCGCAATCAGCAAACGGATCCCGCAATCAGCAAACGAATCCCGCATCAGCAAACGGATCCCGCATCCAGCAAACGGATCCCGCCTTAGCAAACGGATCCCGCTTCAGCAAACGGATCCCGCATCAGTAAACGGATCCCGCTTCAGCAAACGGATCCCGCCATCAGCAAACGGATCCCACTTCAGCAAACGGATCCCGCATCAGTAAACGGATCCCGCTTCAGCAAAACGGATCCCGCATCAGCAAACGGATCCCACTTCATCAAAACGGATCCTACCATATCATTTCTATATCAATAAATCCGATCACACAGGGAGCGCACTCCTATCCTTCACAAATTTCAAATTCATGTTTTATCGAGTCTTTGTTTTCTCTTGTCGATGTCCTCGGCGATTGTCTTTCTTTCGTCGACGCATTTTGCTTCACAAAGTCAACCTTGAGTCTTTGTTTCACTTGTTCTTCGTTGACTTTCGTGGTGTTCATTAAGTTTCTGACTGATCTCCGTTAGTTTTGGGAGTTAACTGCATAACGGGGTTAACTTTTGGGATGAAATTTGGATTTCCTGAAGATGGGAGGAGCGCGCCTCCGCCATCCTTTATGGGATGCTCGCGCCTCATATAGGGGGGGCGGGAGGTGCGCGCTTCCCACCTCCAGAATCCCAGATTTTGCCAAATTTCCCTCCTTTTCTGATTTGTAACCCCCAAGGCCATTATGTCTTGGCTTGATCCGAGGAAGGGCCATCTTTGTGACCACAAAGACCTTACCTAACACCTATAAAAACCCCTCCAATCCATCATTGGAAGGGGGACTTTTCTTTTCACTCTCTTAACAAAAAAAGGAAGAATTCTTGAATCAAAAACACTTTAAAACACATAAAATTCACTTTCAAAGAGTGGTCACTATAGACAATTTGGTTCTTCCCCATTCAAGCACAAAGTACAATGTTCATTCTCTTATAAACTTTTAATCTCATCTTTATTTTTTCTCCTTGTTAAAATCTTTTTATTACACTCTTCATCTTTAATGTGTATGCAATCTCCATAAAAGGGATACAACCAAAAGGCCACTTCACTATTGAAGTTTGGCCAAGGTTACATCCCAACATTCCAAATTCCACTTTAATTTTCATTTCATTTCTTCATGTAATTGTTTGGCATAATTGTTACATGTAATCTTTTAGCATAAATTAATAAATAAAAACAATTCTCTTTTATTTCCTTTTAATTTTCCCCTTTCTTTCCATTGTAATTGTTAGCACTTCTTACATTAATAATTGAAGGACTTTTCTTTTTTAGTATTAGAACACCAAAAGTAGCAAGACCCGCGTAAGCGGGGCGGAGTGGGTGTTTAAGTACTTCCCACTCCGTCACCTAACCCCCGAACCCCTCATCTCAAGAATCTTTGGTTTCGTAATCAATAAAAAAGACTATTTTCTTAGTTTTCTCGCGTTCCTCTAAAACGTGGGTGGCGACTCTTAAAATCAATTAGACATCCTAGGTAATTCACCGCTCTAGCCAAGCCGTGGTTCCCCGGGGTATCTACAGATGGCCGCTGCCACCGCCTCAATGACTCCTCCCACTACTCTGCCGGAATCCGTCCCCGACATCTCTAATCATCCTGTGGTCATGGCTATGCAAGAGAAAATATGCAAGTTGATTGAGACCGTGGATAAGCAAACCACACCGACTACCAAGACTATCAACCCTAGCCAAGTAGGGGCTCTCCCCAAGGATTTCAAGATGCCTAAGGCGGCGATGTTTCATGGTGATTCTTGTCCTAAAACCCATTTGGACAGTTATGTATTGGCTATGAGGGCTCGTGGCTGCACCAACGAGCAAATGGACCGTGTATTCCATAGCACTTTGGATGGTATAGCTCTGCGTTGGTTCTTGGGGCTAGAACCAAGTGAGAAGCAAACTTGGGATCAAATCAGTGCCATTTTCTGTGAGAAGTATCAAGCTAACTTGGATTAGCATGTCAACCGAACCGATCTTGAGAACACCATGCAGAAGCCCGACGAGGCTATTTATGACTTCTACAAGAGGTGGAACCATCGACTGTGTGAGGTCCAATACCCACCTAAGGCGAAGGTATAGAAACATATTTTCTACAAATGTTTGCTTCCTGAGGTGAAAGCGGCTATAGGTAATGGTTACTTCCCCAATTTACGGGAAATGGTTGACGCTGGAGTGAGGTATGAAGCTGGGATCACCGGAATTGCACCGCCAAAAGACAACAACAAGACCAACAACAACTCCTTCCGCTACAAGGCTCCCTCAAACCCCACGCCTCCTAAGGGTGGGAAAGAAACCGTCGGACAAGTCAACATGATCCAAAATGATGCTCCGTTTGATGTTCAAGATGTCACAAGAAATGGGGCTCCGTCGCAAAGAGAGAGAGAGAGAGAGAGAGAGAGAGAGAGAGAGAGAGAGAGAGAGAGCATTTTGATGATTTTGGCATGCCTATGGGAAAAGTCTTTGATGTGCTAGTCAAAAGAGGTCTCATCAAGCCGCTAGAGAATTATCAACCCACAAACCAAAGAGCCGACGTGGATGCCTCCATGTTCTGTAAGTACCACAAGTGTATAGGGCGCACAACCGATGGGTGTATCCAATTGAAGCGTGTAGTGCAAGGGTTGATCAATGACAAGAAGATTGAGAAGCCGAAGGGTCCCAATGTGGTCAATAATCCTCTTCCCAACAATGGTGGGGTTAACATGGTGCAAACAAGTGAAATCACCATTCTAGAGCTCATGGATACCTTCGCCAAAACCAAGGTGACAATGGCTAGTGTGTTTGAAGTGCACGTGAAGATGAAGATCCTCGAACCGTTGGAAGGACATCTCCCGCAACTAGGCTGCGATCTGTCGAAGTTCTTCCACTACCACAAATGTACCGGTCACACTACCGAGGAATGCTTTGCCCTCAAGAAATCCGTGCAAGAACTCATCTATGTGGGCATTATTGAAGACCCTAGAGGTTCCGTAGCTAGTGATGTACTCATGGTACAAATTAGCAAAATCACTGATCCGACCGACCCTGTTGTGGTGGACTGTGATGAGACAAATTGTATTTCAATGATTAATGACAAAGGAACTTCTTGCTACTTGTTGTCTTTAGATGAATTAGCTATTGAAATTGAGTCTTTAAACAAGGAAGGTTCCAAACCCAACCAACCTTTGTCTTGGGACAAAATCTTGGAGGAGGCCGAGACGATCGAAATTCCACCCTCTCAACATGAGGCGCCACACATGATTGGAAATATCCACTATGGGAACATCATCACTTTCTCGGAGCTCGATAAGCCAATGTTCGGAGTTGATCACAATGAACCCCTGTATATCACTGTAGAGGTGGATGGCAAGAAGATTCCCCGCGTATTCATTGACAATGGTTCTGCTATTAACATCTTGCCGTCAAGGATGATGGATGTAGTCGGTATCCATGGTGTTGATTTGAGCCCGTCTAAGCAAACAATCAAAGCTTATGACTCAACCTGTTGCGCAGTTATAGGCGTTGTCACTCTGCCAATCACAATTGGAACCAAAATCCTACCCACCGAATTCCATGTCATAGACATTCCCGCAACCTTCTCACTCCTCCTCGAACGGCCATGGCTACATCAGTCAGGCGCGGTTCCTTCTTCCTTGCATCAATATGGGAAGTTTCAGTCTGAAAACGAGGTGACTGTTGTCTACAGTGATCTAGTAACTGCCCAAGGGACAGACACCAAGGGCATTCCCGTTTTACAAATACAGCATGGAGAGGAGAGTAGACTGTTCAACGGCTTTGAAGTAGTCGCTCAGGCACATATCTGTGCAATTGACCTCACAAAGACATCAGACAGGGTGGTACCCGTTGTCAAAATATTGCGGAACATGGGCTTCATACCGGGGCTGGGGCTAGGTAAGAACTTGCAAGGTCCCAGAGATTTGGTTGAAGAAGTTGATCACAGAGGGCTGTTTGGTCTTGGATACACCCTCACTCCCGAAGACAGAGCAGAGAAGAAAAGGATAGAGTTCCTCAAGAAAGTGAGGTTGCCATACAAGAAGCCTGAAATGCGGCCATACTGCCTCTCCCTTAATAGTTACTTCGTTAAGGAAGGCGGGGAGTTTTCGTGCTTTGAGTTTGCGGAACCATGGTTTGATCACACTGGCAAGTTACAGAAAGGGTTCGAGATCTTCAGAGATCTAGAATTCGATCGGTCCAACTTGATGCTGACTTATATGGAATACGACGAGGATACGGGTAGAATCAAAACCACTAAGTACGAGTATGCCACCGAAGTCGCAAGTGACTTAGATGATCAGCTAGAAGCCGCAACCCTCGACAAGCCGACAGCGAAAACCACAGAGACTCCGGGTTTGACTGAGACGTGGGACAGCCAATATCTGCTTCAACATCTGGGTTATCTGGGGCTCGACAACGACGTGGTAGCCGCTATTGGGGATGAATCAGAGAAGGACATCGATCCGAGGACATTGGTGGTACCTATGGAGGACAAACTGAAGAATTGGTGCACGCTCGGAGGTCCCTTAACTTCTCCTGAGTTCATGGTAGGGACATTAGGGCTTACTCATTCTCCTGCCGCTCCTCCCGCAGCATCTCCCGTCACTTCTTCAACATCCCCTTCCCCCGAGTCTAGTGTTTTTAGTTTTGAATTTGAGTCTTTCTCTAAGTCCGACGACCTCACGTCTGAAGACTATGACCTTGTCGCAAATGCTATATTCCCTTTTGCCATGAATGAAGCCCTCGACCTTTCCGAGTATTCCTCCATAGCCACTCTTTTAAATGATAAATTATCTAATAATCAACCTAATGATATATACTTAGTTAATAATGACTCATTAGAAGAGGCGGACACAGACACACTAAATGATGAATACATAAAAGAAATTTCATAACAGGTTATTAATCAAAGGGAATCTCGAGCCCAAGCTGCCGATGAGGTGCTAACGTGCGTGAATTTGGGAACCGAAGCCGAGCCAAAGGAAACGAAGATTAGGAGCTTCTTCAGCGGAGCCGAGAGGGAAGCATTGATTGAGTTCCTCAAGGAGTACGTGGACATGTTTGCATGGTCTTACAAGGACATGCCGGGGCTTGACAACTCGATCGTAGAGCACAGAATCCCGACAGCACCAGATGCCAAGCCAGTCAAACAAAAAATGCGCCGTATTAAGCCGGAATGGTCCCTGCAAGTGAAAGAAGAGATTGAAAAGCTACTCCGCGTAGGCTTCATTAGGGTGATTGAATACCTGACTTGGTTGTCCAACATCGTGACTGTCAAGAAGTCCAATGGTAAAGTTCGAGTATGCGTAGATTTCAGAGATCTCAACAAGGCTACTCTAAAAGACGACTTCCCCCTGCCCAATATTGACATGTTGGTGGATGCGACTGCCAACTACGAGTTCAAGTCATTTATAGATAGGTTTGCCAGCTATAACCAGATTAAGATGGTCGAGGAAGACCAAGAGAAGATAGCCTTCACCACTCCATAGGGTACTTTCTGCTATACTGTCACGCCGTTTGGGTTGAAGAACGCTGGGGCTATTTACCAACGCGCAATTACGGCTCTTTTCCATGACATGATCCACAAAGAGATTGAAGTATACATAGACGACATGATTATTCATTCGAAAGGCTCCGACGGTCAGCACATGACAGATCTAAGGAAGTTCTTTGACAGATTGAGGGAGCACGCCATGCGTTTGAACCCCGCCAAGTGTACGTTTGGAGTCAGTCGAGGGACAGTGTTAGGCTACATGGAATCGAAGCCGACCCGAGAAATATTCAAGCCATCTTGGAGATGAAACCTCCTCGCACTGAGACAGAGGTGAAAGAACTCACATAACTACTCCAGTACCTCGGTTATATTACGACCGTAGGAGAACCAATGTTAAGAGAAATGGAGAAATGCACGAATCAAGGCTGGAGTTAGAGGTACGAAGCTGCATTTAATTACCTCAAACAATACCTGACGAATACCCCCATCCTGCGCACGACGCATGGGAAGAAGATCCAACACGCAAGACCAATGGAATGGTGGCCGTCGCGCCATGGAAAGAGACCCAGTGAAAAACTGCAGAGATTTTTCAAAAATAATCCCATCTCAGCCCAATGGTACACAAACCTAGGGACCCCAAGAGAAAAAATGTTCGAAGGACTGCAAATCATAGGCGAGATGCAACCCCTAGGAGAATACTCACTCCTCTCTGAACTACCGCCTCTCCAACCATTCGAGCCCACCAAATTTTGCTCGTATCATCAAGATGAAGGTCATGACATTAACAATTGTGTGGCTTTGTAAAGAAAGATCCAAGACCTTATAGGTAAAGGCAAGCTTACCAAAATCGAAGGATTCTGGTTCTACATGGAGGACGGTAACCTCGAACTCGTCGAGTTCGACAGACCTAAGCTCAGAGGGGGAGAAAACATATGGGTGCCCCCACACATGACTACAGAGAGAGTTCACAACCTGTTATGAGAAGTAGAGGGCTTAAGGTGGTGGCTCTACTCCATGGCCAAGATCCAAGACAAACCGCAAGACTGAGAAGATCTTCTCCTGTGGAGTGGTCAGAAAGGAAGATTTGGATGGAAACCCGTTCAAAGAACCAGTCAACCTTACCAAACTTAGATGCTACTACGACTAGTCCCCCCTCTCTAAAAAAAACGCAAAAAGAAGCTTGATAGACCGAAAACCCGCAAAGGGTGGTCTATGCAAAAATAGGGCGCGTACAAAGCTTGCTAGACTGAAAACCCGCAAGGGCGGTCTAGGCAAAAGTTAGAGCATTCCCCCCTTCTATCTTCCCTTTCTTAAAATGATTCTAGTCTGACTGGAATGAACTACGATGACCTGAGCCCCTTAGTCCTATTTGTAAAAGGGGAACGTAGGCAGCCTTTCAAAGGTGCGGTATAAAAAATAAATAAACATCCAAATTTGTCCATGGAATAATAAAAAGAAGAATTTGTGTTTTCTAAAAGCCAAAACTTTTATTTCCACAGTCATTGCACGTTACACTTATTCGATGAGTCTAAGCTCGATTAAACTTGCGATTACATAACTTGTTATGAAATTAAACTAATACTGATGTAAAACAGAAATTAAAACTAATGTGTCCGCAACGACTGTGGATGGATACTCGGAATCACTCCTTAGTTCCACTTGTGCCTTTGGTCTCTTTCTTCTTGTGTAGTCCTCGGCGAGCTTTCTTCTTGTTAGGCTTCTCACAAAACCTAGCCTCAAACTCACTAACGCCCTTGGCCTTACCCTTCGAAACCTCGCTAGCCTTCCTCTTCTTTGAAGCCCCTACCCCTTCCCCATCCTTGTTAGCAGAAATCATCTCTCTCCTCTTCTCATAGGCCGATGCCTCCTTCATCCTCAGCGAAATGCTAGAAGCACAGGTTCCTAATATAGAGCCACGTAGGGTCTCTAGAGTCTGCTTCATACGCCCAAGTCTCTTACCATACCATGCCAAATACTCTCGTGACAAATAAGTGCTGCGGGGGCGCAAAAGGAAAGTAATGCATGAAAACCCGACCGTGCCCCACATCTGAGAAAAGAGAATCGAGACGCTAGCGTTCATATAAAGTGTCTTGAAGGAATACTGCCTCAAATTCTCATCCCAATCCTCGGGGATAGTCTGCACCAAACCATACTGTCGAAGCACTCGCATCGGGTAGTACAAAGAAGTCTCATAAAGAGAGGGGACGCGGATCATGTACGACCCCACCTGCTTCTCTCTCAAAGACCGGATCCGCCACGTCGGTACCACCCACTGGATATCATCAGTCACCATCTTAGCTAAATAAGTCTCCCAACCGCTGCGAGTCATGCACTGAAATATCTCTGCAATCCCCATGCTACGATAAAACCATAGGCGCACATTCTGAGACACTGCTGGATTATTCACTCGGAGCCTCTCTTGGAGCCACATAGTTAACAACCTGTCGCTACCTCTAGTCATGTTTCCATACATAGCAAGCTGGGAAATGCCGCAGATGGTTTCGCCTAGAATAACCGGTACAATGTTGTGATGCAATCGGGCCTGAATCACCATGTCTAAGCATGCTACGCTAGCAAATCCTACCTCTGAAGGGAACAACACACGAGAAAACAAGCACAAAGCGAGGTGATCTAAAGCAATGTCAGAAGTGACGTCTCCATGCATGAAGTGCCCTGGCATCCAAGAAAGATCCACATGATTGGCCCTAACATATTTACTAAGGTCATCCTCGGTCACACCAAAAGTTATCAACCTCTTCTCCAACGAAATAGAGTCAAAAGTCAAAGAAATCTCTACTTTTTCCTCACCCCCGCAAAGTGCCATGAAGTCTTCATAAGTCGGAGTTATTTCACTATAAGAGAAGTTGAAAATGTGGTTACTCTCATCCCAGAATTTGGCACTAGCATTCAAAAGATTCACATTAGAGTTCATATGAGAGAGTGACCAAAGACACTTGATGCCAAACCGTGCATCAAATCTGTCGCGACAAGAGCCGGGAATCCTAGCAACCCACTTCTCCAAAGCAGTGGTATAAGCTCCTCTTTCAAGCATGGTAATTCTTGCATGATAATACATTGGGAAGGCAAGAAAGTTGATGTTTGGGCAAGAAAAATACAAGAAAGCTGCTACTGGCACGAATTCTAGCGCTGGGCAAACACTGTTTAAGTAGGGTTCGGAGTCCAATTCTTGCCCAAAAAAGGAAAAGCAAAGGCGGCGTTGGACTTGGCCACGCGGCCACATTCGCCCCTGGCTACGCGGCCATCTTCGGCCTTGGCCAGGCGGCCATCGTCACCCTTGGCCACGCGGCCATCATTTCCCCATGCAGAAAATTCAACCCCAAGTTGATTTACTCCCACGCCGCAATGGATCCATGAAAACAACGTACATACTCCATCCCCGTGGCTCATGCATTGTATAAAATTAGGAACAATGTAAATAACTAGTTTGTACAAATAGGATGTCACAATTTGCATATAAATTAGTACATAAGATATTTGCATACATTTAAAATGTCCAGTACATATTTGTGTTCGTCCCCTACCGCTAACAGTGCAAGAATGAATATAAAAAGGGAGCGGCCCCCGGCTAATCCGAGTCCTCCTCAGTAGTGTCCCGTCGCTGTGTCGAACGGTGCAAACCACTGGCACTCGAACTCCGTTCCCGGACTGCTCGTCCTCCAGTATGGGAAGAACCTGCCTCAGTAGGAGATCGCTCTCGGCGCTGTGGTGCGACGACATCCTCCGTACGGCAGGTACAAGAATGATACGCCTCCCTCAATAAGCGTATCAAGACATTCTCTCGCTGAACAGATCGGACATATGCTTCCCGAGTCACCTGGAGAAGTAAAAAATGATGATGAATAAGAATGAAAAAAGGTGTGCATGGGATGAATCTGAAGCAGAGTGATAAATCATACCCCAGCATCAGGCGGCGGAACGAATGGCTCCTCAACAATGTCTGCATCTGTCAACTCCAAGCTGATCTCCTCCTCCCGGCCGCCTTGCACCACTCTAACGCTGCTCGAAAGAAGAGGCATGTCAACCAAAGGCCGAATCCGACCAACATATCGGGCCGAGCTCGATCTCTCTCTTGACAATATCCTAGCCCGTACCTGTGGGCTGATTAGACGTGTCCGCACGAAGCCATCATAGTCGTCACTGCCCCTGTAGTGCTCTGCCGGAGTCGGAATCAGAAAAGTCCCCAGCCTAGCCGGACGAAGCATCTCCCAAAGAGGATCATGGGGAACCCACGGCACTGCACCAGCCCTATGCTGACGAGCGACCCACTCCCCAAGATACATAGCATCGCCACTCAGACCCACCAACAGAACCCGAGAGGCTGTCAATACGGTAGCATAACCGACGGAATGCTCATTAACTGCACTCCATGGATAGAACACCACCCGAACAGGCGTAGGCCTCGCAAACACCCTCCTCAAGCCAGCAGCATCCACAGTCCTCCTATCCTTAAGCCTGCGGGGAGCCCGCCTGTTACTCTTGCACCAGAAAGACATGATGGGAACCGCCTTGTTGTTGCCAATCTCCAACTGAAAAGGGGCGACGCCGAAGATCACGTACACCCACACCTATGCATACGGTAAAGGGAATCAATTCAGAAGTGTGTGCAAATCAGAATTTTTGATGGACAAGCAAAGGAATGACAAGAGTAGTACCTCAAAGGCGAACTGGAACCCGTCAAATGCCGATGAGCTATCCCTCAAGCAGTGATCCAAAGCCCGGTACACCTTGGCCAAGCCGGATCCACCCCAAGAAATCTCGCTCACCTGAGCCAAGTCCTCGAAAGCCGCTAGCAGTGAATACCTATAGACGGTGGCCCCACTGGGAAACAGAAGCTCGGAAAAGCTATACCACAAAATAGTCGGACCAAGCAGTCCAAATCATACTCCCCTCTCCCAAAGCCTCTATCGCCGGCACCACAAGCCTGTGCGCCTTGCCAGCCTCTACTCCATAACCTTTCACACCTCCCCCTGGTCGGTGTCGACGCCCAACAAAGCCTGTCGGTACTCCGGTCTACCGGCCAAACCCTCGTCAAAAGGTAGAGGGGTCGTGGTGAACTTCATCCCCATAATCGCTGCAAAATCCGTGGTCGTGACTGTAATCTCTCCCCAACTGAAGTAGAATGTATGGGTGGTGTCCCACCAGAACTCTCGGCACACCTCTATCACTGCCGATACCTTTAAGGTTTCCCCAACCATGCGGACAGCCTAAAAAAAGGGACCGAATCCCATAGCCTCGATCCGAGCACGTAAACCGCCTGGGCCCACCGGCAAGGACGCCCACAATTGCCTCATAGTCACTGTAGACCCACGAGCTTTGATTCTCTATAGGTAAACACAACACAGGTATGTTAAATTTCTAGCAAATTACATTTTTTACGTTCATGCACTCATATTACCAATCAAATGAATAAATTGTAAATGTGCGAAAGTAAAAAGGCAAAATTCAGAATTTACCTCTTGAGTCTCCAGAAGCCCCGTAGACCAATGGCGATCCGAATCGATGTAAAAATCGTAGTCGTGGGCGAAAGTCGATTTAAGAAGGCCGTCCCGAAAGTTTCGAGTCGCTGCCCTCTGTCTCAATCCGCCCCTCGGAACCATATGAGCCGCCGGATCACCTGCATTTGGGCCAACCCCTGCATTTCCCTCTTCTAAGGGGTCCTCATTTCCTCTCCCTTGGTGTCCTTGCTCCGGTGGCACGAAATCACCTTGACCCACGAAATTTCCACCTCCGAAAAGCATTTCATTGATCCAATCCGCCATGACATCGATAACACAAAACGGAGTCTACAAAATCACCAATTTAAAGATTTCTCTCTCTAAAACTCGCTTTTTCTTTCTCTAGTTCGGTAATGGAGGATGGGGGAAGAAGGAGAAGAAGAAGAAGAAGAGGGGATTCTGGCGCTGTGACCAAGAATCCAGTCAAACTGGAGACTTGGCCACGCGGCCATGTTCGCCTTATGCGATCCCAGCCGTTGGATGATCAATCCGTGTAGAGAAAGATCTGGCCAATGAGCATCCTTGGCCACGCAGCCATCATTGCCTCCACAGGAAAAATGTCAGTTTTATCCCTGGTTTATTTCTCTTTGTTCATTTTAGGGTCCCTTAACCTATTTTTGACCGATATTTGTTACCTTTGGGTCCGGAAAGCCCCTCAAAATTTCTATCTCTTTCAAACCTTCGCCGCAATTATCAGAAACCCTTCTATTTCTATATTGCATGCGCCCCGAACACTTGCTTAGGACCATCATGATTTGCAGAGGCCCGTCTACCTCTATATCATGTGTGTTCTAGATCTATTGTGATTGACAGAGGCCCGTCTACCTCTACATTGCGTAAGATCCAGCACTTGTTATTGCGATTGATAGAGGCTCATCTATCTCTATATCGCGTGAGCTCCGGCTATTACCATTTTTATCTTGGGATTATTTAGACCCCACCGTCTTTATATCTCGCACCATTATTGTTCGCATCTCCGAACTACGACTGGCTTGATTCCTCCGAGGATACGTAGGAAGCCTGAAGAGGTTCAGCCACCCGACCGACGTGGTCATTTCTCATCCCCAGCAGATGTTTCCCTCGCAACTCAAAGTTATCCCCAGCGGAAGGCGTTGCTCCCCACCAAAGGATAATCGTTTACAATTTCCCCGAATTTGAACTACGTTTGGCTTGATTCCCCCGCAGATACGTAGGTCGCCTTGCAAGAAGCGTCGCCGAGGGGCTACTGTTAGTACCCGATCCGAAAATGGGTTTATTAGGGATTTCCCAAATATACAAGGACTTTATAGGAATTAGAAACCTTGCAAAGACTAAATATATCTAATTATTCTAGAACATCTTAAAAATGGCCAAAATAGGGTTTCCATAAACCAAATAAAACCCTAGCTTGAAAATCACGTCAGCCAGGAATGATGGCCACGCGGCCACATTCGACCTTGGCCACGCGGCCACATTCGACCATGGCCAGGCGGCCATCTTCGCCTCAGGAGATCTCAGCCGTCTGATCCCTGCATCAGTTCACTTTATAAAGCCATCCTCACCTCTTGGTTAAAGGTCCGAATTTTGATCAACCTTAGGCTCCCTAAGTGACGAATTTACTCTCTAATTAAGCATTTCAAGCTCCCAAGAACACTCTCAAGAATCCTAAGAAGATCAAGGTTTATTTCTTGCCAACATAGGTAAGTTTTCTAACTTTTCTTCATATTCTTGTCATAATCTTAGTGTAGATCCATAATATTCATGTTCCTTGCATGTTTATTCATATGTTCATCATACTATTCATATGTTCATAATATGTTCCTCGCATGTTCATCATATTCATAGATTAAAACCTTATTTATGCCATATTTAGGGTTGCGATATTCATGTTTACATGTTATTTCATAGCCGATGATGATCTAGGGTTCATCAACCCGAACACGATCTAGGAACTACTTCTAAACCCTAATATTTAGGTAATTTCCCCCTCATTATGCATGATCCCGATTCTCCTGCCTTTTCTAAATTATTCTCGAACTACGCTGACATGAGCTTCTCACATTGAGAGGAACGTAGGCAATCTTTGGATTCGGTCTCTAAACACCGCACACAACATACACCGCATCATGATAGAAAGACCGATCATTCGGGCGATAGGAGTGATAACGTTCAATATTCTTCTCTTGTCATAATTTGACCCCCGAACCCATTAATATGCTTTTTTCAATGTTTTGGCTAATTAAAACGGCGTGGAGACTCTCATAATTTTCAATGTCGTTATGAATATTTCCCTTTGTTAATAAAAATAATTGCAAGATACTTCCCATGCGTCGCTTCATCGGAAAGGGGTATTCACAGCAACTCATCTTCATCAAAAGTGTCAAAGTCCTTCATCAAAGCCATGGCATCAGAAATCCATCCCAAATCAAGCGGCCATGGTAAGTGAAGGTATGAACATCATTCACGCTTTCTACAAATCACATCACACACAAAAACAATTTCTCCATCCTTTTAAAATCTCTCTCATACAAATCTTCTTTTCAAATCACAAAGCACCACAAGCACAATTTTCTCTCATCTCAAACGAGCACATGCATTTGCAAAGCATACGCATAACAGGTACAGGCACACAGCTCCGCGGTGAACCACTGAAATCACCACCTCATCAGCAAAGTCTACTCAACAAATTCACATTCATCTCTAGTCCCCTACACGGACTCTAAATCAACAGGCAGACTCTCGAGTCCCTCCAAATCAGTAGGAAGACTCTCGAGTCCCTCCAGTCCCCTATACGGACTTTAAATATTGGCCACGGTGGGCCGATTTCATGCCACCGCACCCCTTTTATCAGAAAAAATCGCTCACACAGGGGGCGCATTCCTATCCCTTGCAATTTCAATATTTCCTTCTTTTTATCGAGTCTTTATTTTCTTTGTCTATGTCCTCGGCGGATGTTTTTGTTCTTTCGTCGACGCGTTTTGCTTTGCAATCCACGTCGCCAAGGGGCTCTGTAGACACGCTGCCTTGGACCTCTCACCCCGATTGTATACATAGTATTTTTTATTTAACTTATTTTTGTTGATTTCTGTTACTTCGGTTAAGTTCCTAACTGATTCCGTTAGTTTTGGACTAAACTGCATAATAGAGTTAACTTTTAGGGTCATTCTGTCTTTTTTACCCGCGGGCGCCTCCCGTAATGGTCATGGGGCGCGCGCGCGTTTGGTCCAATAGGCCGGACTCGCGCGCTTCCCACTTTGACTGTTACGGATTGTAGCCTTTTCCCTCCATTTTTAGTATCAAAAACAACCTTTTCATCATATGTTTTATTCTAGCATTAAACCCATTTAATTTTGTACTCCCAATCCTTTATTCTAGCCATTCTCCATAAAAACAAAATATTTTATTTCATTCTTATTTGATTTTCTATTTATTATTTTATTTTCTTTCTTTTCTTATTGGTTAGAAAAGCTTCTTTCCCTCCTTTCTCCACCTATTTAAACCTCTCATTTCTACCTTAGAAAAAGACCCAAGAACTTTCTCTACACTTACACTATACACAATTCTCCCAAGAATTCTTCCTACAAGATTTCTAGCAACAAAACTCTACCAAAACTCTTCTCAAGTGAAAGTTTGAAGTTCTCTTTTTAAGGTACAAGTTTTATTCTTTTATTTTATTTGTGTCTTTTTAATGTATGCAATCCCCATCAATTGGGACATGACTAAATGACCACTTTACTACATTAAAGTTGGTTAAGGTTATCTCCCTACATTTCAATCTCTAGTTTAATTTACCATTCTTCTCTTAATGTAATCTTTAGCATAAATTAATCAATAAAACAATTCCCTTTTATTTCCCCTTTCTTTTCATTGTAATTGTTAGCACTTTTATATTAATATTATTTGAAGTACTTTTTTACAATAGAACACCAATAGTAGCAAGACCCGCGTAAGCGGGGCGGAGTGGGTGTTTAAGTACTTCCCACTCCATCACCTAACCCCCGAACCCTTCTCTCCTGAATCTTTGGTTTCGTAACATAAATTAGGCTATTTCTAGGTTTTTCTTATGTTCCTTTAAAAACATAGGTGGCGACTCTAAACAATTAAAACACAAATAGACATCCTAGGATAATTCACCGCTCTAGCCAAGTTGTGGTTTTCTCGGGGTATCTACAATTATTACCCTTCAAGGTTAAGGAATATGACTGAATTACTACACCATAAGGAAAAGACTGCAGTTCCTTATTGAGTGTGTTGGCATTCATAAACTTCAAGGCAGTCAAATCCTCTACCCCAGTGAGTTCCCAATGTTCCTGGTCCGTGATCAAATCATTGATCCTTTTCTCACAACGTTTGTAGTTATCTTCCATTGACTGGAATCGAGTGTCTACCATGGCTTCGAGCTCTCCCGGAACGAGAAAGCTCTGATACCAGTTTTGTTATGACCTGGTTCAGCTGGAATTAGAATTAAAAGAGTTAAGAAGAGAAGAATTTAGAATTAGAGAGAAGGCAAGAATTTAGGGTTAGGGTAGAAATTAGAGAGAGAAATTGAGAGAGATTGAGGAGAGAGAATAGAGAGATTCAGAGAATTTGGAATTTATTTTTCATAACTGGAAATGCCATGGCTCTCATGCTTATAAGCAATGATACGCACATGGGTAGTTACAGCAAAGCGTGAAGGCCACAACAAACATTTGTGGTCGTTACACGAAACGACACCGTTACTAAAAAGAAAACGCATAAAGGTATAAGCGCTAAATGCTAAGTAAAACTAATGAAACGACGACGCAGGACCAAGCGATACGACATCGCTTCTGTTTATTTGAAATTCCTCTCCGTCCACCCTTGTTCAACAGTGACCCCCAAATTGGATTAGAAGCCCTAATTATAAGAGTGATCTTGATGTTCTTTGGTATGAAATTTGACGATTCGATTAGGAAAGGTTGTTGTTATACACATCCGTAAAAGCTATGAATACACCCGCAATTATTTATTTAAAAAATGACATGCAAGGAAATGTCCATATTAACCCTCACACATTATACACCCGTAAATGCGCTAGTCTTCTTCTTTTCTCTTTCATCTCCATTGCCCCATGAAATCCGGTCACCCACTCCACAATTTCCGGCCAAATCATTTCCATTCCCAAAATAAATTCTCATTCTCCATAGCTTTCGGCAACCCATCGTGTTGCTCTAACATCCAAATCTTCAATAACCCAAAACACATTCAAATATGCAATAACCAAAAAACTCCAATTCTTTCCGGCAACAAACCCTTCCTATCCTTCTCTTCTTCAGCCATTTTCCCAATTCTTAAACCCAAATTCGTCTCTACTGCCATATGTGCGGGTGCGGCTCCAGATCTGTGAGTGAGAGAGTGCGCAAAGTGAGAGAGAGCGAGAAAGAGCGGAGGTTACCGGATGGCGTGGAGGATGTTCGAATCTCGGCCGAAATCTGCAAATTAGTGGCTGGAACAAGAGAAGAGAAGATGAACAGATGCCGGCGTTTGACGGATGGTGAAGACTAAAGGAGTTGGAGAGAGTTGGGATAGAAAGAGAAAACTAGGTGAATGTCAAAGGGGGGGGGGAGAGAAATCTGATTTACAGATTGTTGCTGGGTGTGAGCGTGTTTGGGTGTCGGGGTTGGTGGTTCAGTAAGGGCAGAATAGGAAAACTGTTAGATGTGTATGGTATTATTGTAATATCTGGAGGGTAGATTTAGAATTACGGGTGTGTTCATAAATTTTACGGGTGTGTATAACAACACCCTTAGGAAAAACGTGACTTAAGGAGTGGAATAGTATGAACCTTCCTAATCTACCCCTATTCCGTTAGCTCACGGAAGTTTCAACTTCAGCCACTCTTTGCCATGCGTCACACCCTTATTTGTGGTACAGAGAATGGGACAACTTGATGTTACAAATGATCTACTCTCGCGGAGATAGAAAAGTGAACATTTTGGATAAGTAGCAATAAGTATAGGACACTCAAAATAAAAATAAGTAGCGATAAGTATTAGATAGAGGGAGTACCAAATACTAGTACAAAAATATTATTTGTGTTCCTAAATTAGCCTGTATTTTTTACTTTGAGAGAAATAAGAAATACTAGTAGTTAATTTTTACTTAATACATATAGATATTAACCTATATTCTATCTGCATCATAGTCCCTTCATTCCAAAAATAGATGTACATTTTTTAATTATTTTAATCATTTTCAAAATATTCATTTTGAGAAAGATAAATCTTACAAATATTTTCTCTAAAATTGAGAAAAACATGGTTATATTGAGAGTGCTAGTAGCAGTTATCATATTACTCGGAAAACATTACATTATCCTCCATTTCTAAGATGGGTTCCAGCATTTAATATTTGAAATAAATTTTATTACTCCTTTTTCAAAATACAGGCAAAAATATTTTTTTTATCCTAAAATACTTGCAGTTTAACAGTTTTTCATAAAACTTTGACATACTTTGCTTAATTATCCTTATTTATGCTTAATTAGCTGGTATTGTAAAAGCATTTAATTAGTTAAGTATTTGAAATATTCAAAGGGAAATATAATCTATTTGATATATATTGATTGTTTTTCTTAATATTACGTGTGAAAAGTCCTAAAACTACAAATATTTTGGGACAAATCAGAATATAATATTAAAGTTGAATTTAGTATGGAACATTTGAACTCGAAATAATCAATCATTCAACCACAAAATAAGTATTTTGTTCATGCACATTTGTCGGCAGGCATCCAAGCTCTTAAAAAGGCTGGAAAACCAACTCAAACTTATTGTAATCTGATCTTGGATACATTTAATTAGTTTCCCCATCTCCAGCTTTATTGTATACTTAGCTGTACATTCCCATACTTGATAGAGACTTCTAAGCAGAATGTGGTATCTTGATGGCCATTCTCTGAGCCAGCCAAGGCCTTTCTGGGT
Organism: Campanula takesimana; assembly: GCA_026119855.1. NCBI lineage: Eukaryota > Viridiplantae > Streptophyta > Magnoliopsida > Asterales > Campanulaceae > Campanula > Campanula takesimana. The sequence continues at coordinate 908,646 of JAOWBW010000710.1, forward strand.
TTGGGTCTATGAAATTATGCATCAGAAACTCATCTGCTTCTTCATCTACTAGTTCCCTCGCCCAAGTTACTCGTTTCTCAGGGCAACAACCCGGCCCAAAACATCTGCAACATCCATTAAAACCACCCATTCAATCAAACTGCAACTCTCAATTAACTACTCCCTCCGTCCCTAAATGTCCCGAAATGAAAGTCCAAAAAATACTCAAATGTACTCTTGATCATTGAATTTTTTTTGGAGTTTCACTTTGGGACGGAGGGAGTACAATATTTCGCTTTCTCATAGGGCTATTGTTCACACTTCTTTTGTACACCAATAAATCGAGAGAAGGTTTATATGATCGCAAAAGGAGATATTCTTCCGGTTCCAGTCTGAGCATAATCATTTTTCAAGGGGTACTAGGAAAGCCAAAACTCCCTCGTCCCACTTTTGAAAAGAGTTTCCAGGACTCAAATGTTCCTTATTAAATTGCACTTGGAATTGGAATACAAAATTCAACTATTAATGGTTATGAAACGGAAAACTACCCCCCTTCCCTTTTTGAATTTTTCAGGAAGAAAAAAATAATTATATTATCTTTCGTATGCTTACTTTTAAGCATCGCTTCTTTGATAGGAACTGGAAGAGTATAACATACGAAACCTAGAAACTCAAAACAAGGAGCCGCCAACCAGTGAAACAGTATGCTAAGTCCTTACGATTTCTCATTAGCTCTTAATCAGTTAAAGATAAGTGTTGAACAGAGTCAAATATTGATTCTTTTTTACACTTCCGAGTTTATGTGATATTTCGTGTGACTGTCATATAATATGGGGTCCAAATTGTCAAGATGTTTCAAAAGACTAAAGAGGTAAAGTACCTATACTCGTAAAAGCAAGAACTTCTCTCGTTCTCTGCGTTGCCCCAATTATCCCAGCCATGGTGCTTAATGCATGCATCTATCCATGAGTAAGCAAAAACTACCCTTCCAAATGGCCCCCCGGGCCGTCCAAGATATGCATATTCTGTCCCTCCATTTCAAGTTATGACACATCTGCATTACCAGAAACAATCATCAGGATAGAAACATCAAATGAGATACCCCTACAAATTGTAATCAAATCAGGTTGGAGCATAGCCCTCTTTCAGGGGCAAGGTCAGAGGAGAGTCAATTACTGAATTGTGTTGAAAGAGTATGCCCCACACGGCCTAGTGTATAGTTTTATCGAGTCTCTATAGTCAAAAAGGACACCATTGACTCTTAGCAGGCAACACAAATATTAGTAAACCAGAATAATGCCCCTTGAGTAGAACATAAATGAATAACCTCATTTTTTTAACCCTCTTCTAGGCATCTGTGGTAATTGGTGATAGAGTATGAGACTACATACCTTAAGAAAACGTAGCCTGTCGTCTCTTGAGAAGACTTCGTACTATGTGCAGTCACAAATCCAGCGGCCTTGCAGTGGATATGGCAATGTTCAATTAGAGCAGTGCTATTCCCAAAGATAAAGTCTACGCTTCCTTCAATATAGCAGTCTTTTAAATATTGTTTTCCATAATGCAAATAGAGGGTATCCTGCATAGAAGTTAACAACAGATTTCAGTTATGAACCATATCATATGCCCTGAGCTTTATTTAATGATATGCTTTAAATATAAAAGGAAACTTTAATATCAATCTAGATTGTAGAGCTTGAAATACTTCAGTTATGCACCATATCTGTTTTTTCCTTTAAGATAAAAAGCCTAGCATATTGTATAAACCAAAAAATTACACTGCATCATAATATACAAATACTCCCTCCGTCCCATAACTATGTGCACATTTTGGGTGTGCACGGGAATTTAGGAGTGACTATATATATTTAAAAAAAAATGAATAGTAGGTATGTGTTGTGAGTATAGAAAGTAAGCTAGGAGAGAAAGTCCAAATCCGATTATTATATCTTTTGCATGATTATTATAATAATCATTGTCCCTAGCACTTATGAAGAGCTAGCATGAGTTTAATGGATAATCATATGATGATTATGGTGCATAGGATGCGGATTAAACTTGTGGGTACTTGTTAGAGAACAAGGTACTGGATAGACCCGTTATGAGATTTATGTCATGGTCAAATGTCATAATTAAATCTCATAATAATCATACCATTTGAATCCTTATACCTGAGATTATCATGGTCTTCCACATGATGAACATTATGTTTGACGTACTCAAACGCTACCTTTAACCGGGTGGTTATAAAGGCTACGATAGGCATAATCGGATTCTTGTAGGGAAGAATGATAAGTCAAGATGGGATTTGTCCCTCTCTCAAGAGAGATATCTGCTTGGCCACTCGATGAGTGAGATTGATGATAGTGCATGGCCATGCCCAAATGAATTGATTTGTTCAATGTCATTTGCTCATATCAATCTACTCAAGATCGAGAAAGCATTGGACAACATAAGTTGACGTGGACCATGACTTATGTCCAATATGATATCGCGTGACAAAGGGATTGTGATATGCTCTATAAGGTAACTTTGGACTTTCAAAGTTATACTAATTGGGTAGTCATAATGGCTTGCTAGAGTCCGCTTATGACTTACTGGTTCTGAATGGTTCGGACTCGTTGCCAACTTAGTATAATCCTATTGGGTCACACACAATAGAACGGATTGGAAAAGGCTGAAAATCTGGGATTTTTGAATTGACCACCGTACGGCTCTGGAGATGGAGTACGGCTCCTGGTGAGCCGTACGGCCGGCCCCCCGCAACTGGTCAGTTTGTTCAGATTTCTTGAGTGACAAGGAATCCCGATCCCAAACGGAATTAGGTCAAACCCTCATATAAATATATGAGGCCGGGTTTGACAGCCTCTAATGTTGGTTTTAGAAATCATAACATATTGTTTTCGAAACAATAAAATATAGAGAGGTAGGATTATTAGTTTTGAGATTTAGAATCATCAAAACTCAATAATCAAAGAGCAAAATAATTCCTATGAAGAAATCGTTTCTTCATCAAGCCTTGGATCTAGCAATCAATCAAGAAAGTGTTCTTGAGTCTGTTCGACGTGTGGATGCCGATAGAGGGTGTTTGCTTTAGCACCTCAAAGTCCGTGTTCATGGATGCGATCTTCAAGGGTTAGTTTCTTTCATCTTGTATTTAATTTAATCAACATGCACGGATCTGGGCTCTTGGGTGTTTGATTACGTATGTTTATTCCGCTGCGCATGATACATCAAAACCCAACATAGTAGGTATGTGTTGTGAGTATAGAAAGTAAGATAGGAGAGAGAAAGTGAGGTATGAAATAGTAGAGGATAGTTATTGTGAGTATGATAAGTGGGTCTCATTGAATAAAGAAGTATTACAAAATTTCCATTATAAGGAAGTGGGTTTGGGTAAAAGGAGCAGGTTCGAGGCAATTGGGAAAAATCTTCCCAAACCCTTCCCATTAGGAATCGGTCATTGTGGGTTAGGAAGGGGTTCGGGTTTTGTTTTTTTTTTTTGTCATCCATACTTTTGAATGTCAAACTGTAGCTTGGTAATGCCAGGATCTTGAAACCATCAAGGGTAGACTTCTAACTTGTAGCTGGTATGGCATAGTTAATGTGGAGTATTATGCTACTTTTTAAGTTACTTCTGAGGCTTGAAACAGTAACAATATTTTTGCTTAACAAGTCTGTTACACTAAAGAATAAGTATACTCGCTGTGAATAACTTGCTGATAAAATGGGCTTATAAAGGTAAGTGTACCTGCCACCCAAGGAATCTGCAATTATAGAACGCGCAACGATCGGCCGTCACTCTGACAGCCACTGCCTGCCCAGAACCCTATATAAAATGGTGATGAAAAACTTAAGACTTATACCAGTACATGTAACTAAAAGTAATCAGCCATAGAAGAGGAAACAAATGTAAACTAGACTATACAGAAATAGCAAATGCTTAATCTATGAGTTACAGTTCACTGCCCTTAACAAAAAAATCACCAAATACAACAACAAAAGTAAGAATTTAACCAGCGATAGTATACAAGCACTTATTAAAGATTTTTTCACCTTTTTTTTTTTTACAGACTTGACCATGTAAACCAATGGTTATGTTGGAAACTGGTCGTGAGACAACTGGGGGTACAAATTAGCAGTATCCTGTCAAGTTTGTGTTGCACAAGTTTCAGCTTGAAATAAATGAATTTGGCTTTTCAGATGAGCCAATCTCGACACTCTGGTTCGATTTGCTAGCATCTTATTATCTACCACACTTATGAATTCTTGTCATTTTTCCAGGAACTAAATGCTTCAGAAGATTGGTCATTTCTCCAGTAGCTAAGTTTTGTTCATTCGCCAAAATTACCAAAGTGCATCAAGCTCTCTTGGAGAAATTTGACTCTTCAGGTACAAACAATTACAAATGCAGTAACGAAATTAGGAGCATTGACAATTGAAGAGAAGAAGAAACTTGACCTCAGGAGCATTGTTCTCGAAGGTGATGTTTTCAGCAATAAAATCCTCTCCTTCCACAATTGCGCTACCACATCCAAACGTCCCCGTCCCAATCAGACGCGATGCCTGCAATTAAAATCCCAGATTTATAAACCTTAATCAAAGCTTTAAAATAGGTATAATTATGGAGGGGAGGCGGAGGATGAAAGAACCTGGTGGTGATCAATTTTAGTGGCGGTGTTGTTCCAAGTAATTAGGGTGTCCTCATGGCGGACGCCGAGGAGGGTAATGAGGTTCTTAGTCTTGGGAACGTAAACCGGCTGCTTGTAAATGCCGGGGGAGACCTGAATCACGACGCGGGACTTGTTACTAAGTGGGACGGCGTCAATGGCTTCCTGGACAGTCCGGAAGTCGCCTGTTCCGTTCTGCGCCACCGTGATTACTCTAGACATGTTTGTAAATTTCACCCCCCCCCCCCCCCTCTCTCTCTCTCTCTCTCTCTCTCTCTGCTTGTGATTGTAGCGTTTGCTAATTGAGGGATTCTCCTGTAGACCCGCCGCATGGCGTGCGGCGGGCTTTTCCAATATTTTTTTTTTTTTTTTTTTTTTTTTGTTACCTTCCCAACTTTTTTCCTTTCAACAAAAGTAACACTTTTATAATAAAATGTAACACTTTTTTTTTATTCAAATGTAACACTTGTTTTAAAAAAATGTACCACAATTTTGCTTCAATAGATAAAAGGTAACATAAAGATTGACAACTAAACTAATGTAACACTTTTTATAAAAAGAATGTAACATTCATTGTTTCAAATGTAACAATTTTTCTCTCTCAAAATTAACATAGGATTCACAACTAAAACTAATGTTACATTTTATAAAAAATGAATGTAACATTTTTTTCTCAATTGTAACAGTTTATATTCTTAAATGTAACATTATATATGATATGTAATAATTTTTTATTGAGAAAGTAACAATTGAAATGCAAACTCATTTTTTTTTGTAAAACTGCTATTACCTTTAACAGTAGAAAATGTTACTTTTTGAAGATGAAAGTCTTACTTTTATCATAACAGAGTGTTACATCTTAGCTGATGAGCAACTCAAACTTTTTGTGTGTAAAAAATATGTTTTTTTAAAAAAAAAATTCAAACCATATCATGACCTATGTAGTTTTATTCGTCTCGTCGAGACGAACACAACGGTATTTTAAAATATTTTTTCCGACTTATAAAACTCAAGATATCGCATTTTAAAGTTTTTGGAGATTTTTTTTTTTTAACCGCTGGACAAATGGATGGACCAGTTTTAAGAAAAACCGCTGGATAATAACGATGGATAACGATTTGGACCGCTGGACAACGCCTTGGACCGCTGGACAAAAACCGTTTGAGTGGGTTGACCCACAGGTTTGGCCCGTTGCACCATGTGCAACGGTTGTATATAAGAATTTGTCTTGCTAACTATGCAAATATATGGAGTAGTAATGATGAATATGAATGGGAATGGCGATGATTAAAGACTATAGGCAAGTTGTAAATGGTATTTCCGGTGAAGTGTACTTGAGGACTGTTATCATTCTCTTTCTTTTTAGTAATCCGACCAGCTGGGACGTACAGTACCAAGGACGGTTTCAATTTTATTTTTTTTTTTTTTTTTTTGGTAAGGGTTTAAGGTTTAGGGTTGTTTTATAGGCTTACGGTTTAGGGTTTGAAGTTGTTTTATAGGGTTTAAGGTTTATGATTTAAGGTTGTTTTATAGGGTTTAAGGTTTTTTTATAGGGTTTAAGGGTTAGGGTGTAGGGTTTAAGGTTGTTTTATAGGGTTTAATGTTTAGGGTTTAAAGTTTAGGATTTAGGGTTTAAAGGTTAAAAACAGGATTTTTATAACTTATGGAAGAACTAGGTTCCCCAAAAAAAAATCTTATTTAAAATATAGAGTTTTAACCAACAATTTATAATTTAATACTAATATTTATAGTACATATTGAGGGATAAATTTTAGTCTTCAGGGGCAATCAAAGGAAAGTTAACTGAAATTAAAATTGGGTTCTTTTGCATATTCTTAGTTAGATCAGTGGTAGGGTTGATTATTTTTGAGTGACTAATGTGTCAAAGTTGAATGTTAAGCTTGAATATTTTGAAAAACTTGAGCGGATTATGTGAATAATGTGTCTAAATTGAGTGGCTCAGATAGTAGTTTAATTTGCCTTTTGTTTCCTTTTTACAATTCCTAAAATCTTAATAAAACTTCTTTCAAAAAAAAAAAAAAAACTTAATAAAACTCATTTTTAATAACAATTAGTACTAGCCCCGTGTGCTAAGCCCATGAACAAATTAGCCAAATAAATTTATGAATTATTGATTTTATTGTTTAAAATTAAATTATTGAACAATGCAATAATGAGGTATCCTTACTAATACAACTCATAAAAAGGTGCATTTATTATATATACTCCTGTTTCAAAATGCTTGTCGTTTTAGACATTTTCACACATATTTAAAATGCAATTAATACATGATGCTACAAAAAATGTACCGGATCAGCCTTCGTCTAATGGTTCGGATAATCCCAGCAAGAAGAACCTCCTCATCTGGATCTACACACACGAAATAATAACACGTAAACTAGCCGGGGCTTCACCGGCGGAGGGCCTCCGGCGTGAGAATAAGAATCTGTTTATGTGAGATAAAACAAAGAGAAATCAATTGACTAGAGTAAGAGCCAAGAGAATTCGTTACCAGTTTATCGTATGAGGACCTGTTTATATAGACGCTGGCGAATTAGTCCTGACTTGTTAAGGAAGTCACGGAGTCCGTTGTGTTGTAGAACTCGTATATTAGTAAGTAGAATCCTGATAAGGATTGTCATCATTATTGCCTTATAGAGGAGATCTCCTTGTTAAGTAAGGATTCCCTTTATTTGTGTATATATTGGACTCTATTTATATACTTCGTGTTGTATTTAGGAATAGAACTTTGTCACCGTTGAATAGGCACAAGTCGGCACGTGTATCTGACCTCGGCATGTGACCAGCCACGATGGGCCTCAGTCCTTAATTCATAGGTCTAAGGCTTTATATGTCGCGGCCCTATACCTTGGTCGGTTTATGTCGTTCAGTGGTCCCCGACTTTCTATCTTGGATTTATCCACGTAGAAAGTGATGATGAGTCTGTCTTTACTTTAGTCAAACCCCTGCTTTTGATGTGACATTGAGCCGCCAAAATCTTTCCAATCTCTGAAAAATCTTGCGGACGTGAGACGGTAGAGCTTGTTGTGATCATCATTTCTGGGAAAAAGGGAATCTCATTAATGACATTAGTTATAGCGGCCCAGGGTATTTTGTCATTTCCGAATCTTGAGAAGTATAAAGGGCGAGAGTCAGTCTATCTCCCTCCTCGCCTATATATCTTTGTTGACCCTATTTCACCAAGTCATTTTAACACAACAATGGCTCCCAAAAGATCTCATTCTGACGCCTTCCCGGAAGAGACATATTCTTTCATGAGCAAAACCCAAATCTTGCAGGGACTAGCAGTGACGACAGCGACTCTCCTCCGTCCAGACCCTCATTTCCGGTGGATGATTCCCCCTCCGACAACAATGGGGAATACTTCTCTCCTGTGTTAACCCCCAGCGAAGGCGAATCATCGAATGACGATGATGATGACGACGATGATGATAGTACTGATGATGACGACGGCAACGGTGATGAGGAGGAAGAGGAAGAGGAAGAAGAAGATGAGGATGAAGACTCCATTGACGGGAATGAGTGGAACTATTACGGCGACTACGAGTGGGACGAAGATCATGATGAAGACCATGATTTGTTTTAGATCTTATTATGTAAATACGAAGACCAGGTCCCCGGTCTAGTTGTGGGGACCTCCATATTTGCTGTATATAAAATATGTTTTTCCTTTTGTATAAAAAATTTCCTCTTCTTTGAGCTTTTGTTGTGTCCTGACGAATGTTAAACCATTTCGAGATGCTTGTTTGCGTAGATGTAGGTCTGTGCTGGAAATTCCCTGAGTAATGGTGCGAGTGTTTAGACCTCTGACGTCACCTTCGTGTCAGGCGGCTAATGGAGGGTTAGGTGAAAGGACATTTCCTTTTATGGGGAAGCCATACTCCCCTATTATAGGTAATGATGATTTGAGTGGGAATACGTGTAGCCATCAATTTCAAAAAGATCGTGTGTGGATACGGGTCAAGACCATGGGTTTTACCCGAACCATACATTTAATCGGTCAAAAACCTTGCCCCCCTTTTTACCTTTTTACTTATCACAGTCAAAAGGGGTTTTGTTCTTAGGGATTTATTTCTCTCACCGGCGATTCTTGCATACACTTCGATTCCGGCCACCGTGACTTGAGAAAGAACTGGTGCCTCTGCTTCTTTCGTTCCCTAACCTTCCTTTCGCCTGCAAACATATCTCCAGATACCTCTCTCCATTTCTTGCATTTTCGATTTTTATCCACCATTCATACCATTTTTCGAAATCTTCGATTTCTGCTTTCTCCCTTATTCTGTTTGAGCATGTCTTATGAACGTACCCCGAAGGTCCTACTAGGCTTCCATAGAATAAATTGTAGGGTTTATCGGAGGACGGACGGTCCCTGCCACTTATTGTCCCTGGATGAAATTAGAGAAATCCTTATGAAGCACAAAGCCTTTAAGGGTTGCGTTGAGTGGCCTGCAAATAGCCGTCGTTTTGACCGTTTAGGCGAACCATAATTCTCTTCACTACACCATTTTAGAAGACGAGGTTCTCTCCTCGGCTCCTGTAGGTGGGATGAGGGGAGTGAATGCGTCTCCTACCTCAATTTCTGGTGCTAACTCCCTTCTTTCCTCTGCAGCTATGTCGGGGAGAGTACTTCTGATAGAATCGCCAGCCAATTCGGAGCCGATGTTCCGGAGGGTGGTCGAGGCTGTGGCTGAAAAAGTTCTCGGCGGAGAGCAAACATTGGGGGTGTTGCCTCCGGCAAGTTAAAACAACCCCAAGCCGGGGACGAGATGATAGAATACCTGTATAATAACTGTAGGATTTCCCGTGATGACTATGACCTGGTATATCATCCAGCCCCCACTCTTTCTACTGATGACGAGAGGGCTTCTTTCTACTAGAATCACTTTGAGGTGGCTTTTTTCTTCAAGCAGTTTCAATTGGGTCTCCGTTTTCCCTTAGACCCCTTCATCTGTGAATTCTTAGAAGATTGGCAGGCGGTCCCCGCGATGTTGGGCGCCAATGCTGTCAGGTATCTGACCTCCTTCGTTGTCTTATGCCGGAGTTTGTGCTTTGATCCATGTCCCTGGGCCTTCTACCACTTTTTCGAAGGTAGTTTCAATGAGAGTACTCAGGTGTTAACCTTGAGGAGTAGGCAAAGAATGACACGCCCCCAGGTCCCGGGATCCCCTAATAGAACCTCGAAACTGGATGGGAGTGCCTAACAAGGAACAAGAAACTTAACAAGAAACTTAATGACATTTGTTTAACAAACTGACATGATATATATACTCTAGAGTAAAGAGCTATACTAGCTCACAACACGAGTTCTAGACAAGAAAATTTAAAACCAAACTTAAATACATACAGCGGAAGATATGCCTAGCACATAAGCTGGCATCAAGAGTACTATACAAGATGTCTAGTGACAACAAGAACTGAATAAAACTGTCTACCCCAAAATAAGGAGTTACAAACCCATAAAACATCGTCCTCACGAAATGTAAAAGGACACAAGCCCCAAAATAATCACGACTTGCGAAGTAAGCTCCCAACTATGTCGAGCCTCACTGCGCACTATCCTTCCTTTCCTGGGGGGGGGGGGAAACAAATAAAGGGTTAGATAAATCTCAGTAAGCTATTAGATGCAACTACATGACATGTTATCATGCAATTCAAGTAGATACTCAAGTAATCATATATCAAGTATCATCAAGTAACAAGTATATGAGAGGATAATCCACCCATCAAGTAGCACATAAAGCTAATCAAGCAAGTTATAAGGATATTGCTTCCTTCCTTATTCCTCCCAAGAATACCATTGTTGTCGTAGCTTGTATTACTTTGACAATCACGAGCAATAACAGGAAACTGATTATTCAGTATGTATCAGAAGACCCGGTAACCAGTGTCATTCCCAATATCACGACTCATGAGTATTCACGAGGTGATCAAGACAAGAGTTTAGCATTCACTTAAGTCAGGCTTATTGCTCCAACTAAGGAAGCTATGCCCTTACTATGGCCGGTAGTAAGGGGTCAAGCGGAAATACATAGGGACCCGATTGTCACTTAAGCCCCAGCTCTCACGACAAGCATGAACCTATATATTTTCGAACAAGCAAGGAGAACCAGCTGGACTCACACAAGAAGGTACAAGTAGATATTTACTTGAACTACGGGAGAAGAACTAATCCAAAAGTAGTGGACTAGCTCAACAAGGAACATGCTTCAAGTAATCAAGAAGTCACCTTGTATCAAGCAAATGTATGCAATGTTTGCACATACACAACAAGAACATGTCTCATACACGTTAGTGCTTGTTCATAGCACTTTCAAGTTCACTACCATACATATGTATTGGTGTCAAGCCAAGTACAAGATTTTATTATCTTATATTCAAGTCTTAATCCATTTCTATGGATGTTCAAGCAAGTATAAGCGTTATACATTTACTCTTACAAAATCCAAATCCTATTCTTAGGATGTTCAATTCTAAGACCTTATGCTAATGCCTCTAAGGTGTACAACAAGTATAACACATTAGTGCTTGTTCATAGCACTTTCAAGACATAAGGAAGAGCTACTACTCTTATACTTAAGTTCAATGTCCTAAAACACCTATCTAGGTGCTCTAGACAATCACCTTAAAACCTCATTAATTTAGTCTTTGAATAGCCCTCTGAGTCTAGGTTATTCAGCTTCTTTCGGATCTTGATTCCGACTTTCCTATAGAAAGTTATGGAGGAAACAATTCAAGAAGGAAAATCAGAATTCCCACTTGGCACGACCGCGCGTGCAAAAATGGCACGACCGTGCCATCAAGGTCGAGAGTTCTCACACAAAACTAATTTTCGGCATGACCGTGCCAATAAACGGCACACGACCGTGCTAACACTGTCGAGGAAATTTGCCTAAAGGTGATATTTGGCACGACCGTGCCAAATAAAGGCGCACGACCATGCTCGGTACAATTTGGTAGTTTTCCCCTGAGTTCAAACTTAACAATTCTCCGTCCCAAGCGTAGGAGTAACTTTTACTAACATTTTAACAATACCCAGGGCATAAAAGCCTACTTCAAAACAAATTGTTCAAGTATAATTTCCCTTTTTACCAAGTCTTTTATACTCCCCTTGTCCCATAATTACAAGTACCACAAAAATCGTCCCAAACACGAAATTAACATTTACAAGTATCGAGAATAACATTTATGCATGTTATTAAAAGCAAGGGGGAGCTAATAACTTACCTAGTCAAAATTCAAGTTGACCCAAACTTATTTCTGTTCGGCCTGGAACGCTCTATTCAACACCACGAATATTAATCCGGGATCAGAATCAAGAACGGAGGGATAATTAAGCTCGAGGAGTCGAGAATAGGGTGAAACCCTAACCTAGCTTTTTAGAACAGAGGGAGTGTACGTAAGAAATTTTGGGGAAGAATGCCTTTCTCAGGCAAACACTAGTTGATATACTTCAACTTTCAAATAATTGCGCTTAGGCCCCTCAAGTTTCACTTTTAACAACAAGGCCCCTAAAGTCTAATTTTCACAAATGACCCAAAAGTCAAAACTAGACATTTAACCACCTTAACTATTTAAAGCAGTTAAAAATTTAACCCAAGTAAAACTAGCACATAATATGCAAGTTCAAGTATTTAACAAGTATGTCAAATATTTAACAAGAAATTCGATGGGTGTTACATCCTCCCCACCTTAAAGAAAATTCGCCCACGAATTTTACTTACCAAAGTTTTCAAATAGGCTCGGGTATTTATCTCGCATCTCTTTCTCGGTTTCCCAAGTAGCCTCTTCAATTTCATGATTCCTCCAAAGGACCTTCACAATAGGAATCCTTTTGGTACGCAAAACTTGCTCTTTCCAGTCAAGAATTTCAACAGGTTGTTCCTCATAAGACAAATCAGGCTGAAATGGAATAGCCTCATACTCAAGAACATGTGATTCATCTGCCATATACTTGCGAAGCATAGATACATGGAATACATCATGAATACCAGATAAAGAAGGAGGTAAAGCCACTCTATAAGCCAACTTACCAACTCTTTCTAGAATCTCAAATGGACCGATATAACGAGGAGATAACTTTCCTTTCTTCCCAAATCTCTTTATACCTCTACGAGGAGAGACCTTCAAGAATACAAAGTCACCTACCTGAAATTCAAGATCCCTTCTACGATGATCTGCATAACTCTTTTGTCTACTCTGAGCTGTGCGCAATCTATCTCGAATGAGTTTCACACTTTCAACTGATTGTTGAACCATTTCAGGACCCAAGAGTCTAGCTTCTCCCACTTCATCCCAGCATATAGGAGATCGACATTTTCTGCCATAAAGAGCCTCATATGGAGCCATTTCAATGCTAGACTGAAAACTGTTATTATAAGCAAACTCAGCCAAAGGAGGATGAGTATCCCAACTGCCTTTGAAATCAATAACACAAGCACGTAACATATCCTCAAGAATCTGTATAAGTCTCTCAGATTGCCCATCAGATTAAGGATGAAAAGCAGTACTGAAATTCAATTTAGTACCCATGGCACCCTGAAGAGCCTGCCAGAATCGAGAAGTAAAACGAGGATCTCTATCAGATACAATACTTACAGGAACCCCATGCAGTCGGACAATCTCCTGAACATATAAAGATGCCAACTGAGACAATGAATATCCCATGGAAACAGACAAGAAGTGAGCTGATTTAGTTAACCTGTCCACTATAACCCAAACAGCATCATGGCCTCGTCTGGTACGTGGCAAACCAGTCACAAAATCCATCGTAATATGCTCCCATTTCCACTCTGGAATTTCCAATGGTTGCAACAAACCTGCTGGACGTTGATGTTCCACCTTTACTTGTTGACAAGTCAAACATTTGGAAACATACTCAGCAATTTCTCTTTTCATATTGTTCCACCAGAAATGTTTCTTCAAGTCTTGGTACATTTTAGTGCTTCCAGGATGAATAGTATACTTGGATTTGTGAGCTTCTTCAAGAACTTTCTTCTTTATCTCAGGATCAACTGGAATACAAACTCGACCTCGAAAGGTAAGAATTCCATCACTATTAAAAGAAAAATCTGGTTGCTTTCCTTCATTCATTCCACTAATGATTTTCTGCAATTCAGAATCAATTACCTGAGCTTCTTTGATCTGTTGGAGTAAATCTGAAGTAGCCTTTATATTAGAAAAGATAACTCCATGATTTGATTCACAAGGACTCCAATCACACAAGTCTTCGAACATCTTCCATTCACGAATCATCAGGCAAGAAATATAAGTCTTTCTGCTCAGTGCATCTGCCACAACATTTGCCTTTCCAGGATGATAAAGGATAGTACAATCATGATCCTTCAATTTATCCATCCATCTACGTTGCCTCATGTTAAGCTCTTTTTGAGAAAACAAGTACTTCAAGCTTTTATGATCAGTGAAAACCTCAAATTTGGTTCCATACAAGTAATGCCTCCATTTATGCAAAGCAAAAATAATCGCAGCCAATTCTAGATCATGAGTAGGATAATTATTTTCATAAGGAGATAATTTTCGAGAAGCATAAGCTATTACCTTGCCATCTTGCATTAGAACACAACCCAATCCTTCTTTAGAAGCATCCGTATAAACCATGAAATGCTCAGAACCACTAGGTAAAGCCAAGACTGGAGCTGTAGTCAAACGCCTTTTCAACTCCTGAAAACTTGCTTCACATTTGTCATTCCACTCAAAAGAAATAGCTTTTCGAGTCATATTAGTCAATGGAGTAGCAATTTTGGAGAATCCCTCAATGAACCTCTGATAATAACTAGCCAAGCCCAAGAAACTACGGATTTCAGTCACTGTAGTTGGCCTCTTCCAGTTTACAACTGCTTCAACTTTGGAAGGATCTACTGCAATACCAGTAGCAGACACAACATTCCCCAAGAATGAAACCTCTTCTAACCAGAAAGCACATTTGCTGAATTTTGCAAATAATTGTTTCTCACGAAGAACTTGCAATACCACTCTGAGATGTTGTTCATGCTCAGCCCGTGACTTAGAATACACAAGAATATCATCAATGAATACCACCACGAAACAATCAAGATATGGCTTGAAGATACAGTTTATCAAATCCATAAATACAGCTGGAGCATTTGTCAAACCGAATGGCATAACAATAAATTCATAATGCCCATACCTGGTACAGAAAGATGTCTTTGGTATATCCTCAGATCTGATTTTCAACTGATGATAACCACTTCTCAAGTCAAGCTTCGAATACACTACTGAACCCTGAAGCTGATCAAACAAGTCATCAATATGAGGTAACGGATATTTGTTCTTGATAGTTACCTGATTAAGATCTCTGTAATCAATACACAATCGCAGAGTCCCATCTTTCTTTCTGACAAATAACACTGGTGCACCCCACAGTGATACACTAGGTCTGATGAATCCCCTTTCAAGTAATTCCTCAAGCTGTGTTTTCAACTCTCTTAGGACCTTGGACTGTTGTCCTCGAACCAGTTGATACACTACCTTTGCTTTCGGTTGGCTGTCGGAATCGACGATCTTGGCGGCCAGATTTACCACCTTTAGAACCAGATCCCTGAGCTTTCTCTGATACACGACCAGTCATGGTTGTTCCCAACTTTGCCTTGTGTTCTTCAATATCATTTTCAATAGTATAAGCCTTCTCCACTGCTTGCTGATAGCTAGTGAGTTGTAGAGAAAGAAGTTGCTTCCTATACTCAGTCCTTAACCCTTTAACAAACCTCTGTGCCTTCTTGGCTTCATTTGGAACTAAGTGATCACAATACCTCGCCAATTCTGTGAACTTGGTTGAGTATTGCCCCACTGTCAGACTTCCCTGCTCCAGATTAAGAAATTCCATCTCCTTTCTATCTTGGACCACTGTTGGAATAAACTGTGACTTGAATGCTTTAAGAAAATTCTCCCATGTCTGTGGTACACCTTCCAGTTCCCAACTTTTACTCAACACTTGCCACCAATGTTCAGCGGCTTTCTCAAGTTTAAAGGTTGCAAAGGTTACCTTATCACCACCTGCACATCTCAAGGCTGTAAAGATCTTCTCAATACTTTCAATCCACTCCTCTGCCTTCTTAGCATCAAATTCCCCGTCAAAACTACGAGGTTTCAGCTTCAAGAACCTTGTAAGATGATTAGGATAATCCCAGTCTACATTATCAACCATTTCTTCTTGAGGAGTTATAGATCTCAGCTGATTACTACCACTTGTACCTTCAGAACTCATTGTACCTGTAGGTAAACACTCAGCGTTATTAATAACACCCCAAGACTCACCCATACCTAGGCCATATACCCTATCCAGACTTAGAGCAAACCAAGGTAGCTAAACAGGGTAGCTAAACCAGGGTAGCTCTGATACCAACCTGACACGCCCCCAGGTCCCGGGATCCCCTAATAGAACCTCGAACCTGGATGGGAGTGCCTAACAAGGAACAAGAAACTTAACAAGAAACTTAATGACATTTGTTTAACAAACTGACATGATATATATACTCTAGAGTAAGGAGCTATACTAGCTCACAACACGAGTTCTAGACAAGAAAATTTAAAACCAAACTTAAATACATACAGCGGAAGATATGCCTAGCACATAAGCTGGCATCAAGAGTACTATACAAGATGTCTAGTGACAACAAGAACTGAACAAAACTGTCTACCCCAAAATAAGGAGTTACAAACCCATAAAACATCGTCCTCACCAAATGTAAAAGGACACAAGCCCCAAAATAATCACGACCTGCGAAGTAAGCTCCCAACTATGTCGAGCCTCACTGCGCACTATCCTTCCTTTCCTAGGGGGGGAAACAAATAAAGGGTGAGATAAATCTCAGTAAGCTATTAGATGCAACTACATGACATGTTATCATGCAATTCAAGTAGATACTCAAGTAATCATATATCAAGTATCATCAAGTAACAAGTATATGAGAGGATAATCCACTCATCAAGTAGCACATAAAGCTAATCAAGCAAGTTATAAGGATATTGCTTCCTTCCTTATTCCTCCCAAGAATACCATTGTTGTCGTAGCTTGTATTACTTTGACAATCACGATCAATAACAGGAAACTGATTATTCAGTTTGTATCAGAAGACCCGGTAACCAGTGTCATTCCCAATATCACGACTCATGAGTATTCACGAGGTGATCAAGACAAGAGTTTAGCATTCACTTAAGTCAGGCTTATTGCTCCAACTAAGGAAGCTATGCCCTTACTATGGCCGGTAGTAAGGGGTCAAGCAGAAATACATAGGGACCCGATTGTCACTTAAGCCCCAGCTCTCGCGACAAGCGTGAACCTATATATTTTCGAACAAGCAAGGAGAACCAGCTGGACTCACACAAGAAGGTACAAGTAGATATTTACTTGAACTACGGGAGAAGAACTAATCCAAAAGTAGTGGACTAGCTCAACAAGGAACATGCTTCAAGTAATCAAGAAGTCACCTTGTATCAAGCAAATGTATGCAATGTTTGCACATACACAACAAGAACATGTCTCATACACGTTAGTTCTTGTTCATAGCACTTTCAAGTTCACTACCATACATATGTATTGGTGTCAAGCCAAGTACAAGATTTTATTATCTTATATTCAAGTCTTAATCCATTTCTATGGATGTTCAAGCAAGTATAAGCTTTATACATTTACTCTTACAAAATCCAAATCCTATTCTTAGGATGTTCAAGTCTAAGACCTTATGCTAATGCCTCTAAGGTGTATAACAAGTATAACACATTAGTGCTTGTTCATAGCACTTTCAAGACATAAGGAAGAGCTACTACTCTTATACTTAATTTTAATGTCCTAAAACACCTATCTAGGTGCTCTATACAATCACCTTAAAACCTCATTAATTTAGTCTTTGAATAGCCCTCCGAGTCTAGGTTATTCAGCTTCTTTCGGATCTTGATTCCGACTTTCCTATAGAAAGTTATGGAGGAAACAATTCAAGAAGGAAAATCAGAATTCCCACTTGGCACGACCGCGCGTGCAAAAATGGCACGACCGTGCCATCAAGGTCGAGAGTTCTCACACAAAACTAATTTTCAGCACGACCGTGCCAATAAAAGGCACACGACCTTGCTAACACTGTCGAGGAAATTTGCCTAAAGGTGATATTTGGCACGACCGTGCCAAATAAAGGCGCACGACCGTGCTCGGTACAATTTGGTAGTTTTCCCCTGAGTTCAAACTTAACAATTCTCCGTCCCAAGCGTAGGAGTAACTTTTAATAACGTTTTAACAATACCCAGGGCATAAAAGCCTACTTCAAAACAAATTGTTCAAGTATAATTTCCCTTTTTACGAAGTCTTTTATACTCCCCTTGTCCCATAATTACAAGTACCACAAAAATCGTCCCAAACACGAAATTAACATTTACAAGTATCGAGAATAACATTTATGCATGTTATTAAAAGCAAGGGGGAGCTAATAACTTACCTAGTCAAAGTTCAAGTTGACCCAAACTTATTTCTGTTCGGCCTGGAACGCTCTATTCAATGCCACGAATATTAATCCGGGATCAGAATCAAGAACGGAGGGATAATTAAGCTCGAGGAGTCGAGAATAGGGTGAAACCCTAACCTAGCTTTTTAGAACAGAGGGAGTGTACGTAAGAAATTTTGGGAAGAATGCCTTTCTCAGGCAAACACTAGTTGATATACTTCAACTTTCAAAGAATTGCGCTTAGGCCCCTCAAGTTTCACTTTTAACAACAAGGCCCCTAAAGTCTAATTTTCACAAATGACCCAAAAGTCAAAACTAGACATTTAACCACCTTAACTATTTAAAGCAGTTAAAAATTTTACCCAAGTAAAACTAGCACATAATATGCAAGTTCAAGTATTTAACAAGTATGTCAAATATTTAACAAGAAATTCGATGGGTGTTACAAAGAAGGCCTAAGATTATTGCTCCAATTTCAAGCTCGGTGAGCAAGGTGTCCGGTTGGAACCATCACGTTATTAAGGTCGAGAGCCACCTTGGCTAGGAGTTTCCTGTCCCTACTAGCACACCTAGGGCCCCCGAGTCTTGTTACAAAGGTCCATGGTGTGACGATTTGATCAAAAGGCTTGAGGAATTTGCCGCTGTTCAGCAATTAGCCTGGTCAACCTTGGAAACCAACCACGGGTATTATGTTCAGGCATGCATCATACCGGGGCCTTGGGATGGAGTGAGTGTGCGCATGTCACTAGAGGCAACCAGTACCCTGACTGGGTTATTCATCCTGACTTCATTTTCTTTAGGTATTATGAAGTTTGCCAATC
Organism: Campanula takesimana; assembly: GCA_026119855.1. Lineage (NCBI taxonomy): Eukaryota > Viridiplantae > Streptophyta > Magnoliopsida > Asterales > Campanulaceae > Campanula > Campanula takesimana. The sequence continues at coordinate 927,606 of JAOWBW010000710.1, forward strand.
TCGTGACGAACACTGTTTGAAAGTACAGACCTTTATTGGATGTAAACATCTAACATTTGTTTTCGTGGTTACTTTGTAAGTTTTCCATGCATGAATCGTAATTTTTGCATTTGTTTGGCAGATTTATCCATGGATGAGGAGAGAGAGTTGGAGCAGGAGTATGTCGCCGACCCAAACAAACTGATAAGCAAGAAGAGGTTGAAGTCCAAAGCTTCGGGCCGCTCTAAAAGGCATCCCGAGATGGGGGCGCATCAGGAAGTGTTGGCTGGTCCTCTTCCAACTACTGACGTGGCCGGCCCAGGAGCTAGAACTGAGGAGACTGTTGATGGTGCTGCGCCACCGGGAGGAGACCAGGTGCATAGCCCGGTTAGGAAGGCCCTTATGGAGGAGGCCAGGGAGACGGCTAGTGATGAGCCCTTGAAGCAAAAACGTGCCCGAGACGAGGTTGAGGACATCACTGACGAGCCGATATCTAAGAGGCATACTTCCACCGTGTTAGTGTTGGTGCCCTAGGCACGTTTATTTAAACGTTATGTATATTATCATTTTAATCATATTAATAAAGATATGTTTTGATTATTATTGTTGTTCACGTTTACTTATAATAATCTCCGTCCCTAGTGCTTATGAAGCACTAGTATAAATCTAAATGATAATGGGAAGATCATGTTAGAGTTATGGGTACTTGATGGAGAACAAGGTACTGGACATGACCCGCTCTATGAGATTTATGTCATGGTCAATGTCATATATAGATCTCATATTAGTTATGTCATTTGAATCCTTAGACATGAAGTTATTATAATCTTCCACTTGATAAACATTATGTTTGACATATTCAAACGCTACCTTTATCCAGGTAGTTATAAAGGGTATGATTGGCATGATCTGATTCACGTAGGGAAGAATAATAAGCTAAATGGATTTATCCCTCTTCGGAGATATGTCAATCTTGGGCCCCTCGTAGAATGATGTTGATGAAATGTTTGGCCAAATTCAAATGAATTGATTAAATCAATGTCATTTGAATTATCAACATATTTGGAATCGAGAAAGCATTTAACAAATACAAGTTGACTCAATGACCATGACTTGTGTTCAATGACATCGTGGACAAAGGGATTGTGACATGTTGTATAAAGGAATACGAACTTGTATATAGTTACACTATTTGGGTAGGTATGACGGTTTGCTAGAACCTAATCATATCTTATGGGTTTATGTTTAAACCCATTTCCAACTTAGTGTAATCCTATAGGGTCACACACAATTAGAACGAATCCTAAAAGTCTTAATTGGACTATGGGAAGGGCCTTTGAGGGATTTTAGGAATTTAGAGGAGAAAACAAGAAAAAACCGGAAAAGTTGGAGGGTCCAGTCGGACCTATGCAAGGACCCGGTCGGACCTTGTATAGTACCCGACCGGACCTCCTATAAGACCCAGGCGGACCTAGTCGGTTTCGGCCTGGAACTTGCTTAATCCGATTTCTTGCGGTTTTGACCACTTGTTACCTATTTTGAATAGGAGAAACAAGTATAATTAACTCCTCTAGTTTTCCTAATCAGTCCTATGCATATTGTGAGCCTCCAAAGAGTTTGAGAGAGTTATTTCTTGTTCTAAGATCCCTATATCGAAGAACAAGAACATCACATAAAATTCCATATAGTTATAAAACAATTGTGAAAGCGTGTTTCACAATTTGGTCTAGCAACCAAGATCAAGAAGTGTTCTTGATATTCATTCGAGGTATGGATACCAATAGAGGGTGAAACTTATCACCTCCATAGTTCGTATTCTTGCCATTGTTCGTGATCAAGTTTCAAAGTTCCACCAAGAATCAAGGTTGTTAATCAAAGGCTTCAAGGGTTAGTATTATAGTATTCATTATGCAAGTATTTGATTTAATCATATGAATGGATCTATGGGCTTTGGGTTTCCATGAAAATTTTAAATGCTTTATTCCGCTGCGCATGATTATAGGAAATCCAACAGTGGTATCAGAGCCCCGTTCATGTTGATTATTTCAATACACAATCATGATGTGTGTATATAAATTGTTTATGTGCCTAACATGATTTGAATATTGAAATTATGTTGTTTATGTGATCCATGCGTTTTATGTGGTTTATTATTTTTGTAACTTTAATCGCACTATTCAATCGCAATAAAAATTATGGTGGATTTAAAATTGTTTGGGTTATCAATTTTTAATTGGATCAAAGTTTTGATAATCTAGAGATTCATGAATAAATTGTTTATTCAAGGTTTTGATGATCATGGTGATTGTATCACCAAGAACAACAAATCCTTATTGAATCGGGAAAAAACAATTTTTGAAATAAAATTTGAATTTAAAATTTATTTTTCGTCAGAGGTCCGACCGGACCTAGGCTCTGACCCGGCCGGACCTAGGGTTTTGGCGCGGGCGGGGCTTAGGGTTTGGGTTGGATCTTATGGTTTGAATTCCTATTTGTTTTAGTCTTGTGAATCGTAAGATTGGATTAAGGTTTGGATGGCTAGCCTACGTTCTCGAGACTATGTTTCCCAAAATTGATCGTAATCAAAGATTCAAAGATAAAACAAAATTAGAATTATGAAGAGTTCATAATTGCTAAAATTGAGAAACAAAGTTCTTGATTCAAGATTGGAGATCCACGTGGAATTGTGATTGCAATTGGCCTACGTTCATCAAGATCTATTGCTTAGTTTTGGCCACATGGACTACTTTCTTGGTTTCTTGAATTGGTGCGGAATTGTGGGTGCCCATGGCTTAGTATCAGCCGCACTTCTTGTTGTCTTGATTTGGAGATGATAACCAAAATTCAAAGAGTCTCATCCTCATAATTATAGAGAAACTAATGACACATAAATATTATGCTTAAATTAATGGAGATTAATTTAGTGACTAACTTGATGCTTGACATGTTTAACTTATGTGCTCATAAATATGTTGTATGCTATATGTGATGAACCTTCTTTGAAATTTTAAGTCTATATTCCATCCCATGATTAAAACACTTGTAAGTACATGAGTAATTTTATGTGGGCTCGCCAAAGCGAGGTACATTGATTTTATTCATGTATAAGCAAGATGAGTGAATAAGAGTTTCCTATGCGTTTAAAATGGTCAGACTTAATTAGGCGTCAAAACAGTTTTCGGCCTAAGGGAAAGATGATATTAAAACATGCTTTTGAAATTGGATTTCTAAAGAATCTCATAAAAGATCTAAGAGTCATATATGATATGATTGACAAGAGTTGTCTAGCTAATTAATTTGATTTTGAGCGGTCACGTCAAAGCGGACTTGAAATTAAATTAAAGTTGGATCTTAGCCCATTTAAATTATATTATACAAATGTTGTATAAGAAGGTTATATAATTTAGTGGGAGTATTTTTTTTTAAAAAAATACATTATTTATCTTTTTAATGAAATTGGTACTTATAAAATTTTGGAAATTTTGCATAATTGTAGATAATGACAACCAACACACAATCAATTTCGTTGCGATCGATCCTTGAGAAGGATAAGCTTCAAGAGAATGGTACAAACTTCATGGAATGGATCCGAAGCCTAAGAATTGTTCTAAGGAAAGAAGATAAGTTGTACATTCTTGATAGGCCTATTCCTGAAGAACCCGAAGCCAACGCCCCTAGGGTGGAAAGAGACAATCACAAGAAACATAAGAATGATTCTAGGGATGTGATTTGTCTCATGCTCGCGACCATGTGCTCAAAACTCCAACAAAGTTTGGAACATTTGGAAGCCTATGAGATAGGCGTGGAGTTGAAAGACATGTTTCAGGAGCAAGCTAGGCAAGAGAGGTTTGACACCATTGTTGCATTCACTTCTTGCAAAATGAGTGAAGGGTAACAAGTTGGACCTCACATGCTTAAGATGAAAGGATACGTGGAGCATCTTGAGAAACTTGGCTATCCGATTTCATTGGATTTAGACACGGATCTTATTCTTAATTCATTGCCTAAAAGTTATAATCACTTTGTGATGAACTATAACATGCATGGAATGGATAAGAATCTCTTCGAGTTTCATAACATGCTAAAAACTGCAGAGAAGAAGATACTGGAGAAAGGTTCTCTAGTACTCATGGTTCATGATGGAAAATGACCAAGTTATAAAGGAAAGGGTAAGGTAAAGGTTTCCAAACCCAATATTAGCAAGGCAAAGGTTGCCAAGGCTATAGTTGCAAAACCCGATGCACAAAAGGATGATATTTGTTTCCATTGTCAAGAAATTGGTCATTGGTGAACTTGAGGTGGTTTGGATTAAGAAGTTCATTGGTGAACTTGAGGTGGTTCCTAGTATTGATAATCCAATAGACCTTTATTGTGATAATAATGGTGCTATTGCTCAAGCAAAGGAACCAAGGGCATACCAAAAATCCAAACACATACTTAGGCGTTTTCATATCATTCGAGAAATCGTAGATAGGGGAGACGTAAATATATGCAGAGTACCAACTGATGATAACGTAGCGGACCCTCTAACGAAGGGACTTCCACAAGCTAAACATGATGGTCATGTTAGGTCCATGGGTATTAGATACATGGGAGATTAGGCCTAGGTCAAGTGGGAGATTGTTAGTGTTGGTGCCCTAGGCATGTTTATTTAAATGTTATGTATGTTATCCTTTTATTCATATTAATAAAGAGATGTTTTGATTATTATTGTTGTTCATGTTTACTTATAATAATCTCCGTCCCTAGTGCTTATGAAGCACTAGTATAATTCTAAATGATCATGGGATGATCATGGGATGATCATGTTAGACTTATGGGTACTTGTTGGAGAACAAGGTACTGGATATGACCCGCTCTATGAGATTTATGTCATGGTCAATGTCATATATAGATCTCATATTAGTTATGTCATTTGAATCCTTAGACATGAAGTTATTATAGTCTTCCACTTGATAAACATTATGTTTGACATATTCAAACGCTACCTTTAACCAGGTAGTTATAAAGGGTATGATTGGCATGATCGGATTCACGTAGGGAAGAATAATAAGCTAAATGGATTTGTCCCTCTTCGGAAAGATGTCAAGCTTAGGCCCCTCGTAGAATGATGTTGATGAAATGTTTGGCCAAACTCAAATGAATTGATTGGATTAATGTCATTTGGATTATCAACATATTCGGAATCGAGAAAGCATTGAACAAATACAAGTTGACTCAATGACCATGACTTGTGTTCAATGACATCGTGGACAAAGGGATTGTGACATGTTCTATAAAGGAATACAAACTTGTATATAGTTACACTATTTGGGTAGGTATGACGGTTTGCTAGAACCTAATCATATCTTATGGGTTTATGTTTAAACCCATTGCCAACTTAGTGTAATCCTATAGGGTCACACATAATTAGAACGAATCCTAAAGGACTTAATTGGAATATGGGTCGAAGGGCCTTTGAGGGATTTTAGGAATTTAGAGGAGAAAACAAGAAAAAACTGGAAAAGTTTGAGGGTCCAGTCGGACCTATGCAAGGACCCGGTCGGACCTTGTAAGGAAGAAATAGACCCTTAGGAGTATCGAGAGATTGCCATAGATAGACCAATGTTTAGATTTTTAGTATTTTATTTATTTTCTTTTGCAAGTTGGTATTCATGTTAGAATTTTTCTTATTGCTTTCTTGAAATGCATTCAATTAATAAGAAGACAAGATTTTGATTTTGTTTATTGAATAGACCAGACCAAAAGGCTGCCTACATTCTCCTTTTACATCAATTAAATAAGGAGCTCAGGTCATCGTAGTTCTTGTTTAAGAAAGAGAAAAATATGTCTGCTGACTGACATGTCTTGTACGAGACATAGGTGTCTCATACGAGAGACTGTCCCCTATTTTTATTATTATTATTTTTTTTATTTTTTTTATGCACACCCTGATTTTTGCCTAGACCGCCCTTTCAGGTTTTCAATCTAGCGGGCTCCTTTTCTCGTGCTCTCTGCTCTAATTTTTGCCTAGGCCGCCCTTGCGGGTTTTCAACCTAGCGAGCTTTCCTCTTTTCTTTTCTTTTTGAAATAGGGGACGGACTCATGAATAGTACTTCTTCAGCTTGTCCATGTTGATGGGCTTCGGCAGTTGATCTCCATCTAGGTCCGTGAGTTGTACCGCTCCTCCGGAGAATACCCTCTTGACTATGTAGGGGCCTATCCATCTTAGTCCCCACTTTCCCATAGGATTGAATGGTCTAGGATGATGTTCACACAGGACAAGGTCCACTTCTTTGATGTTTTTGGATTTGACTTTCTTGTTGAATGCTCGGGCCATTCTCCGTTGATACGCTTGGATATGCTCGACGGCTCGGAGTCGTCGTTCATCTAGCAGGGCTAGTTGTTCATAACGGCTTTCTAACCATGCGACTTCGTTCACTTGGTTTTCTAGGAGAACCCTTAGTGATGGTACTTCTAATTCGATTGGTAGCACTGCTTCCATCCCATAGGCTAGGGCATATGGGGTTTCATCGGTGGCAGTACGGATTGAAGTGCGGTAGCCCCAGAGTGCAAAAGGTAGATTGTCGGGACAGTCTCTGCCAGTCTTAGCAATTTTCCTAATGATGGTCTCAATGGTTTTGTTAGCATCTTCGACTGCTCCATTGGTTTATGGTCGGTATGGTGACGGCTGATGTCTCTCTATTTTGTACTCTGCAAGTAGTTGGTCGCACTCCTTCTCAAAGTTTGAGCCATTGTCAGATATCATCTCATGAGGTACCCCATACCGGCATATGCTATTGGTCTTAATGAACTCAGCCACCTTTCTGGCATTCAAGACTTTGTAGGATTGAGCCTTGATCCACTTAGTGAAGTAATCAACGGCGATTAATACGAATGAGTGCCCATTATGACCTGTCGGTGAAACTTTGCCAATGACGTCTATTCCCCATATAGAAAATGGCCAAGGGGATGTCATGGGGTATAACACAGACGGTGGTGCGCGTTGTAAGTTGGCATGTATCTGGCACTTGTGGCATTTCTTAACCATGTCGGTGCAGTCGGCTTCCATTGTGACCCAATAGTACCCTAGTCGGATGATTTTCTTTGCTAGCATATTGCCATTCATGTGGGTTCCACAGACTCCTTGATGGACTTGGTCCATGATTTCTATGGCTTCGTGTTCGTCGGCACAAAGTAGACACTGCTCGTGGTGTTTCTTGTAGAGGCGATCACCTATAATGATGAATTGGGCGGCAAACCGTTTGAGGGCTATCTTCGCTTTAAGTGATGCGTCTGATGGAAATGTTCTGTCTTGGAGGAAACGCCATACATCATAATACCAAGGTTTATCGTCCAAGGTATTTACGGAAATAGAGCCACACTCTTCTTTGCAGTCGTGCAGGTCTATGATTGAGTAATAAGCAGGGGTTGTCCGCCTCGCGACTTTGAAGGTTTTAACCTCAGTCCATTCGGGGATCTCCACAAGTGATGCTAGCATGGCTAGCGAGTCTGCCAAGCGGTTCTTATCTCTAGGAAGATAGTAGAAAGTGATCTCTCTGTAGTGTAGGATCTTGTACCTTCCATTTCTTGAGTGACTGATAGTTCGGTCACATTTGTTTCTAAGGCTGCTTCAAGCCCCGCTATGCAAGCTTTGTACTCGGCAATATTGTTAGTGGCCTTAAAGTCAAGGCGTATTGCAAGTGGAGTGTAGAAATCTGAGGGATCTACTAGTAACATGCCGATGCCATATCCCCGTTTATTGGCAGCGCCATCAAAAAATAATTGCCACTTATTTTCTGCTATTGCCAAGATGTCCTCATCAGGGAATCGCAGGTCTTCCCCCTTCGCTTCATCACATGGTGTGAGAGCCCGCGCTCGAACCGCCCTTTTTTTGGGGGATCCGCGCTCGGTTTCACACGAATGGTTTCCTCTCGAAGTTTTAATTTAATTGCAAGAGTCGCCACCTCACTTTATTTTAGGAAAAATGAAGAGAAAACCTTTTATTTGAGAAAGTGGGTTCGGGGGCTAAGTTACGTGAAGAGAAGGGGTTAGGCACTCTCCTCGCCCGTGATGGTGTCTAGCATGCATGCCTCTTAAGTTCATTTTATGCCTTGTTTTTATGCCTTAACAAAAGTGGTGATTTTATGTAAAAGGAGTCCTCCTATTATAGGTATGTTTGCTTAAACTCACAAATGAGAGCCGGTTTGGGTGGACTCTCACTTGGTTTTTGAAAATTGTTTTGAGCATTCATATCATGTAAAGGAAAGCACAAAAGAGGTGGGGGATTGATATTTACAATAGTGAGCAAAAAGGGAGACAAATCCCATATAAAAGTGAATGTTCAAACTCCGTCCCAAGTCAATTTAGGGACTGTTGTCCGCTTCTCTTTCTTGTAACTGCTCTTATACTTACACAATGTCACGACCCGAAATCTAGGCTCTATTTTATTAGTAATTAAATGATTATTATTTAATTATTTGCTTAATTGTTTATTTAAATTATTATTTATTTAAATATTATATGTGTGCATTTTATGTGTTATAATAATTATGCCTAGCATTTTATTTGGGTCATTTGGGTTAGTGTGGTATTGTTGGGTCTTAATTGTTAGTAGGGAGTGTAAGTAATTGCGTTAGTAGAATGGGAAGGGGCCTTAGTGTAACATTTTGAATCATTTCCCCTACACCCCTCACCTCCCTCACCTTCTCCCTCACTCTCACCATTCTCCCTGGAAACTCTCTCTCTCTCTCTCCCCTTGTTTAGGTAAGTTTCATCTTCTTCCTTCTCTCTTCATTTACTTCTTCTTCCTCTCATCTTCTCTCATTTCTTAAAACATGAACCATGCTTAGATCGTCGATAGGATCGTAGGAAGCCAAAAAGATTTGAATTCCGTCAACTTTGCGAAATCCGGGTAAGTTACTTTTCCCCCCTATTTTCATGCTAGAAATGCTACTCCATGTTTATTTGATGTTATGGATACTATTTATTGCATCTTGGGTTGATTTGGGAGTGATTGGCATTTTATTCATGTTTTTGGGAAATTTGGTATTTGAATCTTGGGTTGGTTGCTAGATGTGTTATTTGGCCCCATTACAAGTCTATAAGTGGTTTTGGTCCGTAGTGGTGTATATTGTAAGTCTTGGTTCCAAGTGTTTGTGAAATGGTGAAAGATTTGGGTTGGTTTGAGTTTTGGTTTGAAAATGGTAGAAACCCAGAAATTTGGCCGGAATTGGCCTTTCCGGGCAAGGAGGCGCGCGCACCCTCCCATAGGAGGCGCGCGCACCCTTAGGCCTCTCTTGAACAAAAAAAACCTTCTGTCCATTGGAGGCGTGCGCACCCTCCCATAGGAGGCGCGCGCACCCTCTCCTCCTCCAAAACATGATTTCCCTTCTGATCTAGGAGGCGCGCGCACCCCTCCCATAGGAGGCGCGCGCACCCTCTCCCCTGTTGTGAAATGTCTTTCTCTTTTTTTTGTCCAATCTTTCGAGGGCCATATCTTGTTCATCCGAACTCCGTTTTAGGCGTATAAATTACCGTTTTAAAGCTCTCCCTAAGCTCTTCGATATGAGTGAGTAAATTTGGTTAGGTGCTCAAATTAACTGGATCCTTGTGGTCAAATGTGATATGGGAATTGTGTTATCAATGTTATGATTCTTGGAACACTTTAATTGTGTGTTGTTGGTTCATCCCACTTTCTTGGTGACTTCTTGGTACGGTTCCCTACTTTGGAACCTTAAGTTGTTTATTTAAGCTAGTATTTATTACTTAGCATTTATTTGAAAGTCCAGCTGGTATTTTGTGTGTGTTTGGGCGATGCAAAACATTATGATGGCACGGCCAAGTCCATTGTGATGTTGACCATTGTTTTGCCCCATTATTACCCTCCTCCAGATTGGCCTTGGATGTGAGAAGAGCTAGCTCCTTTGTGTGCATTTTAGCTTTACTTGGAGCATGACTTTGTGGCATGTCTCCCGTCCCTTGTGACACTTCATTGGTTATTGGTTCCGGTACCGGGGTTTTCTCTTCGGCTTTCATGCTATTATGAAGATGATGATTTGTTGATTATTGAAGCTGCGCAGCGATCCTTTATTTGGATGTTCCGGTTTGGAAAACCTTGGCTATATCCTTTGTTATGTGTTTATTTCCGCTGCTATCTGTTATGTGATAAATGCTATGTGCTATGTGATATTTCTTACTGCTTATTGCTTCTTGCATCATAGCATGTCATGTAGTTGCATTAGTAACTTATTGAGATTTATCTCACCCCCCTTTTCTTTTATCTTTGTTTTCCTTAACCCCCCCCAGGTGCTAAGGATTAGTCTCGCTGATCACGAGAAAGAGGACGTCGAGAGTGGATCCATTCTTTTGGGGAAGGTTGATATAGGTTGGTTTATATTATGTAAATGTGTAACCATTTTGGGATAGTTGTACCAAACAATGACGTCACTAAGAATTGTATATTTGTATTTTGTTGGGCATAAACTTGTGGAAGTTTATGATAGTTGTAAATGGGTTTTATCAAACTTGGTTTTGTAAAACTTTGGATCATCACCTTTTGGTATCAAATGGAATTTTTAACTTCGGTATTTCACAGTTTTAGTTTTAGAGTCGACGTCCAGATCGCGGTCTCGGGCCCGCGGGGTCCGGGGTTGCGACACACAATCTGGAAAGTAAAGCTCAGGAAAAGTCTCTAACACATCAAGTATCAACCATGAATTTTCCTCTGATTTTAAGAGCATTTTATGGTGTCCAAATATGGCATGCAAGATAGAACTTTCAACAGCCTAGTCTGACAGATATGCATACATCCATAAAATATCCACTTTTGGCATCATGAAAACGGGGGAATCATGGGGAACACCAAACATGAGAGTTGTTCCTAACACATCAAAGTTAAGATCTGGAGAGTTTCAAGGCCATTGAGCAAGTTTAAGTCATACAAAACACCACTGACATTTGCCTGTCAGAGATGAACATGCACAGATCTGCAGATTAAGAGTCTAAACAATAAATGTAAAGCATAGCCCCAACGCATGGGAAAAGAGGTCTGAATATGGAGTGAGTGTTGTGGGGCTCTCTTGTGTGTTGTGTGTATTGTGTATGAAGTGTGGTAAGAACATATGTATGTGGTGTGTATGAGTTGTTGTCTCTATTGGAAATGGATGAGGGAGGTAGGTATATGGATGAGGGGGGTAGTGAATGATCTTTAGTCACCCTTGCTAGACCTTAGGAGGCCATTTAGGGGTCTACTACCCGGGTTGGTGTGGCTTGGCGTGGCCTTAATGTTGAGTTGAATGGCCATGTTGCTGATGGAACAAAATAGCAGATCTGTCAGGGCTGAGGAGCCGTACGTCTTGATGCTAGCCGTACTCCTTGTATTGAGCCGTACGGCTCTAGTGCATTTTACTGGGGAAATCAGATTTTGCCAAGTGTCGCGCTCTGGTTGGTCCAATCCTTATCCCATTGCCCAATCAACTCCAACCACTTGCTGTAATATGGTTGGCCTTCATCAATTCCTATTTGAATGTGTTAGACGTAGATGACTGCAAATATTGCTTCCGGTATTGGTTCCGCAACAGTCCAAGTTTTGTCCGTGTGCGTGCACAACGGTGTCCCAGTTGTCCGCGATCCCAACATGAAAGTTGCTTGAAATAATCTCGTGTCATGTCCGTGTATCTAAAATATGTTAATGAGAAAGGAATGACAATAATATATTTTTAAGTGCACAGAATGGATAATAACGAGCAGTTCTAGGGGTGCGGGCCCCATTTCAGGTCTCGCAGCTCAAAAATTAAAGTACATGCTTGTTTACTCGTTTTTTCGCTCTGATTAAGAATTTGAAGTCCGTTAATCCATTTGATGCACCGATAAGTCTCACGGCACTCCCGCATAGCCAAATCTGGGGCTTTAGGTCAATTTTAGGGTTTAGACCGATTAAAAGGGGTTTGATAAGGGGTACGAGATCGGGGTGTCTACAGAGCCCCTCGTCGAATCTCCTTGTAATGTAAAGGGGATTGTATGATCACTAAGAGACAAACGATCTCGTCTAGGGTGTAACGGCTGGGTCCAAAGTAAGACTTCCTACGTATCTCTTTCGAGAATCAAGCCTCTGTAGTTCTAACTCAAACAAAAAATCAAACTAACACAAACAATGGTCGGTACCGGGTGCCCGGTTTACCTACGTATCTCTTTCGAGAATCAGACCAATCGTAGTTAAGGTTTATTAAAGACAAGAAATTGCGGGGGATAGCATTGAGATGTGTTATCTCTTTGCTGGGGATTGCATCGAGATTCATTGTCTCTTTGCTAAGGAGGAGATTGACATGAGCAAATATTTATGAGAACGGGCGACTGAGCTCAAGTGCTTGAACTGCCTACGTATCCCTTGCGGGAATCAAGTCACAGCGTAGTTCTGAGGAGGTAATCTCGGGCGCCCGAGAAGACCAAGGTGAAACAACATGATTTCGAAAGGGGAACATACGACGCTGCGCAGTTCGGGGGAGGTAATCTCGGGTGCCCGAGAAGACCAGGGTGAAACAACATGATTTCGAAGGGGGAACATACGAAGCTGCAGTTCGGGGGAGGTAATCTCGGGTGCCCGAGAAGACCAGGGTGGAACAATATGATTTCAAAGGGGGAACATACGACGCTGCACAGTTCGGGGGAGGTAATCTCGGGTGCCCGAGAAGACCAGGGTGGAACAATATGATTTCAAAGGGGGAACATACGATGCTGCGCAGTTCGGGGGAGGTAATCTCGGGTGCCCGAGAAGACCAAGGTGGAACAACATAATTTCAAAGGGGGAACATACGACGTTGTGCAGTTCAAGGGAGGTAATCTCGAGCTCTCGAGAAGACCAAGAGGACACAATATGATTTCAAAGGGGGAACATACGATGTTGCGCAGTTCGGGGGAGGTATTCTCGGGTGCCTGAGAAGACCAGGGTGAAACAACATGATTTCAAAGGGGGAACATACGACGTTGCGCTGTTCGGGGGAGGTAATCTCAGGTGCCCGAGAAGACCAGGGTGAAACAACATGATTTAAAGGGGGAACGTACGACGTTGAGCAGTTCAGGGGAGGTAATCTTGGGTGCCCGAGAAGACCAGGGTGAAACAACATGATTTAAAGGGGGGAATGTACGACGTTGCGCAGTTCAGGGGAGGTAATCTCGGGTGCCCGAGAAGACCAAGGTGGAACAATATGATTTCAAAGGGGGAACATACGACGTTGCGCAGTTCGGGGGAGGTAATATCGAGTGCCCGAGAAGACCAAGGTGAAACAACATGATTTAAAACGCACAAATAAAAGCAAGGATACGCTGCATTCTGAGATGTGCTCAGATTCTTCTGCCTTTGCTTTGCTGTGTGATGAGATTTTTGTGTTTCACTATGCAGTGAACCATTGCTTTGTGTGATCCACTGGCACTGTGTTGAGTACTGCAACTTCATTTTGGATCCCTGTTCCTTCTAAAATAGTTTTTTATTATCTCACAGTCAGGCATCCCTGCTTTTGGAGTTGTTGTGTGATGAAGTTTTTGTGCTTCACTGTGCAGTGAACCATTGTTTTGTGTGATCCTTTGGCACTGTGTTGAGCGCTGCAACCTCATTTTGGATCCCTGTTCATCCTAAAAGAGTTTTTGATTATCTCACAGTCAGGCTTCCCTGTTTTTGGAGATGTTGTGTGATGAGATTTTTATGCTTCACTGTGCAGTGAACCATTGTTTTGCATGATCCTTTGGCACTGTGTTGAGCACTGCAACCTCATTTTGGATCCCTGTTCCACCTAAAAGAGTTTTTGATTATCTCACGGTCAGGCTTCCCTGTTTTTGGAGATGTTGTGATCATTGGCGATTGATGCCATGCCCGAATCTTTCGGCTTTGACTGAAGTCTCACGCATATCAGAAAAGATTACGAGATTAACTTGTATGCTAGGACCTGTAGGTTAGCTTTTCATGCAGTGGCAGATATGATGTGTAACTATAAAATTTGAATCATCTTTGTTTGAGGACAAGTTTATTTTCATTTTGAACTTGAGACACTAATCATTTGACTTAATGTGTGCAGTGAATGACATCAAATCATGAGATGACATGGCAATGCTTGAGGCATGATAATGATCATGGATGTGATAGTGTAGATACCCCGGGGAACCACGGCTTGGCTAGAGCGTGTGAATTACCTAGGATGTCTAATTGATTTTATGAGTCGCCACCCACGTTTTTGAGGAACGTAAGAAAACCTAATGTTTATGAGCCTAAGTTTGATTTACGAAAACAGAGATTCTTTGGGATGAGGGATTCGGGGGTTAGGTTACGAAATGGGAAGTACTTAAACACCCATTTCGCCCGAGCAAAGTCGGTCTTGTTTGTTCATAATTCACTTTTAAAGATAAATGCGTTCTTCCTATTAAAATGATGATAAAAGGGGTATTGAAGTTTGAAATGTAGGGAGGTGACTCCTAGGCCAATTCAATATAATGAAAGGACCGTTGGTGTCATGTCCCAAATGGTTTTGGGTGATTGCACATTTGATTGAAGAAGAAGAAGAAGAAGAGGAGAAATGTTTAAGACATTTACCTATAGTATTCTTCAAAGAGAACCTCTTGTAAAGCCTTGAAGAAGAGGTTGAATCCTTAGTTGAAGAAATCCCAAGAACAAGTCTAGGAAGTGAGTAAAAGGTCTAAAAGTAATGATGTCCAAGGTCCCCTCCAATGATGGATTGGAGGGGTTTTTATAGTTGAAAAAGGACTGTTTTTTGGAGCCAAACGGAGTCTCCAAGAAATCTTTCCCGGGCAAAATCGTGTATAATGAGCAAGGGAGAGATTCTTGGGCAGAATCTGTAACTGACACACCCCAGACGCGCGCGCATCCCACCTAGGCGGCGGAAGGCGCGCGCGTCTGGCCTCAAGGGGCGGAGGCGCGCGACTCTGAAAAGCAATTTTTGACAGAATGGACTAGAAAGTTAGAACTGTTATTCAATTTAGTCCCGTGACTTAACGGAGTCCGTCTGGAACTTAACCAAAGTAACAGAAACTAATAGAAAACACTTAAAAGAGGGAGAAACACAAAATCAAGTGTGCAATCGGGGTGAGCGGTCCAAGGTGGGGTGTCTACAGAGCCCCTTGGTGGCGTGGATTGCGAAGCAAACGCGCCGACGAAAGACAGACATCCGCCTAGGACATCACCAAGAAAAGGAAAAGACTCGATAAAAGTAAGAATTTGAAATTGCAGGGGATAGAGGTGTGCTCCCTTTGTGAGCGGCTTTGAGAGATAAGGGTGCGCTCCCTGTATGAGCGGCTTTGTCAATAGCGGGATCCTTTTGCTGACAATGGGATCTATTTGTTGGAAGCGGGATCTGTTTGCTGATAGCGGGATCCGTTTGCTGGAAGCGGGACCTGTTTGCTGATGGCGAGATCCGTTTGCTGGAGGCGGGACCTGTTTGCTTGCGACGAGATCCGTTTGCTGAAATGCGGGACCTGGAGGACCGTTTGCTGAAGTGTGGGACCCGGAGGACCGTTTGCTGAAGTGCGGGACCCGGAGGACCGTTTGCTGAAGTGCGGGACCCAGAGGACCGTTTGTTGAAGTGCGGGACCCGAAGGACCGTTTGCTGAATTGCGGGATCCGGAGGACCGTTTGCTGAAGTGCAGGACCCGGGGGACCGTTTGCTAAAGTGTGAGACCTGGAGGACCTTTTGCTGAAGTGCGGGACCCAGAGGACCGTTTGCTGAAGTGCGGGACCCGGAGGACCGTTTGCTGAAGTGCGGGACCCGGAGGACCGTTTACTTTGAATGGATGTAGATCTTGCTTGATAAGGAAACGGTGATTCTGTGGCTTACCCCGGACCAAATTGTTGTCGTGGGTCGTACTTTGATGTTGACTATTTGACTTTGACTTTTGATGGGGTGCGAGCACAGTTGACTGCGGAGTGCTTTGTGCTGGGGATGAATTGCAAAAACTGATTTTTGAGAAAAATAAAAGACACCCTACTTTGAGTGGGAGTTTCTATCTTATTTCAGTTTTTAGACATGCCTTAAGGGCGGACCAAATTAATGTGTGCCCAGCCGAGTGTTTGCTGTCGTCGTTTGAGCTTCTCTTGTTGCTGGGATTGATCTTTTCTGCAGGTTGAAGGCCCTGGAACGCCCGAGTGCTGTTCTGAACTGACAAAGGCTATTTCTGGATCCTTCTTCTACTTGGGACATGGGCGCTTCCTCTCTTGGAGACGGGACGCGCGCGCCTTGTAAACCGGTGTCGGGAGGCGCGCGCCTCTGGGAGGCAAAATTCAGGGCCTGACATTTGCTGACCAAAAGATTCCCCAATAGCTATAATATCAGCTTCTGGTCGATAATTCGATTCCAACAGCCCTTTTCTGCCATTTTTGAACACCGTTTTATTGCTCAATTTTGCTTGTGATCTTCTTTCCCATGGCTTCTAACCCTTTTAGTCTTGATGCCGAGGTTGTCAAGAGTCACGAGAAGGATTTATCGACCTTCGTGTATTCTTTCAAGACCCATCCTAAAAACGCTTTCATCAAAGATTTTGGGTTTCGAATTCTTTTCACTTTGCGGACATTGAAACCAGATTGGGACTTGTTGAAGGCTGCTGCAGCCTTTTGGGATTGTGATAGCCATACATTCAACTTTTCGGCTAATGAAATGGTGCCGACCGTCGATGATTTTGGGGCCATTCTGGGTATCCCTTTGGCCGGTCGGATTGCCGTCCCTAAGTACTACCGCGGTGTTGTTGACTCTTGGGTTGACCTTCTGAATCTCCATGTTGGAGAGGTGAAGAAGATGATGCACGGGACCGTTGTCGACATAACTGAGCTTCCGATGTTCTTCAGCTTGCATTCGGAAGATGTCGCGGTTCAGTCTTTCAAGAGAAATGCCATGGCGGTTTGCCTTTTCAGCGAGGTTCTGTTTGTCACCCCTCTGGGTACTGCGGATGCGCAGTTGGCTGAAATCGTGTTGCAGGCGAAAGGACAGCGATTTAGCATAATTCCGCTCATTGTAGGAGAGACCTTGCATGGTTTGGACGAATTACACCGTACGGGCGAGATGCGACGAGGAAGCCCCTTGTTTTTGACCATATGGCTTCGAGAGAATTTCAGGCTTTATGCGTCGGATGGCGACCTTTCTCCTTTTGCTGTTCATAGGCGACGGTTGCTGATTCGAGACATGACCGAGGAGGGTTGGAGGAGATTTTTTTGCTTCTCGTCTTACAGCTGACGTTGAGTGGTGTCCTTGGGTCTTCGCCCTTTTATGGAGTGGACCTTCGGTTTTCAGCATGTGGTTTTACCCGGATTGAAGGACTCTTCATTTTATCAGCCAGAACGGGTTTTGAGACAGTTCGGTCATCAGCAAATAATTCCTTTTCTGAAGAATGGGGTATTTCGTCCAGTTTCTTATATGGGTCCGGACTTCTCGAGTGAGCTTCAGTTGGCTTGGGGAGATGATCGTAACCATTGGGCTTCCGCTCCATTGCACCGGGGTAGTATTTTTCTTCCCGAGAGTTACTTGGATCATTTGCTTGGTACCGTCTACCGCGGCATTACTTGGGTAGATGCTCTTCGGGTTGAGTTGCTAGGAAAGGACTTTGAGCCCAGCAGTGCTTTGAGGTACAAGGAAGCTGCTGCCGATGTGAACAACATTCCGACCGACCATTTTGGTACCCCTTTGGATGACTTTTATGCTCGGAGGCGCTCTGTTGCGCAGAAGATATCGGTCCGTATCAGCGTCCCTAGGCCTCCCAAGAAGAGTAGGATTGATGGTCGCTCGGGTGGTCCTTCAAAGGCCAAGAGAAAATTAGATTTTTCCTAGTACCCCCAAGAGATTGAAATTAGAATAGACCACTTGTTTAGGATTTAATGTTTTAATGTCTTTTAATAGCTCAACATTTCCATTGTAATGATAAAAATAATTTAAGAAATGAATAAAAATTGCATCTCGTTAATTTTGAAATGATTTGGGTATTTTTTTATGTTTTAGACCGCACCCGAAGGTTGCCTACGTTCCTCCAGTGTAGAGGCTCAGGTCTCCGTAGTTCAAACAAACGAAGACCATTTTTTTTTATTTCTTTTTTTGTGTGCACCCTGTTTTTTGCCTAGACCACCCTTTCGGGTTTTCAATCTAGCGGGCTTCTTTTTTGCACGTGCTCTAATTTTTGCCTAGGCCGCCCTTGCGGGTTTTCAACCTAGCGAGATTTTTTTTTTTTTTTTTTTTTTTTTTTTTTTTTTTAATGGTCTTCGTTTATTAGACGTAAAATTTCTTTAATTTGTCGAGGTTGACTTCCTTCGGCAGCTGATCTCCGTCTAAATCCACGAGTCGGACTGCACCGCCGCTTAATATCTTCTTGACCACGTACGGACCGATCCATCGGGGTCCCCATTTTCCAAGGGGGTTCATGGCATTAGGAGGGTGTTGTCTTAGGACCAAATCTCCCACACTGATGTTTCGGGGCTTCACCTTTTTGTTGAAAGCCCTAGCCATTCTTTGTTGATAGGCCCTCGTACGTTCGATTGCCCTTAGCCTTTTCTCGTCGAGTAGGGCTAGCTGTTCATATCGACTTTGCATCCAATCGACTTCATTGACTTGGTTCTCGAGGAGGACCCGTAGGGATGGAACTTCGAGCTCTATTGGTAGTACAGCTTCGGAACCATGTACCAGTGCGTAAGGAGTTTCTCCAGTCGCTGTCCGTATTGACGTGCGGTAGCCCCATAACGCTAGAGGTAGCTTTTCGGGCCAATCCCTTCCAGTGGAGGCCATTTTCTTCACAATGGTCTCGATTGTCTTATTAGCTGCCTCGACCGCGCCGTTTGCTTGAGGGCGGTATGGAGATGACTTGTGCTTAGTAATCTTGTATTCTACCAGGAGTGCGTCCATCTCTTTCTTAAAGTGAGAACCGTTGTATGAGATGATCTCATGAGGGACGCCGTATCGGCACATGATGTGGGTTTTCACGAATTCGGCCACTTTCTTGGCGTTGAGAACTCGGTAAGCCTGTGCTTCGACCCATTTTGTAAAATAGTCCACGGCTACTAGGACGAAAGATTGTCCGTTGCTGCCAGTAGGGTGGAATTTACCAATGATGTCTATGCCCCAACAAGAGAAAGGCCAAGGCGTGGCCATATTGTAAAGCTGTGAGGGTGGAGCGTGCTGTAGATTGGTATGGAATTGGTATTTGGCGCACCTCTTGACTTTCTCGACGCAGTCCCTTTCCATGGTACTCCAATAATAACCCATGCAGAGTATCTTCTTGGTCAACCTAAACCCGTTCATGTGGGGCCCACATTCACCTTCGTGGATCTCATGCATTATTTCTTGAGCTTCGGTCTCATTTGCGCATAGGAGGTTGATCCCTTCGTGGTGCCTTTTGTAGACTCGGTCCCCAATCAGTACATATAGGGAGGCTAGTCTTTGCAATGCCATTTGAGACTTCTTATTTCTATTCTCAGGATAAGTACCATCCTTGAGGAAACTCATGATATCCGCATACCACGGGGAGTTTGCTTGGACCTTGTTGATCTCGATTCTCATGCAGTATGCCAGACTGCTTCGTCGGGAAATTTTGAAGGGTTTCACCATTTTACCCTCAGGTATTTCGACCAGTGAAGCGATGGTAGCTAGTGCATCAGCGAAACGGTTTTTATCCCTTGGTAGGTAGTTGAAGGTGATTTCTTGAAACTGTTAAACCAACCATACCGTTGCAGAGTCGAGTCTTGAATTTTCCATTTTCCAGATGTCTGATTGATGATGAGCAAGGAATCACCAAATACTTCTAAACTTGTGACATTTCTCTCGAGGGCTGCTTCGAGCCCCGCTATGCATGCTTCGTACTCAGCGGTGTTGTTGGTGGCTTCAAATTTGAGGCGGATAGCGATTGGAGTATACATGTCCTTAGGATCAACAAGTAACATCCCTATGCCATATCCATGCTTATTGGCTGCGCCATCGAAAAAAAATTGCCACTTATTTTCCTCTGTTGTAGCACAAATTAAATGCTCGTCGGGGAACTGTACATCTTCCCCCTTCACTTCGTCACACGGAAATTCAGCAAGATGATCACTGAACACTTTCCCCCTGATGGATTTGAGTGTGACGTAAGTGATATCGTAGCCGGCGAGCATAAAATACCATTTGGCTATTCTTGTTGACATGAAAGGCTTCTCGAAGATGTAACGGAGCGGGTCCACTTTTGCTACCAACTTGATTGGGAAGGCCTCCATGTAATGCTTGAGCTTTTGAGTAACCCAAACCAATGCAGCACAAGACTTCTCTAAGACAGAGTAGTTCTTTTCAGCTCCTTGAAACCGGCGGCTGACAAAGTAGATAGCATTCTCTTTTGTGGAGTCTCGCTGTTCTTGTGCTAACATAGCCCCTAGGGCTTCATCATTGACAGTGGGATAGAGCAAGAGAGGCTTCTCTTTGTGCGGTGGAACCAAAACTGGAGGGCATGTCAAGTAATGCATCACTTGGTCGAAGGCTTCTTGGCACGCATCGGTCCATTCTAGAGCCACATTCTTTTTGAGTAGCTTGAAGATCGGCTCACACATGGAAGTGAGTTGGTGCACAAATCGACTGATGTATTGAAGTCTGCCCATGAAACCTTTGATTTCTTTCTGCGTCTTTGGGGGAGGCATGTCAATGATTGCCTTGATCTTGGAGGGATCGGCTTCAATTCCTCTTTCAGTGACCATGTAACCTAGAACCTTTCCTCTGACTGTAGCGACCCCAAAACCCGTTTATATTTATTTTATATTTTTGGAGATTTTTATTTGACTTATATGTGCATTTTATGTGTTGCATCATATTTTATGATTTGCATATCATACTTGATTATTTGTGTTATTTACTTAGTTAGTAAAAATAATGATTAAAGGAGTTAAATGATTAAGTTGAAACTTTAGGGTCCTAGTTGAAAATGTAAGTTTAGGGGCTAAAGTGTTAACTTTGAAAGTTGGGTGACCAAAATGTAAAAATTTGGTAAAAGGTGGATATAACTAGTTGCTTCCTTCCTTCTCTGTGTCATTTGTTTCAGCAACTTCCCTCTTCTGTTCCTAGGGTTAAAGAAAAAAAGGTAAGTTCGACCCATTTCGATTTAATTTCTTTTATTTACTTACCCGTTTTAAAAACTAATTATATAAAAATGATCAGGGCGTCGAGTAGGTCATTTCTAGCCGAACAAAACTTATTTCAGCGATACTTTTTCCGGAACTAGGTAGTTACTAATTCCCCTTTAAATGTTAAAATAGTCATATATGCTATATATGATACTCCTACTTGTTAATTTTGTGTTTTGGGTAATATTTGCTATACTTGTAATTTTGGGACAAAAGGAGTATATGGGAATTGTTTCAGCTGAGTATGGTATTGGTTTGGAGCTCAAATTGAACTCTAATGAAAGTTGTTAAGAAAGTGTCTAAGTTGTGTAGTATATATGTTATGCTTGTGGACGAAGGAGTAAAAATGAACTAGGGAAAAATCTGGGATTTGGCCCAAATATAGGAGGAGGCGCGCGCACCCTCTATAAGGAGGCGCACGCATCCATTTTTGTCATCTTAGGCAAGAATTGACTGGAGGAGGGAGGCGAGCGCATCCTCTTTGGATGAGGCGCGCGCACCTTAAGTGAATCAACAATAGTGAAGTTCTGGTCCTAGGAGGCGCGCGCACCCTAAGGGGGTGAGGCGTGCGCATCTCCCCTGTTTCCAAGGTTTGATAGTTTGTGTGATTTGGGGTATAAGAGGACAAGTGTTTTTGTGATCCTTGAGGTTGTTTATGACTTAAACATGAATGTGTATGACTTTTATGTCGTTGATGAAAAGATTTGGTTGTGACTAAATGTCCTTTTTGTGGACTTGTTATAAGGAATCTTTGTGTGCATCTTGTGATGTATTTGGCATAGTTCCTTCTTGGATTAAATGCCCGGGTTGTGTTTAGCAAGTATTCATTACTGTGCTTCTTGTTAAAAGTCCAGCTGGTCTTGTTGTGGAGTCAGCCAATGGAAAAATTATAGTGGTACAGGTAAGTCCACTATAAGGTTTTCCATTGGAGCTTGTGAGTCAGGCAGTGGGAGAATTATAGTGGCACACAAGCCAAGTTCACTATAAGATGTCCACTGTGCCTTCTAGTTTCCCAGTCCAGATTGGCCTTGGATGGGATGAATTGCTCCCTTTGGTGAGTATTTGGGTTATGACTTTGTGTCATATTTCCCTCTCTGGTTACTTGGTTCTATTGGTTATGGTTTGGTTTTCGGGATCCCGACGGCTTCAGCTATTTATGCTGCTCAGATGGTTTTCTCTGATGGGTTTCTCAGATGGTATTCTCATCAGTTATGGTTATTGGTTAAACCTTGGCTTTGGTATCCACCGGAGTGTGGGCAATGTGATATATGTGATATATGAGTTGATGTTATATGCTATATGCTTACTTGTTGATATTGTTTCTTTATGATCATCATATCAGCATGTAACGTAGTTGCATTTTAGTAGCTTACTGAGATTTATTCTCACCCTTATTTGTTTACTGTTTTAGATAAAGGCGGGTCCAGGGCATAGGACACTTGGCACGGGAGACGTTGTTTGGTAAGAGTTGGGACTTGTTTTGTTGAAGGTTACATTATGTAAATGTAAACCCTTTGGGTAGAGTACCCGTACTTTCTTATGGTCACATCTATTTTGGTAAACGTTGATGTATGTATATTTGTTTAAAAGTTTGTAAGCCTTTGGCTAAGTACTTCCGCTGTGAAAGTGTTTGTAAAAGTTTGTTTCAAGTAAGTGAAGTCTTTGAACTTCAAGTGTGTAATTGTTCCACTTTCTAAAAGGACATTTCGAAAAAATTTTCTAAAAGGTTTTATAACGTCTTCCGTTCGTGTCCCGAGCGTGGGGCCAAGTAGGACCACGGGTACGGGGCACGACAGTTGGTATCAGAGCTAGGTTGTAGATGGTCTAGAATGACTGAATGACTAGGAGGGTAGTAGAGTATAGAGTGAGTAACGTTGAGGTTTGATGCAGGTATTCATTAAAAATGGGTGAAACTGACGGAGATCAGGCTGGCTCTTCGGGGCAAGGGGATGCCAGAGAAGAGGCTCGAATTATGTTTCAGGGAATGTTTGAAGCAGCGATGAAAACTATAAATGATCAGAGGCAAGAAAGGGAACATGTACCACCCAGATATGGCCTAGAACAGTTTTTGAAAATGAAGCCTATGGAGTATGATGGAGAGCCCGATGTATCTAAAACTGAAAGGTGGATTGAATCGATGGAAAAGATCTTTGATGCTTTGAGATGTTCGGAGGAAGATCAAGTCAGGTTTGCTACCTATAAACTGAATGGAGCGGCTGAGCATTGGTGGAAAGCTTTGAAAACAAAATGGGATGAGACTCATGTACCTTACACTTGGGAGAATTTTTGGGAAAGTTCAAAGAACACTTCATTCCTCGAGTAGATCAAGACAGGAAGGAGATGGAATTTCTTAACTTGGAGCAAGGTTCTATGTCAATTGCTCAGTATTCAGCTAAATTCTCAGAGTTGTCCAGGTATTGTACTCACCTAGTGGCAACAGAGGAGAGGAAGGCTACAAGGTTTGTGAAAGGTTTGAAAAACCGTGATTAGAACTCAACTAGTATCCCATAAGTTGCAAGATTTCAGGATGCAGTGGATCGAGCTTACCAGGTGGAGCATGACATTGAGGAACATAAAAGGAAAATGGAATGTTAGGCGCTGGGAAGCAAGTTAGGCAACCACAACGTGGTGATAATCGAGGAAAATCAAGGTGGATCTTCACAATTTAAAGGGTCTTCTCAAAGACAGTCAGGTAACAGAAATCAAAGTAACACTTCAGGGAGTCAAAGCAGAGGAGTTTGTAATTATTGTCAGAAGAAGGGCATTCAGAAGAGAGATGTTGGAAGAAGCAGGGCAAGTGTTTGAACTGTGGTCAGTTAGGACATTTTCAGAGGATTGCCCTAAGTATAGGATGCAAGCATCGGGAAGTGTGGTTGGGTCCTCTCAGGGTCAGAAGAGGGATTCCTCAGGCAAGCCTAAGGTTCAGGGTCGTGTCTTTGCTATTTCTCAGCAGCAGGCTTCGGAGTCCTCTAATGTGATAGGAGGAATTATTCTGTGTCTAGTTTGAGGGCACGTACACTTATAGACCCTGGCTCATCGCATTCTTATGTGTCTTTGCATTTTGCTTCTCGATTGCATAAGTCTTCTGAATCTCTGCCTTATGTGTTAGAGGTGTCAACTCCTATAGGGGAGTGTTTGGTGACTAATGAGGTGTTGCATTCTTGTGATGTGCATATACGTGAGCATGTTTTACCTGCTGATTTAGTTATCTTACCATTACAAGATTTGGATTTATCTTGGGTATGGATTGGTTGGGTAAATATCATGCGTCTGTTGATTGTGCTAATAAAGTGGTCACATTTTCTATCCCTAATGTTCCTAAATTTTCTTTTGAAACTGTTACCTGGGGTAGAGAGATTCGAATTATTTCTTATATGAAGGCTAGAAAGTTGTTAAACCGTGGTTGTGCGGGGTATTTGGCTAGTGTTTTGGATACTACTAAAAGGGTTCCTGATATTGAGGATGTGCCTATTGTTAAAGAATTTTCAGATGTATTTTCTTCTGAGTATGCTATGCCTCCTGACCGGGAAATAGAGTTCTGTATTGACTTACTTCCAGGTACGGCTCCTATATCTGAGGCACCTTACAGAATGGCCCCAGCTGAATTGAAAGAGTTGAAGGTTCAGTTGCAAGAGTTACTTGATCGAGGATTCATTCGTCCTAGTGTATCCCCGTGGGGAGCTCCAGTATTGTTTGTTAAAAAGAAAGATGGGTCCTTGAGGCTGTGTATTGATTACAGAAAGCTGAATCAGGTAACTATAAAGAATAAATATCCGCTTCCTCATATTGATGATTTATTTGATCAACTTCAAGGGTCAGTTGTCTTTTCAAAACTTGACTTGAGGAGTGGGTACCATCAGTTGAAAATCCGTTCTGAAGACATTTCTAAAACTGCTTTTCGTAGTAGATATGGCCATTATGAGTTTCTTGTTATGCCTTTCGGGTTGACTAATGCTCCGGTTGTTTTTATGGATATGATGAACAGAGTCTTTAAACCTTATCTTGATACCTTCGTGGTTGTATTTATTGATGATATTCTGGTTTATTCCAAGTCCCGGGAGGAGCATGAACAGCATTTGCGAATGGTTTTATCTATTCTTCGTGAGAAACAGTTGTTTGCTAAATTCAGTAAATGTGCTTTTTGGCTCAATGAAGTATCTTTTCTTGGGCACGTGATTTCGAATAAAGGTATATCAGTTGATCCATCCAAAGTTGAGGCTATTGTGAATTGGAGGAGGCCAGAATCAGTTACAGAAATTCGAAGTTTCTTGGGGTTAGCTGGGTACTACAGAAGGTTCATTGAGGGGTTTTCTAAGATTGCAACTCCCTTGACTCAGTTGACTCGAAAGAATATTCCTTATGTGTGGGATGAAAAGTGTCAAGCTAGTTTTGAAGAGTTGAAGAAGAGATTGACTACAGCTCCTATTCTCGCCCTACCTAATGGTAATGATGATTTGGTAATCTATAGTGATGCTTCTAAAGAAGGACTCGGGTGTGTATTAATGCAGAATGGAAGGGTGATTGCATATGCTTCGAGGAAGTTGACTCCGAGTGAGCAGAATTATCCTACCCATGATATGGAGCTTGCAGCTATTGTCTTTGCATTACACAAGTGGAAACATTATCTTTATGGGGCAAAGTTTGAGATTTTCACAGATCATCAGAGTTTAAAGTATCTTTTCTCCCAGAAAGAGTTGAATAATAGACAACGAAGATGGATGGAGCTATTGAAGGATTACGATTGCACCATTTCTTATCATCCGGGCAAGGCAAATGTGGTAGCTGATGCTATTAGCCGGAAGTCTTATGTAGCTTCATTGATGGTGCGGGAATGGAAGATGTTGGAGGATGCTCGAGATTGGAGTACTTATGAATCAAAGCATGGAGCTATTTTTGCGAACATTCGAGTATTTCCAACTTTAGTTCAACAAATAAAGGAAGCTCAGAAGGATGACCCGGAATTGGTAAAAATTATGGATAAAATCAAAGATGGTAAATTTGAGGATTTCTCACTCAGTTCTGAAGGGGTATTGACTTTCAGAGGTCGGTTGTGTGTGCCTAATGTTGATGGGATTAAACACCAAGTTCTTGATGAAGGCCATAAATCAAGGTATACTATTCATCCCGGGAGTACTAAAATGTATCAGAATTTGAAGCAACACTTTTGGTGGAATAATATGAAGAGAGAGATAGCGGATTATGTATCCAAGTGCTTAACATGTCAACAAGTTAAAGCTGAACATCAAAGGCCTGCAGGATTGCTTCAACCGTTAGAGATTCCGGAATGGAAGTAGGAACATGTTACTATGGATTTTGTGACAGGATTACCTCGTACTCGAAGAAGGTTTGATGCAGTTTGGGTGATTGTTGATAGATTGACAAAGTCTTCTCATTTTCTACCTATTGAGATTGGTTATTCTATGGAAAAGCTTGCAACCTTGTATATTAATGAGATCGTGAGGTTACATGGAGTTCCAGTGAGCATTGTATCTGATCGTGACCCTAGATTCACATCTCGGTTTTGGCAAGCGTTTCAGAAGGCTTTGGGTTCAGAGTTGAGGTTTAGTACAGCTTTTCATCCTCAAACAGATGGCCAGTCCGAGAGAACTATCCAGATTCTTGAGGATATGTTGAGGGCTTTCTCAGTTGATTTTTCAGATTCGTGGGATATTCATTTGCCTCTCGTAGAGTTTGCTTATAATAACAGTTTTCAGTCCAGTATTGGGATGACTCCTTATGAAGCTTTGTATGGGAGGAAATGTCGGTCTCCTATCTGTTGGGATGAAGTGGGAGAAGCCAAGATTTGGGGTGTTCAGATGGTTAATGATTCAGTTGAGAAGGTTAAACTTATTCGAGATCGTTTGAGTACTGCCCAGAGTAGACAGAAAAGCTACGCTAATCATCGGAGGCGAGACCTTGAGTTCGAAAAGGGTGACTTTGTGTTCTTGAAGGTTTCCCCTAAGGTTGGTATTCGAAGATATGGAAAGAAAGGCAAGCTTGCTCCGAGGTTTATTGGTCCATTTGAGATTCTTGGAAGAGTGGGGGATCGGGCTTATCGTCTTGCATTACCTCCTTCTCTTGATAAGATCCATAATGTGTTTCATGTTTCTATGCTTCGGAGGTATGTGTATGATTCTTCTCATGTTTTATCTGAGGTTCCCGAGGATATTGAGCCGAGTATGTCTTATGAGGAACATCCGGTCCAAGTCATTGATTCGAAGGTGCAAGAATTGAGAAACAAAAGTATTCCTCTTGTTCGAGTTGTGTGGAGGAATCATAATGTGGAGGAATCGACTTGGGAACTTCGGGAGGAGATCGAGAGGAAGTACCCTTGGTTGTTTGAGGCCTCGGTAAGTAACCCTAAAATTCGGGACGAATTTTCTTTAAGGGGGAGTGATTGTAGCGACCCCAAAACCCGTTTATATTTATTTTATATTTTTGGGGATTTTTATTTGACTTATATGTGCATTTTATGTGTTGCATCATATTTTATGATTTGCATATCATACTTGATTATTTGTGTTATTTACTTAGTTAGTAAAAATAATGATTAAAGGAGTTAAATGATTAAGTTGAAACTTTAGGGTCCTAGTTGAAAATGTAAGTTTAGGGGCTAAAGTGTTAACTTTGAAAGTTGGGTGACCAAAAGTAAAAATTTGGTAAAAGGTGGATATAACTAGTTGCTTCCTTCCTTCTTTGTGTCATTTGTTTCAGCAACTTCCCTCGTTCTGTTCCTAGGGTTAAAGAAAAAAAGGTAAGTTCGACCCATTTCGATTTAATTCTTTTATTTACTTACCCGTTTTAAAAACTAATTATATAAAAATGATCAGGGCGTCGAGAGTAGGTCATTTCTAGCCGAACAAAACTTATTTCAGCGATACTTTTTCCGGAACTAGGTAAGTTACTAATTCCCCTTAAATGTTAAAATAGTCATATATGCTATATATGATACTCTACTTGTTAATTTTGTGTTTTGGGTAATATTTGCTATACTTGTAATTTGGGACAAAGGAGTATATGGGAATTGTTTCAGCTGAGTATGGTATTGGTTTGGAGCTCAAATTGAACTCTAATGAAAGTTGTTAATGAAAGTGTCTAAGTTGTATAGTATATATGTTATGCTTGTGGGACGGAAGGAGTAAAAATGAACTAGGGAAAAATCTGGGATTTGGCCCAAATATAGGAGGAGGCGCGCGCACCCTCTATAAGGAGGCGCACGCATCCATTTTTGTCATCTTAGGCAAGAATTGACTGGAGGAGGGAGGCGAGCGCATCCTCTTTGGATGAGGCGCGCGCACCCTTAAGTGAATCAACAATAGTGAAGTTCTGGTCCTAGGAGGCGCGCGCACCCTAAGGGGGTGAGGCGTGCGCATCTCCCCTGTTTCCAAGGTTTGATAGTTTGTGTGATTTGGGGTATAAGAGGACAAGTGTTTTTGTGATCCTTGAGGTTGTTTATGACTTAAACATGAATGTGTATGACTTTTATGTCGTTGATGAAAAAGATTTGGTTGTGACTAAATGTCCTTTTTGTGGACTTGTTATAAGGAATCTTTGTGTGCATCTTGTGATGTATTTGGCATAGTTCCTTCTTGGATTAAATGCCCCGGGTTGTGTTTAGCAAGTATTCATTACTGTGCTTCTTGTTAAAAGTCCAGCTGGTCTTGTTGTGGAGTCAGCCAATGGAAAAATTATAGTGGTACAGGTAAGTCCACTATAAGGTTTTCCATTGGAGCTTGTGAGTCAGGCGGTGGGAGAATTATAGTGGCACACAAGCCAAGTTCACTATAAGATGTCCACTGTGCCTTCTAGTTTCCCCAGTCCAGATTGGCCTTGGATGGGATGAATTGCTCCCTTTGGTGAGTATTTGGGTTATGACTTTGTGTCATATTTCCCTCTCTGGTTACTTGGTTCTATTGGTTATGGTTTGGTTTTCGGGATCCCGACGGCTTCAGCTATTTATGCTGCTCAGATGGTTTTCTCTGATGGGTTTCTCAGATGGTATTCTCATCAGTTATGGTTATTGGTTAAACCTTGGCTTTGGTATCCACCGGAGTGTGGGAAATGTGATATATGTGATATATGAGTTGATGTTATATGCTATATGCTTACTTGTTGATATTGTTTCTTTATGATCATCATATCAGCATGTAACGTAGTTGCATTTTAGTAGCTTACTGAGATTTATTCTCACCCTTATTTGTTTACTGTTTTAGATAAAGGCGGGTCCAGGGCATAGGACACTTGGCACGGGAGGACGTTTGTTTGGTAAGAGTTGGGACTTGTTTTGTTGAAGGTTACATTATGTAAATGTAAACCCTTTGGGTAGAGTACCCGTACTTTCTTATGGTCACATCTATTTTGGTAAACGTTGATGTATGTATATTTGTTTAAAAGTTTGTAAGCCTTTGGCTAAGTACTTCCGCTGTGAAAGTGTTTGTAAAAGTTTGTTTCAAGTTAAGTGAAGTCTTTGAACTTCAAGTGTGTAATTGTTCCACTTTCTAAAGGACATTTCGAAAAATTTTCTAAAAGGTTTATAACGTCTTCCGTTCGTGTCCCGAGCGTGGGGCCAAGTAGGACCACGGGTACGGGGCGCGACACTGACGACCCCAAAAGTGCACTTTGCGGGATTGAGTCTCATGTTGTGTTGTCGAAGCCTTTCAAAGAATTTGCGAAGATCGATTAAATGTTGACCATTGGTTCCCTTCGAATGGATGATCATGTCGTCTACATAGACCTCAATATCTTTATGAATCATGTCATGGAATAGATCCGTAACAGCCCTCTGGTAAGTAGCCCCAGCGTTCCTTAGCCCGAACGGCATGACTGTGTAGCAGAAGGTCCCCCACAGAGTTGTGAAAGCTGTCTTGTGTTGATCCTCTTCGGACATGAGAATCTGATTGTAACCGGCAAAACCGTCCACAAATGAGCGGACTTCATAGTTGGCAGTTGAATCGACGAGCATGTCGATGTTTGGTAGTGGAAAATCATCTTTCGGGGAAGCTTTGTTCAAATCCCGGAAGTCCAAACAAACTCGAACCTTGCCGTTTACCTTTCTGACTGTCACGATGTTGGCTAGCCAAGTCGGATACTCAATGACTTTGATGAACCCACACTGAGGAGCTTTTCAATCTCTTCTTGACTTGTAGAGACCATTCTGGCTTGATCTTTCGGAGCTTCTGCTTTACTAGCTTAGCGTCCTCTCTGATCGGAATCTGTGCTCCGCGACCTTTCTGTCCAAACCCGGCATGTCTCTGTACGACCATGCGAATATATCCACGAATTCTCTGAGCAGTGCAGTCAATCTGTCTTTGTCTTCCCCCTTGAAGAAGCTGCCAATCTTCATTTCTTTCGGCTCTTCGTCGGTACCCAGATTAACAACATGCAATTCCTCATCAGCCCCTGGACCATTTTCACCACGACAACGAACCTGTTGAGCTAGTTCATTTAGGTATGTTATGTTCTCGTGGTCTATTTCATCATAATTTGAATCGTTATTAACTTGTTCATTAAGTTCGTTATTAGTTAATTCATCATTTATGATGTTTGCAATCTCGGGGTACTGTAGATACCCCGGGAAACCACGGCTTTAGGCTAGAGCGGTGAATTATCCTAGGATGTCTAACTTGTTTTAGATTGTTTAGAGTCGCCACCTATGTTTTGAGGAACATAAGAAAAACCTATTGATTATAGCCTAAGTTTGATTACGAAAACAGAGATTCTTTGTTTTGAGGTTCGGGGGTTAGATTACGAGATGGGAAGTACCGAAACACCCATCTCGCCCAACTAAAGTTGGTCTTGCTTGATCAAAATCTACATGAATAATAACGTTCTTCTTCTTCTTCTTCTTTAAGTCATAAAAGGGGGGGGGGTTTAAATAGAGTTTGGAATGTAGGAGATAACTCCTTAACCAACCTCAATGAGATGAGGTGATCATTAGAGTCATGTCCCAAAATGATTTGGGTGATTGCACATTTGATTAGAGTAAAGAGAGAGAGAGGAGATGAAGTAGAAAAGAAAGGAAAAGATGGACTTTTACCTACAATTTGAAGAACTTCAAATATTGCTTGATGAGATCCTTGGAGAACCTTTAGAAAGTTTGTAAGTTCAATTTTCAGTCTTGAAAATGGGAGTAAAGGGAGGTTATAGGTGAAAGAGGGGTGTTTTTGGTGCCAAAACTCAGTCACCAAGAAATCCTTCCCGGGCAAAATCCTGTAAATTGAGCAAGGGAGAGAATCCTGGCCAGAAATCTGTAACTGACGCCCAGAGGCGCGCGCTTCCTGCTTTAGGGACGGGAGGCGTGCGCGCCTGACTCCTCCTGTCGGAGGCGCGCGACTCAGAGAAGGAAATTTTGACAGAATGGACTAGAAAGTCAGCCCTGTCATTCAGTTTAGTCCCTGGACTTAACGAAGTCAGTCAGGAACTTAACGGAAGTGACAGAAACTAACGAGAAACACTTAAAATGGCGAGAAAACACAAGATCAAATGTGCAATCGGGGTGAGCAGTCCAAGGTGGGGTGTCTACAGAGCCCCTCGGCGACGTGGATTGCAAAGCAAAACGCGTCGACGAAAGTTAAAAACACCCGCCGAGGACATCACCAAGAAAAAAGCAAAGACTCGATGAAAGCAAGAATTTGAAATTGCGAGAGAGAGTGGTGCGCTCCCTGTGTGAGCGGCTTTTGTTGATAGAGGGGGTGGCATGATTCGTTAGGTGAACCTGCCGGCTAAATATCTTGAATGAGGCCGTTAGTGAACCTTTTGAACGAGGCTGTTGGTGAACCTTTGAGAGGCCGTTAGTGAACCTTTGAAGAGGCCGTTAGTGAACCTTTGAGGAGGCCGTTAGTGAACCTTTTGAGGACGAATCCGTTAGTGAAATCCGTTGATGAGGCCGTTAGTGAACCTTTGGAGACGAATCCGTTAGTGAAATCTGTTGAAGAGGCCGTTAGTGAACCTTTGAGGAGGCCGTTAGTGAACCTTTGAGGAGGCCGTTGGTGAACTTTGGGAGAGGCCGTTAGTGAACCTTTGAAGAGGCCGTTAGTGAATCTTTGAGGAGGCCGTTAGTGAACCTTTTGAGGACGAATCCGTTAGTGAAATCCGTTGATGAGGCCGTTAGTGAACCTTTGAAGAGGCGAATCCGTTAGTGAAATCCGTTGATGAGGCCGTTAGTGAACCTTTGAAGACGAATCCGTTAGTGAAATCCGTGATGAGGCCGTTAGTGAACCTTTGAAGAGGCCGTAGTGAACCTTTGAGGAGGCCGTTAGTGAACCTTTAAGGACGAATCCGTTAGTTAAATTCGTTGATGAAATATTGCTTTGAAGTCTCGTGCCACTTGGAGTCACACTTGACTTCTTTTTGAATTGTGGGGTGCGGGTACAGTTGACCGCGACCAGAAAAATGTTCTTCCGCTGGGGATGAAATGTTGAGATTGACCCTTGAGGGGGGTATGGCACCCGTGACAGAACTTAGGGAGTTTGGAATCCGGAGGATGGACAGCCTACTTTTGAGTGGGAGTTTCTATCCTACTTTTGATTTTTTGACATGCCTTAAGGGCGGACCAGAAGAAGGTGTGCCCAACTGGGTGTCCGAGGACCGGGACTGTGTCTTGATTTAGGCTGGAGATCTTTGACAAGGCCCTTTTCTGAAGTGATCTGGACTTGGGAGGCGCGCGCTTTCCTCTGTGGGCTTGGGACGCGCGCGCATTTGAGACCGCTGGCGGGTGGCGCGCGCGTCTGGGAGGCGAAATTCCGGGCTTGACATTTGCTGGCCAAAAGAAACCCCAACAGCTATAATATCACCTTCTGTTCGACCACTTGATTCTCACAGCTCCTTTCTGCCATTTTGAACATCATATTATTGCTCAACTTTGCTTGTGATCAACATTTTCCATGGCTTCCAATTCTTTTGTTCTTGATGCCAAGGTTGTTAGTGGTTATGAAAAGGACTTGGGCACTTTCGTGTATTCTTTCAAGACCCATCCCAAGAAGGCCTTTATTAAAGACTTCGGGTTCCGAATTCTTTTCACTTTACGGACGTTGAGGCCATATTGGGATTTGCTGAGAGCTACCGCGGCTTTCTGGGATTGCGATAGCCATACCTTTAACTTTTCAGCTAATGAAATGGTGCCGACTGTTGATGATTTCGGGGCCATCCTCGGCATGCCTTTGGCCGGTCGGATTTCCGTCCCTAAATATCACCGTGGTGCTATTGACTCTTGGGTTGAGTTACTAAATCTCCCTGTTGAGGACGTGAGGAAGATGTTGCACGGTACTGTGATTGACATAACTGAGTTGCCGATGTTCTTTAGTTTACACTCGGAGGATCCGGTGGTTCAATCTTTCAAGAGGAATGCCATGGCCGCTTGTCTCTTTAGTGAAGTACTGTTTGTTGCACCTCTCGGGGCTGCGGATGCGCATTTGGCTGAGATTAATTTGCAAGCCAAGGAGCAGCAATTTAGTGTAATCCCTCTTATTGTAGGGAGACGTTGCACGGCCTTGATGAGTTACATAGACGGGCAAGATGTGTCAGGGAAGCCCTTTGCTCTTGACCATATGGCTCCGGGAACACTTCAAGATTTATTCCTCGGATGGTGATTTGTCTCCTTTTGCTGTTCATAGGAGGAAGTTATTGATCTGGGATTTATCTGAAGATGGTTGGAAGAAATTCTTTGCTTCTCGGATAACCGTCGACATTGAGTGGTGCCCTCCTTCTTGGGGGGCTTCGTCCTTTTGTGGAATGGACTCTTGGTTTTCAGCACGTGGTTGTACCCGGCTTAAGAGATTCTTCATTTTACCAGCCAGAGCGGGTTCTGCGGCAGTTCGGTCGCCAACAGACAATTCCTTTCCGAGGGACGGAATGCTTCGTCCAGCTGCTTACATGGGTCCTGACTTCTCGAGTGAGCTCAGTCGGCTTGGGAGATGACCGCAACCGTTGGGCTTTTGCTCCTCTACATCGGGGGAGTGTCTTCCTTCCCGAGAGCTACTTGGATTATTTATTTGGGCACCCTTTACCGTGGCATCACTTGGGTCGATGTGCTTCGTGCCGAGTTGTTGGGAAAGGGTTTTGAGCCTAGCAGCACTTTGAGATATAGGGAGGCTGCTGCTGATTCGAGTAACATTCTCGCTGACCCTTTCGGTACTCCTTTGGATGACTTTTATGCTAGGAGACGTGTTGCAACACAGAAGGTTTCGGTGCGTATTAGTGCTCCTTCGTTACCCAAGAAGAAAAGGATTGAGAGACAATCGGGTGGTCCTTTGAAGGCTAAGAGAAAATTGGACTTTTCCTAATACCCTAAGAGATTGCAATTGAATTATACCACTTTGTTTTAGGATTTAATGTTTTGATGTATTTTGTTGCTCAATAAATCCGTTGTAATGGTTTGAATAATTCATTGAATGAATAAAAATTGCATTTTGTTATTTGAAGTGAATTGGGTATTTTTAATATGTTTTAGACCGCACCCGAAGGTTGCCTACGTTCCTCCAGTTGGGAGGCTCAGGTCTTCGTAGTTCAAACAAACAAAGACCATTTTTTTTTTTATTTGTGTGTGCACCCTGTTTTTTGCCTAGACCGCCCTTTCGGGTTTTCAATCTAGCTGGCTTCTTTTTTGCACGTGCTCTAATTTTTGCCTAGGCCGCCCTTGTGGGTTTTCAACCTAGGGAGCGATTTTTTTTTTTTTTTTTAATGGTCTTTGTTTATTAAGCGTAGAACCTCTTGAGCTTGTCGAGGTTGACCTCCTTTGGCAGCTGGTCACAATCCAAATCCACGAGCCAGACTGCACCGCCGCTTAGTATCTTTTTGACCACGTACGGACCGATCCATCGGGGTCCCCATTTCCCCAGGGGATTAATGGCATTAGGAGGATGTTGTCTTAAGACCAAATCTCCCACATTGATGTTTCGAGGCTTCACCTTTTTGTTGAAAGCTCTTGCCATCCTTTGCTGATATGCCCTCGTGCGTTCGAGTGCTCTTAACCTTTTCTCGTCGAGTAAGGCTAGCTGTTCATATCGACTTTGCATCCAGTCGACCTCGTTGACTTGATTCTCGAGGAGGACCCGTAGAGATGGGACTTCAAGTTCGATTGGGAGTACGGCTTCAGAACCATAGACTAATGCATACGGAGTTTCTCCTGTCGCTGACCGTATTGATGTGCGGTAGCCCCACAATGCTAATGGTAGCTTCTCGGGCCAATCCCTTCCTGTTGAGGCCATTTTCTTGACGATGGTCTCGATGGTCTTATTTGCTGCTTCGACCGCGCCATTTACTTGGGGACGGTAATGAGATGACTTGTGCTTGGTGATCTTGTGTTCTACCAAAAGTGCATCCATTTCTTTCTCAAAGTGAGAGCCGTTGTTGGAAATGATTTCATGAGGCACGCCGTATCGGCACATGATATTAATCTTTACAAATTCGGCCACTTTCTTTGCGTTGAGGGTCCGATAGGCTTGTGCTTCGAACCACTTTGTGAAGTAGTCGACTGCCACTAGGACGAACGACTGCCCATTGCTCCCGGCAGGATGAACTTTACCGATGATGTCTATCCCCCAACAAGAGAAAGGCCAAGGTGTGACCATGTTGTAAAGTTGCGAGGGTGGAGCATGTTGTAGATTAGCGTGGAATTGGCACTTAGCACATCTTTTGACTTGCTCGATACAGTCTCGTTCCATAGTGCTCCAATAGTAACTAATGCGGAGTATCTTCTTGACTAGCATAAACCCATTCATGTGGGGCCCACACTCTCCTTCGTGCACTTCACACATTATCTCTTGAGCTTCGGCCTCATTGGCGCATAAGAGATTGATCCCGTCGTGGTGCCTTTTATAGACTCGGTCCCCAATCAGTGCGTATCGAGAGGCTAGCCTTTGCAGAGCTGCTTGAGACTTCTTGTTGATATTCTCGGGATAAGTGCCATCTTTGAGGAAATTCATGATATCCGAATACCACAGAGAGTTTGTTTGAACCTCGTTGATCTCGATACTCATGCAATAGGCGGACTGTTCCTCGGGCAATTTTGAAAGGCTTCAATGTTTTCCCTTTGGGCATTTCACTTATGAAATGGTGGCCAGTGCATCGGCGAAGCGATTTTTATCCCTGGCAGGTTAGTTGAAAGTGATCTCTTGGATTGTTTCAACCAGTTCTCAAGGTGCTGACCATAATGTTGGAGAGCGGGTCTTGGTTCGCCATTACCGCGATGCTGATAATAAGGAGAGATCGGCCGATACTTCTAGTTATGAGAAATGAGAGATAATGAGGGGAAGATAGGTAGAATGTAGAGAGAAGAAAGAGAAGAAAACTTACCCAAAATGGAGAGAGAGAGAGAGAGTTGCTGGGAATGAATGAGGTGAGGAGAAAGAAAGCGAGTAGGGAGAAGATGATTAAACCAAACTTACACTTAGACCCCTCCCTTACTACTACTCTCTATAAACAAACTCCCCACTAACAATTAAGACTCAACACTTCTACACTAGCACAAATGACCCAAATAAATGCTAGTCATAATTTATTATAACACATAAAATGCACACATAAATTATTAATTAAATAATAATTTAAATAATAAATAAGCAAATAAATAAATAATAATTATTTATTACTAATAAAATAGAGCCTAGTTTTCGGGTCGTGACATTCGCCATTTACCCGATTGCTGATTGATAAGGAGTAAAGAGTCGCCGAATACTTCTAGTTCCGTGACGTTTCTTTCAAGAGCTGCTTCGAACCCTGCTATGCATGCTTCGTACTCGCAATGTTGTTGGTAGCTTCGAATTCCAAACGGATGGCAATGGGAGTGTAGATGTCTTTTGGATCAACAAGCAATATTCCTATACCAAAGCCGTGTTTATTGGCGGCGCCATCGAAAAAAAGTTGCCACTTATTTTCCTCGGTTGCAGTACAAATTAAATGCTCATCGGGGAACTGTACGTCTTCCCCCTTCACTTCGTCACACGGGAATTCGGCAAGCTGGTCACTGAACACTTTCCCCCTGTCGGATTTTAGTGTGACGTAAGTGATATCGTAGCCGGCGAGCATGAAGTACCATTTGGCTATTCTTGTTGACATGAAAGGCTTCTCGAAGATGTAGCGGAGCGGGTCCACCTTTGCTACTAGCTTGATCGGAAAAGTTTCCATGTAGTGCTTGAGCTTTTGAGTGACCCAGACCAATGCTGCACATGACTTCTCTAGGACAGAGTAGTTCTTTTCGCCTCCTTGGAATCGGCAACTGACAAAATAGATGGCATTCTCCTTTGTGGACTCTCGTTGCTCTTGTGCTAACATAGCCCCTAGGGCCTCATCATTGACAGTGAGATAGAGCAAAAGAGGCTTTTCCTTGTGCGGCGGAACTAGAACAGGAGGGCATGTCAAGTAATGCTTCACTTGGTCGAAGGATTCTTGGCACGCGTCGGTCCATTCTAGAGCCACATTCTTCTTGAGTAGCTTGAAGATCGGCTCGCACATGGAAGTGAGTTGGTACACAAACCGACTGATGTACTGCAGTCTGCCCATGAAACCTTTGATCTCTTTCTGCGTCTTTGGGGGAGGCATGTCGATGATTGCCTTGATTTTGGAGGGGTCTACTTCAATTCCCCTTTCAGTGACCATATAACCAAGGACTTTGCCTCGGATAACCCGAACGTGCATTTTGCAGGGTTGAGCCTCATCTTGTGTTGACGAAGCCTTTCGAAGAACTTGCGGAGGTCGATTAAATGTTGACCATCGGTCCCTTTGGAGTGAATGATCATGTCGTCCACATAGACCTCGATTTCTTTGTGAATCATGTCGTGGAACAAGTCCGTCACGGCTCTTTGGTAGGAAGCCCCAGCATTTGTTAACCCAAATGGCATGACTGTGTAGCAAAAGGTACCCCACGGTGTTGTGAAAGCTGTCTTATGTTGATCTTCCTCGGCCATGAGAATCTGATTGTACCCAGCGAACCCATCCACGAATGAGCGAACCTCGTAGGCAGCAGTGGATTCGACTAGCATGTCGATGTTGGGGAGTGGAAAATCATCCTTTGGGAAGCTTTGTTCAAATCCCGGAAGTCCACGCAAACTCGAACCTTGTCGTTTGCCTTTCTGACTGTCACGATGTTGGCTAACCATGTTGGATACTCAATAACCTTGATGAAACCCACACTGAGGAGCTTCTCAATCTCTTCCTTGACTTGCAGAGACCATTCTGGCTTGATCTTTCTGAGCTTCTGCTTTACTGGCTTGGCATCTTCTCTGATCGGAATCCTGTGCTCCGCTACCTTTCTGTCCAAACCCGGCATGTCTTTGTATGACCCTGCGAACACATCCACGAAATCCCGTAGTAGTGCAGTCAATCTGTCTCTGTCGTCCCCTTTGAAGAAGCTTCCAATCTTAGTTTCTTTTGGCTCTTCTTCGGTACCCAGATTAACAACATGCAATTCTTCGTCAGCCTCTGGACCATTCTCGCCACGACTACGGACTTGTTAAGCAAGTTCATTTAAGTATGTTGTGTTTTCGTGGTCTATTTCATCATAATTTGAATAGTTATTAACTTGTTCGTTAAGTTCATTATTAGTTAATTCATCATTTATTATGTTTGCAATCTCAGGGTACTCAGAAATATCAAATTTTTCATTAGCAAAGAAAGGAAACACACGCTCGGCTATGGCCTCCAAATCCTCTTGGGTGAGGGTATTAGAGACATTCTCGGACTCGAAAGTAAGTATGAGCCGCTCTTCCTTTGTTGCTGTGCGGGGTATGCAACCCATTTCTTGGACTAAGAATTCTTCGGATACCACGGGCCCTTTCGTTGAATACCAATTGTTGATCGGCTCAGAGCTCGGGGGGATCTCACTGATAGCCTCATTCATGGTGACGGTGCCATGGATGGCGTTGACTTGGCATTCATTCATTGTGGCAAGTTCTTCGAACATGGAGGCTAAATCTGTCAGTTCTTCCCCCACGATGATTTCTGTCTCGGACTCTATAGTCGCCTTCCTTCCCCACCATTCACGGGGTGACATAGGAGTTGGTTCCCTTTCGGATTTCTGGATCTCACAATCGGAGAAGATTTCGAGACCGGGCTTTTTGACACCCTTATCGTTAACCCATGGCTTGGGAAAGATCATGTATGGAACGTCTTCCCCTTGGCGGACAAAATAACCATTCAACGTCTTGCGGTAAGGCCTTAGATTAGGGACCTCATAACGACGGCCTTCTTTACGAGCTCGGGCCTTTTAATTCTTGATCGCTTGCTCTTGTTTTAAGTCTTCTCTGAAAGGCTCGTACCCCAAACCGAATGTGTTCTTGACAAATGGGACTTGCACAGGGTATAGGATTCCTTGTTGATATTTCCCTAGGCCTAAACCAGGGAAGTAGTCTATATTCCTCATCATGCGGAGGACTTTGTGATTGCTGGGGGTCCATAATCCGTTTCCCCCTTCTTTGTCAATGGCGTTGATTGAGACGCCGGAGAGAGTGGAGTCTGGTAAACCATGCTGAACTTGGTGGACGGGCTCACCTTTTCTGTGGATAGTGACGTTTTCAGCCATTACGGTCACTATTTCATCACCATTTCGGATCTTGACACATTGGTGGAGAGTTGATGGTACGGCATTAGCACTGTGAATCCATGGTCGACCCAAAAGCAATTTGAATGAGGCCGGGATGTCAAGCACTTGGAATGGAACGGACATGATCATGCTCCCAAACTTAATGTCTATTTCAATCATGCCCATGACTGTACGGGCGGTGCTGTCATAACCTCGGATTACTTGAGTAGAAGGCTTCAAATCGGAATCCTTAAGCCCCAGTATGCGCATGATTCTGCCAGGCATGAGATTGAGTGCGGAACCACCGTCCACTAAGACTCTTGAGATGGGCCTCCCCCTTGCTCGTACCTTGAGGTAAATAGCCTCGTTGTGATCGGAACCAAAGGGTGGAAGGTCCATATCGGCAAAGGTGATGATGTTGCCAAAAATGAATGTGACCGATCATTACCGTGAGGTCCTCGGGAGTAGTATCGGGAGAAACTGATGTATCATCGAGATTGCGGATGACAAGATCTCGGTGTTTCTTTGAGGATGCGATGAGGTCCCAAATAGAGATGTTGGCTTGAGTTTTCTTGAGTTGGACAAGTAGAGGGTCTTCGGGAGTGTCGCGAGCTTGCGGCCTTTGAGAAGAGGAGCTCGGTGCGGAAGTGGAAGGGTTGCTTGCTATGACTCGACCGGATCGAGTTAGCATGTTGACGTTCCCATCTTGCTTATTTTTCCTATTCTCTAGTACTTCCCTCATTACCTCATCGTAAGTCACTACATAACAAGAATTGTCAAGTTTATTCATAACATTGGGGCCCCCATTCACAGTTGGGATTGAATGGGGGTCCCCTCGAGTTCTCCTATCTCTATTACATTGACATGTTCGCCATTAGCCACTACAAATTCTTTCTTATCTATGAGATCTTGAATGACATTGCGGAGAACGAAGCAATCCTCAGTGGTGTGGCCACTATATTGGTGGTAGCCACAATATTTGTGGTGAGCATGATTGGGGTGGACCGTCTTGGGTTGGTACCCTTGCACGGGTGTGAATTAACCCTTTCCTTTGAGGACTTCGAACACTTCAGTTTGAGTCATGCCTTGGAGAGGCGTATAGACACGGTCATTTCGGGACTTCTTCCCTTGGGGTGGAGGAACCTTTTTGTAATTCCCCTTGTCGATAGTGACGGCGTTGACCGAGGCCTCTTTTGTAGAGTTGGAAGCGGCCTTGTATCGGTAAGTAGGAGTGGTCTTCTTAATCTCCTTGAGCAAGTCATCCATGCGTACCCCCGCCTCATACATTTGGGAGAAGTCGGAGTAGCAAGCCCCACTTAGGTGGGTGCGGAGATCAATCTTGAGACACTTGAGAAAGATGTCCATTTGCTATTTTGTGTTCGGCCTCTCAACAATTTCAGAGAGTTTGTCATTCCATCTCCTTGTGAAGTCAATGAAGGACTCGTTGTCTCTTTGAGTGGTATTCTCGAGCTCTTTCCTTATGGGCCGGTGAGTGGTGTTGCCTTGGTATTGGTTTTTGAAGGCAAGCATGGCGGAGTCCCAATCGAGACGGACAGTGAGCGGGAGAGTAGCATACCAATCTTTTGCCGCGCCCTCGAGAGTGAGAGGAAAGCATTGAGCCATCACCTTGGGGGAGACCCTCTTCGGAACCATTGCCCAAATATAAGTTTCAATGTGACCCATGGGACAAGAGTTGCCCTTGAATTTGCTTATGTCGGGCATCTTGAACTTATCGGGAAGAGCGGCCATAGTACTCATGAGGATGGATGATTGATAAAGGCTTGTGTCGGAGCCTTTCCCCATGTTGAACCCATTGAATTTTTGGTCGATGTAGGCCACGATAGAATCCACCATTTTGGGCTCATTGTTCTCGGAACTTGGTTCTCCCATTTTCTTGGTGCGGGTGTTGACATACGGACTTTTGAACAAACCCTCGGTCCATTCGGATTCGTCATCATTGTTCTTGTTCTTCCCCTTGGCAAGGTTAGTGAGCTTTTCTTTCATTAGCTCCATCTCGGCCTCTTGGGCCTCCCTTTGGCAGTCGAGGTGGGATTGCCAAATATTGTCTTTACTTTGTGCCTCCTTATTAAGGGTGGAGACTTGCTCTTGGAGGAGTTGGACCATGGTTGAAAGCTGTTCGAGAGACATGGTGTTGCTGCTGCCGGTCATGGTTGCTGTTGGAGCTGTTGGAGCGATCTCTTCACGGGCTAACCGATTTGCCGAATCCCGGTAGACTCTGTAAGTACCAATTGAACCTATATTGCAGAAGAGGCCCTTGTCAGTCTTGAGTAACACTTGCGGTCCATGAAGAGGCTTAGAACACACAGTTGGGCACACGACTCGAACCACATAAGAAAAGACTCTCTTTTTTTTTTTATATAAGTCGGAGGGAATGGATCCCTTTTGGGGTCTCTAAGAAAATAATGGAATCGTCACACTAGTATATAGACCATCTCGCGGTCCCATATACTCATCGGATTCCATCGCTCTTGTGAATCCTACATGTATCGGGATTAAACTAAATTAATGTAGTAAAGCATACATGCGGGGACGGATTTTTATTTTCGTCCAAAATAACCACTTTTGGGGACGGATTTTTATTGCGTCCATTTCAACAAGTTGGCATGTATGATTTGAATACATTAGTTTAGGGAAATCTCAGTACATGGAAACCGACTTGAGTCACGGAGTGTTAGACCCTAACTAGAATTGTGTGGCTTGTGCTCGGCTTGAATATGAGGCTCAAAGGTCACCCCCGGCATGTAGTCTTGAACTACGCCACGGGCTGAGGTTTACCGCTTCGAAAGAGCCAAGGTCGAGTGGAGCTTGAAACTTTCTAGGACGGGCCTCGACGGGTTTGGGGTTGGACTTGTGCGACTCGATAGTGAGCAGTTCATAGGAATATGTGCATGTAGTGTGAGGTCTAACAAGTGACAAAATTTTATATTTTTATTTTTTTGAAAAGAAAGAAAACAAACAAAACACATAAGCACATAAATTACAACTCCCGAATCACCCGTGTGACCGGTAAATAAAACACAAAATTAAAACAGTCTGAGGGTTCAATTCTGTTCTGATGCAGGCAACTGTGCCCACACCCCACTGTTCTGCTCAGTCACTGAAACCTGTTTCTGTTCTGGGAACCAACCCAGAAGCGTGCGCCTTTGAGTGTTGATGTGGGACGCGCACGCATGGCGAAATGCTATTAGGAGGCGCGCGCTTCTGGTCACATCTGTCAGAGTGTCAGATTTTGGACTCAGGGGATTGCCCTGGTCCTATGTTCATATTATAACCCCTGCAGAAATGATTAGTGCAGAATAGCAGAAGAAGAAGATGAAGAACATGAAGAAGTGGGCGATTCTGGTCCTTGATGCGGGATGCGCGCGCCTTAGGCTGAAAATGCCAGACGCGCGCGCCTCCCCCATCAGGAATCAGAATGCCCAGAAAGATGTAGATTTTGATCAGAAATGCAAGCTTAACCCTCAAATGTCCCCAGCGGAGTCGCCACTGTAGATACCCCGGGAAACCACGGCTTTAGGCTAGAGCGGTGAATTATCCTAGGATGTCTAACTTGTTTTAGATTGTTTAGAGTCGCCACCTATGTTTTGAGGAACATAAGAAAAACCTATTGATTATAGCCTAAGTTTGATTACGAAAACAGAGATTCTTTGTTTTTAGGTTCGGGGGTTAGATTACGAGATGGGAAGTACCGAAACACCCATCTCGCCCAACTAAAGTTGGTCTTGCTTGATCAAAATCTACATGAATAATAACGTTCTTCTTCTTCTTCTTCTTTAAGTCATAAAAAGGGGGGGGGGTTTAAAATAGAGTTTGGAATGTAGGAGATAACTCCTTAACCAACCTCAATGAGATGAGGTGATCATTAGAGTCATGTCCCAAAATGATTTGGGTGATTGCACATTTGATTAGAGTAAAAAGAGAGAGATGAGATGAAGTAGAAAAGAAAGGAA
Source organism: Campanula takesimana (assembly GCA_026119855.1). Lineage (NCBI taxonomy): Eukaryota > Viridiplantae > Streptophyta > Magnoliopsida > Asterales > Campanulaceae > Campanula > Campanula takesimana. The sequence continues at coordinate 971,167 of JAOWBW010000710.1, forward strand.
AAGATGGACTTTTACCTACAATTTGAAGAACTTCAAATATTGCTTGATGAGATCCTTGGAGAACCTTTAGAAAGTGGTTTTGGTATAGTTTTTGTAAGTTCAATTTTCAGTCTTTGAAAATGGGAGTAAAGGGAGGTTCTTATAGGTGAAAGAGGGGTGTTTTTGGTGCCAAAACTCAGTCACCAAGAAATCCTTCCCGGGCAAAATCCTGTAAATTGAGCAAGGGAGAGAATCCTGGCCAGAAATCTGTAACTGACGCCCAGAGGCGCGCACTTCCTGCTTTGGGGACGGGAGGCGTGCGCGCCTGACTCCTCCTGTCGGAGGCGCGCGACTCAGAGAAGGCAATTTTGACAGAATGGACTAGAAAGTCAACCCTGTCATTCAGTTTAGTCCCTAGACTTAACGAAGTCAGTCAGGAACTTAACGGAAGTGACAGAAACTAACGAGAAACACTTAAAATGGGGAGAAAACACAAGATTAAATGTGCAATCGGGGTGAGCTGTCCAAGGCGGGGTGTCTACAGGTACTCAGAAATATCAAATTTTTCATTAATAAAGAAAGGAAACACACGCTCGGCTATTGCCTCCATATCCTCTTGGGTGAGGGCATTGGAAACACTCTCGGACTCGAAAGTAAGTGTGAGACGCTCTTCCTTTGTTGCTATATGGGGTATGCAACCCATTTCTCGGATCAAGAAGTCCTCGGATACTATAGGCCCCTTCATTGAATACCAGTTGTTGATTGGCTCGGAGCTTGGCGGGATCTCACTGACGGTTTCCTTTCTGACGACGGTGTCGTAGATGGCGTTGACTTGACAATCATCAATGATGGCAAATTCTTCGAACATGGAGGCTAGATCGGATATTTCTTCCCCCACGGTAATCTCTACCTCGGACTCTATAGTCACTTTCTTACCCCACCACTCTCGGGGAGACATTGGAGTAGGGTCCCTTTCTTGTGTCGGTATTTCACAATCAATGAAAATCTCAAGACCGGGTTTTCTGACGTCCTTGTCGTTAACCCATGGTTCGGGAAAGACCATGTACGGAACATCTTCCCCTTGGCAAACAAAATAACCGTTTAGTGTGTTGCGGTAAGGCCTCAAGTTAGGGATTTCATACTGTCGCCCTTCTTTGTGAGCTTGGGTCTTTTGATTCTTGACTGCTTGCTCGTATTTCAATTCATCTTCGGTATGCTCGTACCCCAGACCAAACTTGTTCTTGACAAAAGGAACTTCTACGGGTTGCAATATCCCTTGTTGATGCTTCCCTAGGCCTAGACCGGGAAAGTGATTCAAACCCCTCATCATGCGGAGGATTTTAGGATTGCTGAGGGTCCATTGTCTGTTTCCCCCTTCTTTGTCGATGGTGTTGACTCCGAAGAGAGTGGCATCTTTTATCCCGTGTTAGACTTGGTGAACGGGTTGGCCCCCATTTCTATGGATGGTGACATTTTCAGCCATGATGGTGACTATCTCGTCCCCATTTCTGATCTTGGCACACTGATGGAGAGTGGAAGGTACCGCGTTGGAACTGTGGATCCAAGGTCGGCCCAAAAGTAAGTTGAATGAAGCAGGGACATCAAGTACTTGGAATGGGACAGACATGACCATGCTTCCAAATTCGATATCAACTTCTAACATTCCCATGACTGTACGGGCAGTGCTGTCGTACCCTCTGGTTGCTTGTACCCTTGGAGAGGAGTTATTTGCCCCTTGGCCTTTAGAGCTTCATAGGCCTCGGTGATGGTCATGCCATTGAGAAGAGTGTAGACGCGGTCGTTTTGGAACCGCTTGCCTTGTGGCGGAGGGACCTTCTTATAATTCCCCTTGTCGGTAGTAACGGCATTAACAGAAGCCTCTTTGTTTGAACTAGAGGCGGCCTTGTATCGGTAAGTAGGAGTAGCCTTTTTAATCTCCTTGAGCAAGTCATCCATGCGTACTCCCGCCTCATACATTTGGGAGAAGTCGGAGTAGCAAGCCCCACTTAGGTGGGTGCAGAGATCAATCTTGAGACACTTGAGAAAGATGTCCATTTGCTCTTTTGTGTTTGGTCTCTCAACAATTTCAGAGAGCTTTTCATTCCATCTCCTTGTGAAGTCAATGAAGGATTCGTTGTCTCTTTGAGTGGTGTTCTCGAGCTCTTTCCTTGTGGGCCGGTGAGTGGTATTGCCTTGATATTGATTTTTGAAGGCATGCATAGCGGCATCCCAATCAAGACGGACAGTGAGCGGGAGAGTTGCATACCAATCCTTTGCCGCCCCCTCGAGGGTGAGAGGAAATCATTGAGCCATAACTTTTGGGGAGACCTTCTTCGGAACCATAGCCCAAATGTAAGTCTCGATGTGAGCCATCGGGCATGAGTTGCCCTTAAACTTGCTAATGTCGGGCATCTTGAATTTGTTGGGGAGAGCGGCCATCGTGCTCATGAGGATGGATGACTGATAAAGGCTTGTGTTGGAACCTTTTCCCATGTTGAGGCCGTCGAATTTCTGATCAATGTAGGCCATGATGGAATCGACCATTTTGGGGTCGTTGTTGTCGGTGCTTGGTCCTCCCACTTTTTTGGTGCGGGCACTGACATATGGGCTTTCAAACAAACCCTTGACCCACTCGGATTCTTCATTGTCATTAACCCCCTTGTTCTTGGAGAGCTTGAGGAGCTTGGCTTTCAGTTGGTCAACCTCGGCCTTGTGGGCCTCCCTTTGACTGTCGATATGAGCTTGCCACAAGGCTTCTTTGGTTTGAGCCTCTTGGTTAAGGGTAGAGACTTGTTGTTGGAGTGCTTGAACCATGACAGAAAGCTATTCGAGAGTCATGGCGTTGTTGGTGCTGGAGTCGCCGGCCATTGTTGATGTAGAAGCTGTTGGAGTGATCGGTTCACGGACAAGCCTGTTGGATGAATCTCTGTAGATGAGGAGAGTACCAATCGGACCTATAATTGGAGAAGTAGCCCTTGTCAGTCTCGGTTCACACTTTCGGTCCATGAAGAGGTTGAGAACACACAGTTGGGCACACGACTCGAACCACATAAGAAAAAAGACTCTCTTTTTTTTATTTTATAAGTCGGAGGGAATGGGTCCCTTTCGGGGTTTCTAAGAAGATAATGGAATCGTCACACTAGTATATAGACCATCTCGCGGTCCCATATACTCATCGGATTCCATCGCGTTTGTGAATCCTACATGTGTCGGGATTAAACTAAATTAATGTAGTAAAGCATACATGCGGGGACGGATTTTTATTTTCGTCCAAAATAGCCACTTTTGGGGATGGTTTTTTATTGCGTCCGTATCAACAAGTTGGCATGTATGATTTGAAAACATTAGTTTAGGGAAATCTCGGCACATGAAAACCGACTTGGTCACGGAGTGTTAGACCCTAACTAGAATTGTGTGGTTTGTGCTCGGATAAAGAGAGGCTTAAAGGTCACCCCCGGCATGTAGTCATGAACTACGCCACGGGCTGAGGTTTACCGCTTCGAAAGAGCCAAGGTCGAGTGGAGCTTGAAACTTTCTAGGACGGGCCTCGATGGGTTTGAGGTTGGACTTGTGCGACTCGATAGTGAGCAATTTATAGGAGTATTGTGCATGTAGTGTGAGGTCTATCACGTGACAATTTTTTTTTTTTTGAAAAGAAAAGATAAAAACACATAAGCACGTAAATTACAACTCCCGAGTCACCCGTGTGACCGGTAAATAAAACATAAAATTAAACAGTCCAAGGGTTTAATTATGTTCTGATGCAGGCAACTGTGCCCACACCCCACTGTTCTGTTCAGTCAATGAAACCTGTTCTTGCCCTGTAAATTGGCCCAGAAGCCCGCGCCTCGGGCTAGTGTTATGGGAAGCGCGCGCCTGGCGCATTATATCTGGGAGGCGCCCGCTTCTGGGCTCACCTGTCAGATTATCAGAAACTTATGGACTTAGGGGATTGCCCTGGTCCTGATTGTGTGATGGAACCCCTGCAATGTTTGTTAGCACGGAATAATAGGAGGAATAGGAAGAACACATGGAAGGCGGGCGATTCTGGAATTTGACGCGGGACGCGCGCGCTTTGGACCATGAAGGTCCGAGGCGCGCGCTTCCCATGTCAATTTCCAGAATGCCCAGAAAAGTGAATTATGAACAGAAACACAAGTTTAACCCTCAAGCAGTCCCCAGCAGAGTCGCCACTGTAGATACCCCGAGGAACCACGGCTTGGCTAGAGCGCGTGAATTACCTATGATGTCTAATTGATTTTAAGAGTCGCCACCCACGTTTTTGAGGAACGTAAGAAAACCTAATGTTTATGAGCCTAAGTTTGATTTACGAAAACAGAGATTCTTTGGGATGAGGGGTTCGGGGGTTAGGTTACGAAATGGGAAGTACTTAAATACCCATTTCGCCCGAGCAAAGTCGGTCTTGTTTGTTCATAATTCACTTTTAAAGATAAATGCATTCTTCCTATTAAAATGATGATAAAAGGGGTATTGAAGTTTGAAATGTAGGGAGATGACTCCTAGGCCAATTCAATGCAATGAAAGGATCGTTGGTGTCATGTCCCAAATGGTTTTGGGTGATTGCACATTTGATTGAAGAAGAATAAGAAGAAGAAAAAGAAGAGGAGAAATGTTTAAGACATTTACCTATAGTATTCTTCAAAGAGAACCTCTTGTAAAGCCTTGAAGAAGAGGTTGAATCCTTAGTTGAAGAAATCCCAAGAAAAAGTCTAGGAAGTGAGTAAAAGGTCTAAAAGTAATGATGTCCAAGGTCCCCTCCAATGATGGATTGGAGGGGTTTTTATAGTTGAAAAATGACTGTTTTTTGGAGCCAAACGGAGTCTCCAAGAAATCTTTCCCAGGCAAAATTGTGTATAATGAGCAAGGGAGAGATTCTTGGGCAGAATCTGTAACTGACACACCCCAGACGCGCGCGCATCCCACCTAGGCAGCGGAAGGCGCGCGCGTCTGGCCTCAAGGGGCGGAGGCGCGCGACTCTGATAAGCAATTTTTGACAGAATGGACTAGAAAGTTAGAACTATTATTCAGTTTAGTCCCGGGACTTAACGGAGTCCGTCTGGAACTTAACCAAAGTAACAGAAACTAATAGAAAACACTTAAAAGTGGGAGAAACACAAAATCAAGTTTGCAATCGGGGTGAGCGGTCCAAGGCGGGGTGTCTACAGATAGTGATTATGACGTGATAATGAGCATGGAGATTGTAGCATAATGAAGTGATTATGACATGGGAATGATATGGAATGTTTAACCATGATGAGGTGACATGACATGATAACTGCAAACCTCAGTGATTTTGTTGATGGATTAAGCGTGCGGGGTTGCAAGCTGTTGCAATGGTTGACTCTTTGGCTTTGTCATTGTTGTGGGATTTTAATTGCTTGCAATGAGCAACCTCCTTGTGAAGCCAAGATGTAATTTGTTGTGGGGAGCCAACTTTGTACCTGCATAAGAATTTTTGCAAGTATGTGGTCGTGCCTGAAGATTCAAGCCGCCTACGTATTGATTTCGAGAATCAAACCAGCGTAGTTCGAATTTAGCAACTCGAACATATTATGTTTCAAAAATCCATTGGGAAATCTCATTTCCTGAGCATTACTGTTGACAAGGAACTTTTTGTGAAGACCATGATGTGGTTCGTTGTGATGTCAACTTCGTACCTGCATAATATTTTTTGCAAGTATGTGGTCGTGCCTGAAGATTCAAGCTGCCTACGTATCTCTTTCGAGAATCAGACCAGCGTAGTTCGAATTTAGCAACTCGAACATATTATTTTTCAAAAATCCATTGGGAATTCTCATTTCCTGAGCATTGCTGTTGATGAGGAACCTTTTGTGAAGACCATGATGTGGTTCGTTGTGATGTCAACTTCGTACCTGCATAAGATTTTTTACAAGTATGTGGTCGTGCTTGAAGATTCAAGCTGCCTACGTATCTCTTTCGAGAATCAGACCAGCGTAGTTCGAATTTAGCAACTCGAACATATTATTTTTCAAAAAGCCATGTGGAAATCTCATTTCCTGAGCATTGCTGTTGACGAGGAACTTTTTGTGAAGACCATGACGTGGTTCGTTGTGATGTCAACTTCGTACCTGCATAAGATTTTTTGTAAGTATGTGGTCGTGCCTGAAGATTCAAGCTGCCTACGCATCTCTTTTGAGAATCAGACCATCGTAGTTCGAATTTAGCAACTCGAACATATTTTGCAGAAAAGGCATAGGGAAATCTCATTCCCTTAGCATTGATGTTGAAAAGGAACCTTCTTGTGAGGACCATGATGTGGCAGGGTGGATGACATGTACCTGCAAGAGATTTTCAAGAGCAAGCAAAATATATCTTGACATTGATGTGCTCAAATGTGTCATACATGTGCAACAAAAGTTTTAGAACACATACATGGATTGAAATCTTTAAGATCGAGAGATTTGGAGAAAGATTGAAACAAGAATACATTATCTTTTCATTTTGCAACCATTTGCCTTTGAATGATGAAAGTCACATTTCACTTTTTTCATGATGATTTTTTTTGCAGTTTAATTTTCTTTTTTCTCTTTTTTTTTGACGCTTGTGCATTGCTTGCATTTCAAACTTCATTTATTTATGAATTAATGAGCGAAAGATTATAAATGAATAGAGGGAGAATCATGAATAAAATGGATTGTGCACTTTATTTTGAATTTTGCATTTTTTGCGAAAATGAGGAGTATGGAGATGTGTATGGTGAAGCAGAGCTGAAAGCCTAGCACGAGCACTCAAAAGGCCAATTCCAAACACCCATTTGATCAAGAATACTCAACGGTATATCTCCGGATGTTATGGTTGGGATAGCCCCAGTTGCTGGCTGATGAAACCCCATTTGTTCTTTTTGATATCAACCCCCAACATTCTTGCTGCTGAAGACCCAATGTTACTCAAGGATCAACTTCAGATGTTGGCTATGGAAGCCCCAGTCATGTTATAGGAAAAGCACCTGAATCTGGCATATGAAGCCCTTGTTGCACTTTGTAGAGTGAATCTCATGTTGATCCAAATTGTCGTTTCGAGACAACTTCATGTTTTGACATTTTAACCTCTGGGGACTTAACTGTCATTGAGAGTTAACCAAACATTCAATGCTTTGTTGTTGATCATGATCTACGGGGTTCGACATTCAATGCTCCTTCTTTGAGGAATCAACTGTCTTTGAGAGTTGTTCGACGGGACACAATCCTGATGTTGCCGAAGAACGAGCTTTGTGCTTTGCGGGCTATACTGTCAATCCGAGATGGCACTGTGTTCTGCTGATCCACACATTAAGGGACCGACTTTCTATGAGTGTCATCCCATATTCGGTGCTTTTCTGTTGATCATGATCCACGGGATCTGATATTCAATACTCATTTGAGAAACCAACTGCCTTTAAGAGTTGCTCGGCGGGATGCAATCCTGATGTTGCCGAAGAACGAGCTTTGAGCTTTGCGGTTTTACGGGCCATACTGTCAATTTGAGATGGAACTGTTCTGATGATCCACACATTAAGGGACCTAACTGTCTATGAGAGTTATCCCACATTCTTAATGCCCTTGATCTCGAGAGTTACTGAAACTGATGATGATTCTCAAAAGTCAATCTTTGCATTTCTGAGTCCCTTCAAAAGATCAACTGTCAATGAGAGTTGTCTTGTACCCTGGCATTTTGCCATCGGAATTTCTGTGTCACCCGGAGCAAACCATTCTCAACAAATCGTATTTCCATGAAACCACATTGCTGCTTCTGAAGCAGAACCAAGATTCTGATATGCAGCCCCAGTTTTGTGTTCATTCATTCGACATCTCTTGCCGGCATTGGAATTCTGAGATCTGAAGAATAGCATTCCCTTGTCTCTTTTGCTGTGACAACTTGCAGTAGTTGGAAGGGGAAGGCACGAGGCCAGTGTTTTATGGAAGCAAAGGGAAATCCCGGTGGGATCTCCGACATCGTGTTTGCGTAGAAATGAAATGTCGGGAGGACGAGAGTAGGGGGAAGCCCCTAGACTCGGGAAAATATGCATGCTCACACATAGAAATCAAAGACTCAAGACTTGAACAAGCGTTAATGGTCAAGTGCTTCAAAATCAAATCGACCCTTCTAAAATTGGATTAGTATTTTAATTCTGATTAAATAAGCTTTGACAAATCATTTGAACACAAATTAGACCATGACAAATCGACATGAGAACATCGTTGGGCAAGTGATATGATTCGCACTGCAGGTCGACCTCATTTGATGAGAGGCCTTCGTCGTTGTCTCGCTTTCCAAGATTAGATACATCGTTAGAGGCCGTCTGGATTTTGGTTCTTGGGCTCCCTCAGTGTAAGGGGTTGGTAGAGCACGTTGGTCTCCAACAAAAGTCACCAGTTGTCGTCGTTGATGGTGCTTTGCCCAAAGTTGAAAGATCGAGATCTTCTTTAGTGCAGATTGGCCTTTCATGTGCGGTGCTCCTTGAAATTGATGATGTCACATGAGATTATCTGACCCTCGGTCCATGTCTTGTCTTTGTGCAATGAGCGATGAAGTGTTCAGTCGTTGGAAAAAGAGGAACAACCTTCCTCGGGGTTGATGAGCTCCAATCATTATTCAAATGGAAACACCTTCTTCGGGGTCGATGAGCCCCTGGGATAACTACTCGAACATGAGGTCCTTCGAAGATACCCATCATGTACACTGTCTGGGCTTTCAATTGCTTCCCTAACCATTGCTCCATTGCATACCCCGGCTCAAAGTCGGATGAGCCCTCAATCGAGTTTGATGATGTCTGTCATTTGTTGGCCATGATTGATGATAAAGACCGGAGTAGAGATTTGATCAAATTGATGCTTGGAACGGAACTTGAATGTCGCGCTAGAGAACAAGAAGAATTCTCCCTCTACAAGGTGGATGAAAAAGAAAACCTATTTTAGATGTTCGGGGAATGAAGCTTTATGTGCATATTGGGAAAAAAAATTATGAACTAAAGAAGCTAAATTTTTTGTTTGTTTGTTTGTTTTTTTTTTTTTTCAAAATTTGAAGCGCAAGCCATGCACAAACCTATGAATGCCGGACAAGCACCTTGCTTTATTTTGACACGTTTTTCAATTGAATCTTGGAATAGTGGATACCGTCTCCAAAGTATAGGACCAACGTTTTTCACCTATACTATTGGCCGTCCAAGCCCCTAGCAAAGGGCCTATACTCTTTCGGGGATCCACCATTCGGTTACGGTCTATGTGAGGATCTTGCTAGAAAAAAACCGGCATGAAGTCTGGGACGTGTCATTTTTTGAAAAATATGGACATCGTGGCTTGGTAACGGGTGAGATTGGCTTACACCCATCGCAACGAAAAGTAGGCGCGCTTTGGGGTGAGAATTTACACCGTGGGCCCTATAGGGATGTCGATGAGCTCAATTATACCCTCGGGTTACCTTCTCGGGTTTGTACGGTTCAAAAATCGCATTTTCGAAAAAATGTATGTGTGTTGTATCTATACTTTTGAAAAATGATTTTTTTTTAAAGCAAGAAAGAAAAAAAAGAAAACCTTTTTTGTTTTTTTTTTTTTTTCATTTAAAGGGAACATTCACCACGCATATATATATATATATATATAAGAGGTAAAATAAACATCCCTACAAAAAAGATGTTAGGCATAAATATATACAAGGCAAAGCATATAAAGCATGGGATGCACAAAAAATTAGAGTCTAGCCCTCTTTGAAAATGTCCCCAACAGAGTCGCCACTGTGAGAGCCCGCGCTCGAACCGCCCTTTTTTTGGGGATCCGCGCTCGGTTTCACACGAATGGTTTCCTCTCGAAGTTTTAATTTAATTTCAAGAATCGCCACCTCACTTTATTTAAGGAAAAATGAAGACAAAACCTTTTATTTGAGAAAGTGGGTTCGGGGGCTAAGTTACGAGAAGAGAAAGGGTTAGGCACTCTCCTCGCCCGTGATGGTCTCTAGCATGCATGCCTCTTAAGTTCATTTTATGCCTTGTTTTTATGCCTTAACAAAAGTGGTGATTTTATATACAAAGGAGTCCTCCTATTCTAGGTATGTTTGCTTAAACTCACAAATGAGAGCCGGTTTGGGTGGACTCTCACTTGGTTTTTGACAATTGTTTTGAGCATTCATATCAAGTAAAGGAAATCACAAAAGGGGTGGGGGATTGATATTTACAATGGTGAGCAAAAAGGGAGACAAATCCCATATAAAAGTGAATGTTCAAACTCCGTCCCAAGTCAATTTAGGGACTCCTGTCCGCTTCTCTTTCTTATACCTGCTCTTATACTTACACAATATGGAAAGTAAAGTTCAGGAAAAGTCTCTAACACATCAAGTATCAACCATGAATTTTCCTCTGATTTTAGGAGCATTTTATGGTGTCCAAATAAGGCATGCAAGATAGAACTTTCAACAGCCTAGTCTGATAGATATGCATACATCAATAAAATATCCACTTTTGGCATCATGAAAACGGGGGAATCATGGGGAACACTAAACATGAGAGTTGTTCCTAACACATAAAAGTTAATATATGGAGAGTTTCAAGGCCATTGAGAAAGTTTAAGTCATACAAAAAACCTCTGACATTTGCCTGTCAGAGATGAACATGCACAGATCTGCAGATTAAGAGTCTAAACAATAAATGGAAAGCATAGTACCAACTCATGAGAAAAATATGTTCGTTGAATTATAATTTTCCTCTGTTTTAGAACAAAATATCTTTTGTGTTCTAAGACCAAAACCCACGTTTGCTATGCACAAAGAGAGCAACAAGACAGAAAGGTACAGCTTGGACAGGCTGCTGGAAATCTACAAAAGGGATGAAAACACCCATGAAAACTCACTCAAATGAGATGCTATGAACATGAAACTTTATAAATACATATATATACATACTAAAAACACAAAACAACAACCATCTAAGTATTTAATCATGGTATATCATCATTTAGAGAGAAGAACAACAAGAATGTCAACATTTGTATCTTGGAACATCAAATGGGGGTCTAGCCTAACAAAGTGGCTAGACCCCAAAATAAACTAAATAATCATCTACATTTTACATTGAAGTAGATTAAAAGATGAAGGGATTACCTAGGTGGTGCTTCCTTTGCTTCCAAGGGAAGAATTTTTTGGTTGCTTTTCTTAAGGTGTTTGTGCTTGTGTTTGGATTGAGTTGTTTGGATGAGTGTTTGCTTGCTTTGAGTGTGTGTTTAGGGTGGTGTTATGGTGGTTTAGTGACTGAGATTTGAGGGGGTTGTGTATGCTAGAGAGAGCAAAAGAGGTCTGAATATGGAGTGAGTGTTGTGTGGCTCTCTTGTGTGTTGTGTGTATTGTGTATGAAGTGTGGTAAGAACATATGTATGTGGTGTGTATGAGTTGCGGTCTCTATTGGAAATGGATGAGGGAGGTAGGTATATGGATGAGGGGGGTAGTGAATGATCTTTAGTCACCCTTGCTAGACCTTAGGAGGCCATTTAGGGGTCTACTACCCGGGTTGGTGTGGCTTGGGGTGGCCTTAATGTTGAGTTGAATGGCCATGTTGCTGATGGAACAAAACAGCAGATCTGTCAGGGCTGAGGAGCCGTACGGCTTGATGCTATCCGTACTCCTTGTATTGAGCCGTAAGGCTCTAGTGCATTTTACTGGGGAAATCAGATTTTGCCAAGTGTCGCGCTCTGGTTGGTCCAATCCTTATCCCATTGCCTAATCAACTCCAACCACTTGCTGCAATATGGTTGGCCTTCATCAATTCCTCTTTGAATGTGTTAGACGTAGATGACTGCAAATATTTCTTCCGGTATTGGTTCCGCAACAGTCCAAGTTTTGTCCGTGTGCGCGCACAACGGTGTCCCAGTTGTCCACGATCCCAACATGAAAGTTGATTGAAATAATCTCGTGGTCACGTCCGTCTATATGAAATATGTTAATGAGCAAGGAATGACAATAATATATTTTTAAGTGCACAGAATGGATAATAACGAGCAGTTCTAGGGGTGCGGGCCCCGTTCGGGTCTCGCAGTTCAAAAATTGAAGTACATGCTTGTTTACTCATTTTTTCGCTCTGATTAAGAATTTGAAGTCCGTTAATACATTAGATGCACCGATAAGGCTCATGGCACTCCCGCATAGCCAAATCTGGGGCTTTAGGTCTTTAGGGTTTAGACCTATTAAAAGGGGTTTGATAAGGGGTACGAGATCGGGGTGTCTACACATGGAAATTCATCTAAATGGTCTGCGAAGACTCTTCCTCTCACGGATTTTTGTGTGATGTAAGTGATATCGTACCCCGCGAGCATAAAGTACCACTTGGCTATTCTAGAGGAGACATGCGACTTCTCGAAGATGTACTTCATTGGGTCCATTCGGGCAATCAGTGGTACAGGAAACGCTTCCATGTACGGCTTTAGTCTCTCATCCACCCATACTAGTGTAGCACACGACTTTTCTAATGCAGAGTAATTCAGTTCAGCCCCTTGGAAGCGACGGCTGACAAAGTACACGGCGTTTTCTTTTTTCGAATCAGGTTGCTCTTGTGCTAGCATAGCCCCTAATGCAGTATCATTGTCTGTGAGGTACAAGGTCAACGATTTCTCTTTATGTGGTGGGAGCAACACTGGTGGATTCACTAAGTACTCCTTGACTTTTTCGAAGGCTTCTTGGCACTCTTCGGTCCATTCTAGGGATCTTCTTGAGGAGCTTAAAAATGGGCTCGTACATCGTCGTGAGTTGATTAATGAAACGACTAATGTACTGAAGGCGACCCATGAATCCCTTGACTTTTTTTTGCATCTTAGGTGGAGGCATGTCAATGATGGCTTTGATTTTAGCAGGATCCGCTTCTATGCCACGCTCGGTGACCATGTACCCGAGGACTTTTCCTTTCACTACCCCAAATGTGCACTTGGCCGGATTAAGTCTCATTTTGTAGTGTCTAAACATTTCAAAGAATTTTCTAAGGTCAACGAAGTGCTGTCCATCGGAGCCTTTGGAGTGTATGATCATGTCATCAACGTAAACCTCCATTTCTTTATCTATCATGTCATGGAACAATGCAGTTACAGCTCTCTGATAAGTGGCTCCGGCATTTTTTAGTCCGAATGGCATGAACGTATAACAGAACGTCCCCCAAGGTGTGGTGAATGCTATTTTGTGTTGGTCCTCCTCGGCCATGAGGATCTGGTTGTAACCGGCGAATCCATCTACGAATGAACGGACTTCGTATTTCGCGGTATTGTCAACGAGCATGTCTATGTTGGGAAGAGGAAAATCATCTTTCGGAGATGCTCTGTTGAGATCACGGAAATCAACACAAACGCGGACCTTTCCATTTGCCTTGGAAACCTGTACAGTATTGGCCAACCAGGTTGGATACTCTATTACTTTGATGAACCCAACACTCAGGAGTTTCTCTATCTCTTGTTTGACTTGTACCGACCACTCTGGCTTAATTCTGTGGAGTTTCTGCTTGACTGGATTTGAATCAGGAAGCAGTGGTATCTTGTGCTCAACAATTGAATTGGCTAGCCCCGGCATATCCTTGTAGGACCAAGCGAACACATCCATGAATTCTCGGAGAAGCGCTATGAGGGCTTGTCGGTCTTCCCCCTTGAAGAAACTGCCAATCTTGGTCTCTTTCGAATCATCGTCCGTCCCCATATTAACTGTTTGCATTTCTTCGGCATCAATAGGACCATTTCCGCCACGAAAACCTAATTGCTTATTAATTTCTTTTAACATTTGTTCATTTTCTTGATCTATCTCGTCATATGACTCATTATTATCTAATTCGTTAGAGTTATTAGTTAAATCATCATTTAGGACGCTGGAAATCTCAGGATACTCAGAAAGATCTATTTTTTCATTAATAAAGTAGGGGAATACACGTTCCGCAATGGCATCCAAGTCCTCTTGGGTAAGCTCATCGGTAGCGGTATCTGACTCTAAAGTAAGAGTTACAAATTTTCTTTCTATATGGGGATGGGGAGTACATCCTAATTCTTTGATCAGGAAGTCTTCACTTGCTATGGGTCCCCCAGTTGTATACCAATTCTGGATAGGCTCGTCACTCTTCTTGATGAGCTTGGTGTAGTCTTGGTTCGGAGCGTCCCCCTTGTCTATTGCATTAATCTGAGTGTCCTCTAGCTTGCAAAGATTGAGAAATTGGCGCAGTAGGTCTTCTCCCAACACAAAGTCCCACTCACTGAATGCTTCGGCCTTGGCACCCCCTAATTCTCGAGGTAGCCACGAGAATTGCATCGGTTCTGTTTCAAGTGAGTACGGATCACAGTCACTGAACATTTCAAAGCCCGGCTGGCACTTCCCCCTATGGTTGATCCATGGTTCAGGTAACATGAAGTATGGCAAGTTTTCTCCCTCGCGTACAAAGTTGTCATTTCCCATACTTAGTACTTGATCATGAGACAACATGTAGTAGAAAGAAACTTCATTATTAAAATTTGGAGTGCTCTCGTTGTTAGTACCCGATCTGAAGATTTAGGACTTCTTAGACATTTAGGAGCCTCTGAGGACCTCTCAGGCAATTAAAACCTGACAGGGACTTATCCGACAGCTTTCCAGAGTTCTAGTTGGATGAAATCAGTTCTAGGTCAAATTCTATCAGGATAATGACCTGATCCCGAGAACAAAGTGATAAGATTTCACCGAGATCTAGATAACCATGCGATCCGGAAAGACTGGCCACGCGGCCAGTCTTGCCGTTTGCCGCGTGGCCACTTCTGCTGGTCCAAATCCCCTATAAATAGGCCCCTCCTCTCAACCTATGGAGGACACCTCAAACCCACGGGAAAACCTTCACAGAAGATCTTCCCAGCCTCTCTCTCTCCCTCTCAAAACCCTCTCAAACCCTCTCTTTGATCTTGCTTTGATCATCAAAGGGATTCATCACCGCATTCAACCAAATGAGTGAAGATTCAACCTTCGAAGCCTCTTTAATCGGTTTGGTAACGCGTTCTTACTCCTTAACTACCTAGATCTATTATATTCATTCATATATTGTTAGATCTAGGGTTTTGTTCATCGTTCGTGTTCTTGACCGATGATGATCTAGGGTTTCCACGAAACTCGCATTAGATCTAGGTCACATATTCCTTATATTATGCATGTTTTCATTATGTCTATACGTCTATATTCATATGTTCTTCATGCGTTCTTCATGTTCTTAGTCTAAACTCATAATATATGCCATGACTAGGGTAGCGATCTTCATGTTTACGTGTTCATTCATATGTATTCATGATGTTCTTGTTATTATGCTAGATCTAAGTCTTATACATGCATAACATGCTAGATCTAGGATTGTAATCCCTATTTATGTGCACATGCCATAGCCGATGATGATCTTAGGGTTTCATCAAACCCTAATATGATCTAGGAACTACTTCTAACCCTAATCTTCCCCATCTATATGCATGATCCCGCTTCATCTCTCCCCATTCTAATTCATCAATGAACTACACTGACCTGAGCTTCTCATGATGAGAAGAATGTAGGCAATCTTTGGATCCGGTCTCAAACACTAACACACACACACACATTGATCATGATAGAAAGACCGATTCGTCGGGCAATAGGAGTGATAACTTGATATTCTTCTCTTATTGTAATTTGACCCCAGAACCCTATTATTTCTCATAAATGGTTTTCTCAATGTTTTAACAACAAATAAAACAACGTGGCGACTCTCGATTTCAAACTCGCGTATTCACAGTGGCGACTCTGCTGGGGACTTGTTTTCGAAAAAACTTTTTTTAAAAACTTAAGAGGGTCTAACTTTCATAAACATCGTGATTTTGTGTGTGTTCTAACTACCCCGCGCACCCCTTTTCTGCAAATCTGTTTCTAATGATTTCCTGCAGTTTATGTGTTTATAGCATGTTTAAATGTTCTAGATCTACTCTATTATGTTCACTTTATGCTTAAATGCTATTATTATGAATTGTTATGCTAGTAGCCTCCTCTCATGCATTACATATAATTCCTAAAAATACGTAATCAAATGGCACACTACCACTAGTCCGTGTCACACTGCACACCCTACTGGATACTCCGCTGATTGCACAAATTTTGGTGATCCTGTCGCCTCTATCTTCGTGGCACCCGGGCTATCTAACTCTTCGTGTTCGCTCCCGAGCTGTTGAGGTTAATCCTTGTTCATTTCTAAACCATGCACTTTGATCGAGTAAAGAACACTTATCAAAACAAGTAATCCCAATCTTAACTAAAATCATTCATCATGTTGCGTGTGTCTACCCTAGATCAACTTTAAGTCAACCTTCGACCCGTCTAGGTCAATCTAGTCCACCCTAGATCGACTCTAGTCAACCCTTGACCCGTCTAGGTCAACCCTAGTTAACCTCTGACCTTCCTAGGTCAACTTACTCAACGCCATCCCGTCTGGGTCAAGCTTTGGCCAACTTAGGTCAACCGACCTACCTCTAACCATCTAGGATTCCCCATCATCTAAACCAATCTAGGCTAACTTTTGACCTCCTAAGTCCACTTCTACTCGCTTAGGTCAACCCTATCGTAACCAACTTAGGTTAACCACCTTGGCCCGTCTAGGTCAACCCGTCACCTTGACCCGCCTAAGTCAACCCTTGACCCGTCTAGGTCAATCCTTCATCTTGACCCCACCTTTAGTCAAGCTAGCCAACCTTAGATGACCTACCTCTTGGCCTACCCATGTCAAACCTTACCTAACTCACTTAGGCTAAGACCACCTTACCTAGGGTCCGTCCACCTATACCTAACCAAGGACCGAGTCATCTCCCCTTACTTTTAGACCTCTAAGGTCATCTTATAATTCTTATGGTTTTCAAAATCACTGACCTCTTCGGTCACTATCTCACTTGTTTTACTTAACCCGAACTACGGTGACCTGAGTTTCTCACATCGAGAGGAACGTAGGCAGCTCCGGCCCGGTCAAACTTTTAGTCTTTTCATTCAAAGAACATTTCAAAAATACGGAGATAGAGTCTTTTCATAAAAAATGATTTTATAAACAATGCCTTGTCATTAATTATGAGTCTAATTTAATTTAAAGACATAACTTCTCCACCACCACTACAGAATCCTGCATCATGTCTGCCGAAGGGATCAACACAGTCACAACCGAAGCTACCACCCAAGGTCTCGAGACAACTATCCACCTCAACACCGTTCTCAACGAGCAAGCATCCAACTTCAAGACCACCCTCAATGAGCAAACGGTCCATCTGAACACCGCTCTCAATAAGCAACAAACCTTCTATGAGACTATCCTCAACAAACAAGCAGCTCACTATGAGACTATCCTCAATGAGCAAGCAACCCTCTCAAGAACCTTTCTCATTGAACAAGAAGCCTACTTTGAGGCTATTCTCCTTAAGCAAATGTACCGCTTTCAGAAAGTGATGTACAAAGCTCTAAAGAACACCAAAGATAGTCTTCGGTCTGATATCCGCGGCATCTACGAGTATCTCAACCGCACTCTCCCTCATGCTCAGATTCAACACCCGTACGCTCCTCAAATGTATGACCCACCACAAACTTTCCCCATTGGGATGCCTCCTATGACTACACATCAACAAGGAATACCGGTGCCTAAACCACCCTCCAAGATGGTCCGTGACAAGAAGGACGAGTTCGATGATTTGGGTATGCCACTAGCCAAATGTTTCAAAGTCTAGTTCAAGCCGGCAAGTTATCTCCTCTCCTCGACTTCAAACCAAACTATGCAAGACCATACTTGGATCCTTCCAAACATTGCAAGTATCACCAATACGTTGGACATGACACCGAGAATTGCCTCCATCTGAAGTGAAAGATTCAAAGCCTCATTGATAGTGTAGCCATCACCCGCCAAGGGAACAAATGGGCATAGAAGAAGAAGTTACACCGGAGCTACCTCCTTCTAAAAAAATAAAAAATAAAAAAAAGAGTCTTTCAGTCATCGTAGGTTCTAGAGAGTCTTTTAGTGAAAGTCCACCTCGGACATTAGTCTTCTACTTTTTACTAGCAAAAGTCCACTTTGGACATTAGTTAGATTATTAAAGTCCACCCCGGACTAGTCTATTTGAGTCAATAATAAAAGTGTCTTTATTTGTTTTCTCTCTAGAGTTGAAACATAATCTCGCTTATATACATCAATTCCATGAAAATTGTATTAATCTTAATTGACAATTGATTGCTATATCTTTATATGATGAATTAATCTCAAATATATTTGTTAATGAAGACTCATTAAAAGGTAAATGGACCCACAAACCATCATACATAATTAAATAAACAATTAGTCTCAAAATAACAAACACTTTGATCAATCGAATTGTTTTCTCTTTTCTATTCGTCCTCTGTATACCTACCCTCATATACAACTTGTGTACACCCACGGTGTGCACCCTCTATATATATACTCCTTGTACACCCACTGTGTGCACCCTCTAAATACTCCTCATATACGCTTCCATCTTCCCACGAAGGAGACAACGACTGCAGAGATGCTCACCATCGAAGAAGTGTCCGCACAATCACAAAGGCTGTCCTTTTCCGCTGCGACTACAACATCACGATGCACTGGGGCTGTCTGTCCTCCTCGACGATGTCAACGAAATGCAAGGGGCTGTTCAAACCTCCTCCACGAGTTCTACCTCCCAAAGACGAAAGCGAACTAGGGGCTCACCTTGCCCAACGTTTCAATATGTAAATGTATATTAAAAAAAAAAGAAAAGAAAGCTCGCTAGGTCGAAACCCACAACGGGCGGCTTAGGCAAAAATTAGAGCAAAGGCACGAAAAAAAGAAGCCCGCTAGGTTGAAAACCCGCAACGGCGGCCTAGGCATAAATAAGGGTGTGCGCAAAAATAAATCAAACAAAGAAAAATAAAAGGGGCTATCATCATAGGAAAAGGAAAAGTCCCACTTTCTTTTCATTTCTTATATTCTATTTTTCTTCCTTTTCAAAGGAGTTCAATTCAACTCGACGGCAGCAGTCCAAAGCTACGACTACAAATGACAAAGTGGTACGAAGGAACAAACAACAACGGAGCATACCACCACTCAAACCGGTATCAATCATTAAACCAGATCATCCTCGAACTACGCGGACTTGAGCCTCTCACACCGAGAGGAACGTAGGCAACCTCCTGGTCCGGTCCACAAAATATATACAACCCACCTCGAGCCAACTTTTATTCTTTTCCCTCTTCCCCATACGCTACAATTTCTATTCTATTTCTCGATTAATCAAGGCGTTTATTATTTCGAGACTACTTGTCTAAAACATAATCATAAGATACGTAACTAATCAACGAGGTCCATTCTCGAGCAATCAAAAGACAATTCTGAATAAAACAATTTTCATATGTCTCGACAAGTCTTCTGTTCTACAATCTAGGAAAGAGCTAAACACTTACTTTCTGTCAAGCAGGGGCTTCCTTCCTTTTATTCACATACTTCCTGTAAGGTCTAAATGTGAGAACTCCCTCTCCTGTTCTCTCTCTCTCTTCTCTCACTATAACAAAAAAGGCTCCTGCAAGTCGTCTGTACATTTCTGACATTTTTCTTTATTTTTGAGTCAACTGAAATAAAAAAAAAACAAAAAAAAAACGGCGCTAAAAAAATATACCCACCTATATTGAAAGCCCGCAAGGGCGGTCTAGAGAAAAAAACAGGGTGCGTCTAAAAGGAGGTAGGATCCCCCACCTTATGCCCTCGCCAAGCTGGGGCTACCCTAACGGAATTAGGCCGAGTACCGGTACTCCAACAAGATCATTCCCCACAGAAAGTCATCTCTTTCCATCGAAGCTCAACATGGATAATCTCTTTCTTATGCCCTCACCAAACTGGGGCTGCCCCAACGAAACCGAACCGATTGCCGATGCTCTAACAAGATCACTATCCGCGAATTTCGACATGGTTCACCTCTCTCAAGTACCCCCATTCAAACTGGGGATTCTCAAAACCAAGTTAAGTCAACTGCTTGACTACTCGAGATCACCGGCGACCTGATGAAATCTCACTCACCCAAAGGACTACCCTAATCAACAAATTCAACGAAGGACAAAGTACTTGAATTAATTAGGCTGTAATTAATTATAAGGCATCTTTATAAAGTCGTTACATTTTTGAAAAAAGTGTTTTCTATCATGACACATTATTCATAAACCCGCACACTCGGTCTCCACTAAATTTACAAAAACGTCTTTTTGTCTCATCTCTGTGATGCCCTAGATGACTCGGTCCTACACCATTTACCCTACAACTTAGGATCCCCTTGAGACCTGCATCCCATCTCCCATAGGACTAAAGCCCTAAATCTCCTTTAGGAAGCAGTTTCTGAACTCAACTAGAGTACCCTTAGCCTGTGTAATGCGCTCCTAGTCAGTCTACATGCTATTTACTTGTTATCTACATGCTACTTGCTACTCTACGTGCTACATGTATATTATCTATCTGTTACATATTACTGTAAAATACTGCTAGTATATAATATAAATGTTTATACAGTCATCCATCAATATATACTATGCTACTGTTTGTGCTCTACGCTAACAAAATGCAGAAACTAAGAAGCCGATCCACTAGCATCGCCTCGAGACCTCTTCCGAGGATGTCCGCCCGGAGCACCATCGTCATCACTGAAAGGAGGAGAACCACCGCATTCTACCACCTTGTGAAGACTCTTCGCCAACTTCTTGTGTAAACTCCGAATCACCAACCGTAGGCCGGCCTCACGGCGTGTCATAGTCTCATATGTCCTAGGAGTCACCTAGACAAACGCAGAACAAGTGTATCAACATAGTCCGAACTAGAGGATTACTAAAGACAAAATAAAGGGTAAGGTACATACACTAACATGGCCCGCCAGGATCCAAAACTTCAGAACTATCTCACCCTCCACATCCTGCACCCACTGAGGGTTATCATCACCGTCTACATGATCATACAGAGAGACTCCAAAAACCCTATCAAAGGAAAGACCTGCTGGGCCTGTTACCACCGACTCAACATGCCTCTTCCCCATCTCCGTAGTTTCTCCTCTATCACAACGCGTGAGCTTCAAAGGCGCGTCCCAACAAAGTCATCGTGCGAGGCTCCCTCTACAACAAACTGTCTAGCATCAAGGCCATTGGTCAACCTAACTCGGTCATACAGATCAGTCATGGACCTCGGAGGATCCACCAGAAATAAGAATACACTGCCTGCTCCATCCTGAGCTAGTACCATCTCACCCAAATAAAGGGCGTCCCCGCTATAACCAATCAGCAACCTCCTCCGGCCCGTTGCCTCAAGTACTCCTGCAACAAGCAACTCAAAGTCCAACTCCGCCCAAGGATAGAATGTCGTGCCTCTCGGACAGGGTCTCCCCAAGAGCCACCAGCATCTCCTCATATTGCCCCCAAGCGCACCACTCCTGTTATCGGTTCAATCAAGCTCGGAAGTCCATCCGCACTCCCATCGGAAAGCAAGGTATCATCACTCCACACTAGGGATACCTGTGAACCGCAACCCGGTAAGAGCCGTGAAGTCCGAAGGAGCCACCATAACCTCTCCCCAACCAAGGTGGAATGTATGGGTGGTATCCCACAAATGCTCCCGTAGTGCCATGAACAGATCGGTGCTCTTGGTCAACTCTTCTTGACCAGTCAAGGTCTCGAAGAATAAACCCAAGCCGGTAACCAGCACCTTGCTCTGTACAGTCTCTAGAAGTCCTTTCCCACAAGCTATGCACAATGCTACATGAGCCCCTTGACTTCAAAGGCGGCAATGCAACCTGCAAGCACAGACAAGTATACACAGCAAAGGTATGCAATCAATCTAGCAATTTATCTTATGATGCATGCTCATATATAAACTGTTGCATTAGGAGAATCCCCAAAATTCCCAACGAATACTATAAATAACTCACCATAAAAACCCTAGTCTACCTAGGAAAAGACAAGTCAACTCAAAACAAATCCAAGACAACTCAACTCAAGACAAATCCAAGACAAGTCAACTCAAAACAAATCCAAGACAAGTCAACTCCACACAAGTACGAAAGCATTTCAATAATTAACGAACAAAAATATGACTTCATCTAAAATAAGATTTCTCAACAAAGCACCAATGTACATTGCATCCCTACACTCTAACAAAAGTCAAACAACACAAAAAGCACTTTTAACAAAGTCAACCAAATCAAAAAAAAAAAAAAAATCAGACCAAAAATTACTTAACACAAAATTGCGTTTTTTAACAAAACCACCAATAAATCAATCAACTTGGGTCAAAATCTACAAGCTTCATGAAAACCCTAATTTAAGGTCATTAAACCCTAAGTACAAAATTAATTCAACCAAACCTTCCCGTACGAAGTAATTAACAATCAAACCTTCTCATTCGAAGTAATTTACAACCAAAACCCCATATCCTGGGTAACTTATAATCAAAACCTTTACAATCAAAGAAATTTCACTTAGACCCCAAACATTGGGTAATCCACAACTAAACCCCTTACGTTCAACAAATTAATCAACAAAACCCCATACCTTGGGTAATTTACAATTGAAACCCCAAACCTCGGGTAAAGTACAAATAAATCCTCCATCTTTAATATCAACATGCTTAAACCCCAAACTTTGGTTAACTCACAATCAAACCGTTCATTCAAGGTAAATTACAGTCAACTCACTTACTTAAAACAACTTACAACTAAGTCCCTTGTATTCTACATTTAATTCACTCGAACCCTATAACTTGGGTAATTTGCAAACAAAGCACCTCAACTTAACATCATCCAAATCCAAACCCCGTAACTTTGGGTAATTAAACAATCGAACCTTCTCGTTCGAAGTAATTAACAATCAAAACTTCTCGTTCGAAGTAATCAACAATCAAACCCTTCAAGCAAAGTAAATTCCAATCAAGTCCCTCGCTCCAAAATAACTCACAATCAAGTCTAAGAGCAATTCACAATTAAAACCCTCTACGGTTAATATTTAAAACCCCGAACTTGGGTAATTCACAATCCAAATCTTTACAATCAAAGTAAGATACAAATAAACCCCAAACTTTGGGTAATCTACAAATTAAAACTCTTTGTAATCTATATGAGGTTCATTTAAACCCCAAACTATGGGTAAAATACAACTAATTTTCTACAAAATTCACATAACCCCAAACGTTGAGAAATTCACATCTCTAAACTTAAATAAACAAAACTAAAACCCTAAACTATAGGTCATTTCACTCAAGCTCCTCCAACAACATCGCTCAAAGCTTAAAACCTAAACAAAAGGTATCTTACACCAACAAATTCCAAATCGGCCCGGAAGGCCTCCAAACTTCCAAATCAATCTATAATTAAAGGTCGGATACCTCCTTAAACCCTAAAGATTATAAATTGAAGGTCGGAACCTCCGTAAACCCTAAATCTTAAAATCAATCTATAATTAAAGGTCGAAACCTCCTTAAACCCTAAAGATGGTCGGAACCTCCGTAAACCCTAATCTTTAAAATCAATCTATAATTAAAGGTCGGTGTAGACACCCCGCTTTGGACCTCTCACCCCGATTGCATACATAGTATTTTTATTTAACTTGTTTTTGTTAATTTCTGTTACTTCCGTTAAGTTCCTAACTGATTCCGTTAGTCTTGGACTAAACTGCATAACAGAGTTAACTTTTAGAGTTATTCTGTCATTCTGTTATTCTCACCCGCGGGCGCCTCCCGTAATAGTCATGGGGCGCGCGCGCGTTTGGTCCAATAGGCCGGATCCGCGCGCTTCCCACTTTGGCAGTAACGGATAGCACCATTTTTCCCTCCCTTTTCTTATTTAGAAAATCTCTTCTTGATCACAAACACCTCCTTTTTACATCCACATTCATTCCCCCTTATTTCATAACTCCCAAATCCTTTATTCTAGCCATTCTTCATAAAAACAAAATATTCTTTTTTATTATTATTTGATTTTCTCTTTATTATTTATTTATTATTTTATTTATCTTATTTGTGATTGGTCAATTCCATCTCACATGGATTGACCAATTTCCCTCCAACCTTTCCCTCCTAATTTTACCTATAAAAACCATCATCTCCTACCTTGGAAAGGGACCTCATTTTTGGACCTTGGACCTCAACTTTGATTCACAAACTACACTATACACAAATTCTCCCAACAAGAGTTCTTAACAACAAGACTCTACACAAAGTGTTGCACAACATTTTCTCTACAACACCACCATCTTCAAGTCAAGGTTTAAAGTCCTTCTTCTTAAGGTACAACTTCCCTTTTTCTTCTTCTTATTTTATTCATGTCTAGTCAATGTATGCAATCTCCATAAAAAGGGATACAACCAAAAGGCCACTTCACTATTGAAGTTTGGTCAAGGTTACATCCCAACATTTTAATTCCACTTTAATTTACATTCTCATTTCTTAATGTAATTACCTAGCGATAATTCGACATGTAATCTTTAGTATAAATCAATAAATAAGCAATTCTCCTTTATTTTCCCTCTATAAATTTCCCCTTTCTTTTCATTATAATTGTTAGCACATTTCTCTTATCATTAAATTGAAGGACATTTAGCATTAGAACACCAAAAGTAGCAACACCCGCGTAAGCGGGGCGGAGTGGGTGTTTAAGTACTTCCCATTCCGTCACCTAACCCCCGAACCCATCTTTTCCCGAATCTCTGGTTTTGTATATAAAATTGGCTCTTTTTAGGTTTTTCTTATGTTCCTCTAAACATAGGTGGCGACTCTTAAAATCAAGTAGACATCGTAGGTAATTCACGCACTCTAGCCAAGCCGTGGTCCCCCGGGGTATCTACAGTGGCGACTCTGCTGGGGAATATAGAGGGTTAAACTTGCATTTTCATTTTTGGTGTTCTTTTATTTTATTTTCTGGGCATTCTGGTAAAAAGGGTAGGAAGCGCGCGCCTCTGGCCTTCTTGGCCTAACGCGCGCGCGTCCGACCCTAATTACCAGAATCGCCCGCCTCCCATCTTGTCCTTCAATTCCATGTTTCTGTGCTAACGTTTACTGCAGGGGAAAAAGTTCTATAATTTAGGGTCAAGGCAATCCCTTGAACCCGCTGATTTGTAGGTACTGCCCAGACGAAGGCGCCTCCACTTCTCTCAGTCTAACGCGCGCGCCTCCCGAGTAGGCTTCTGAATGCGCGCGCCTCTGGGCATTTCCCAGAAACAGAAACAGTGAACAGAATGACAGTTTTGACAGTGTGTGGGCACCGGGCCTGCATAGAACAGCTTTTATTTCATGTTCATTTTTATCGGTCACACGGGTGATTCGAAAGTTGTAAATTACGTGCTTATTTGTTTTTTTTATTTCCTTTGAAAAAAAAAATATATTTTGTCACTTGTTAGACCTCACACTACGTGCACAATTCTTATCAACTGCTCACTATCGAGTCGCACAAGTCCAACCCCAAACCCGTCGAGGCCCGTCCTAGGAAGTTTCAAGCTCCACTCGACCTTGACTCTTCCGAAGCGGTAAACCTCAGCCCGTGGCGTAGTTCACGACTACATGCCGGGGGTGACCTTTAAGCCTCTCTTTAGCCGAGCACAAACCACACAATTCTAGTTAGGGTCTAACACTCCGTGACTCAAGTCGGTTTCCATGTGCCGAGATTTCCCTAAACTAATGTCTTCAAATCATACATGCCACTCGTTGTTATGGACGAAATAAAAATCCGTCCCCAAGTGGTCATAATGGACGCAAATAAAAAATTCGTCCCCGCATGTATGCTTTACTACATTAATTTAGTTTAATCCCGACACATGTAGGATTCACAAGCGTGGTGGAATCCGATGAGTATATGGGACCGCGAGAAGGTCTATATACTAGTGTGACGATTCCACTATTTTTCTAGAAACCCCAAAAAGAACTATGTCCTTCCGACTTTGTAAATAAAAAAAAAAGTCATTTTTCTTATGTGGTTGAGTCTTTTTCATTTGTTTGTGGGTTAATTATTTTACTCAAAATATGTTTTTGGGGCCAACCTAAGATCGACCGTGTTCTCTCAATAAGGTCCAATAGCTTCCAACGGCAACAACAACAAGGGTGAGATCATCTCCGTGTCCAACGAAAGGCTCTTCAACATAATAAGAGCCATGGGGGAACAAATGGATAGACTTGTCGAGGATGCCCGCCGCAAGGATGATTTGTGGCAAGACCGTCTTGATCTAGAGAGGAAAATTCACAAGGAAGAAGTGTCCGAACTTAAGGCTCGTTTGCAAGAGCTCACCGACAGCAAGGCAAAGGTCCACGGTAAAGCACGCTCAAGTGGCTCACCCCTCAAAAGTCACAAAGGTGCCACCAACGACCGTGTCTATACCCCTCTCAATGGCATGACCATCACCAAGGCCTATGAAGAGCTCAAAACCAAGGGACAAATTTCTCCTCTCCAAGGGTACAAGCAACCACAACCATTGCGCCGCAACCATGCCCACCACAAGTGGTGTGACTATCACCAATGCAGCGGTCACCTCACCGAGGATTGCTTCTCCATCCGCAACATCATCCAAGACTTGATTGACAATGGTGAATTTACCCTGGTTGAAGAACAACAGTTAGATAGTGAGAACATGCAAGAACTCATCAAGGAAGGGGCTTAGATTTGAAATGGGGCCTCAACAAGAGATCATGCCGCAAGGAAGACAACAACGACAATGAGGACTACAACGACATGGGGGATGACGACAACAATCTCCGTTTCTCTTTCTCTACCTAGAAATAGGAATAAAAAAAAAAAAAGAGTCAAAGTCCTCTTAAGTGTGCATTAACGTTTTCTTTCGTCCCACTTGTGTGAATGTTCGAGTCAATTATCAAATTAAAGTCGTTCTTGTCCTCATACACTCTTCCAAGTTGTTCAATTTAATTCTTGGCAAAATGATGAAAAGATGTCTAAACACGTTTTAGAACGAAGGCTATCACTTGAAAGCCTAGGGGCTAAACATCGACGACGGCATCAACAACGAAGACATCAACAACGACGAAATCAAGACAAGGAAAGGTGGAGCAACGATCATGAAGCAAAGTTTTCAAAAGGGGATAAAAAAAAAAAAAAAAAAAAAAAAAAAAAAGCTCGCTAGGTTGAAATCCTCAAATCAACCTAAGCAAAAGTTAGAGCACAAACAAATTAAAAAAAAAATAATAAAAAAAAAATTCCCCTTCATTCAAAGAAGTTCACAACAATAACATCATTCCACCAACGAAGGACAAAGCGACATCAACAATCATCACGACGAAGCAACAATTCCATCACGACGAATGGACAAGAGCTACGGTGACCTGAGCCTCTACACTAGAGGAACGTAGGCAACCTTCGGGTCCGGTCTCATGTAAGAAAGAAGATATGTTTAGACCTAGCGCGTTATGGTGATTGGCCTTCATCTCGAACTTGTCAAGACATCTTTGTACGATTCATTTGCCAATAAATTAATCACCTCGAGATTGAACAACTTTCCTAGATTTGGAATCACTTTCCGTTCCTAATCGAGTCTAAGGCTTCTATTCTTTCTGCATACTCCCAATTTCTTGCAATCAAATTGGGGCTTTCCTTCTCTTCTCTCTTAATGACTTACTTGCCTTCGTGAGTCATTCA
Organism: Campanula takesimana; assembly: GCA_026119855.1. NCBI lineage: Eukaryota > Viridiplantae > Streptophyta > Magnoliopsida > Asterales > Campanulaceae > Campanula > Campanula takesimana. The sequence goes on from JAOWBW010000710.1 coordinate 998,769, forward strand.
AAAAAATATACATACATGAAGTCAATACTAGGGACACTTCCCTAGTCGAGTCAATGTCACTCATCTTTAGTGACAAAAGGTCTTCACCGCAAAATCACATGTCTTATCTCCTCAGCCAGAGTCAATGCACACTTCCTCATTAATCGAGTAAAAAAAAAAAGACGCAAAAGAGATGCCCGCTAGATTGAAAACCCGAAAGGGCGGTCTAGGCAAAAAACAGGGTGCGTCATAAAAAAAAATGAGAGAGTGAGAGAGAGAAGGGAAAGAGAAATGGAGATCTCCGGCCTCTAAGGAAGACAACTGCACAAGTTTAACATTGGGTCTCCTTAGCAAGTCAATTCCCCACCAAGTCAACTTTGGGATTGCAAAAGGCTCGACAAGATATGGCACCATCAAAGGTTGTCTTGGGTTATTGGCACCATTCTCCAGCAATGTGCATTTTTGGGTTCGTGAAAAGAAGGCCCGTGGTAACCAAGACCCATCCGAGAACAAGCCCATCATAAAAAGGCACGAGGTTGCACAAATAATCCCTAGCTAGTCAATTGGCTTGGGCATCAAATAGCAACAACATGTGTCTCAGTTTTCAAAGCTTCTGCAAGTATGTGCTTCTAAAGTACGCCGAAAGGCTCCCGAGAAATGGAGTAGCTCTTGCCATGTCCTCTTATGTTTGTTCCCTCGCACGAGGATGAGTCACTCTTGCTTTGCTCAAGAAATGGTGACGTCCTAGGGGCTATGTGACTCAAGAACAAGGGCTTCTTTTGCTTCATTTGACAACCAATAAGCTCGAGAAAGATGTGTGAGACTATCCTCAAAGTCTCTAAAAAGGGATGTCAAAAAGCCCTCTTGTCATCTGTGCCCGTACTCGTTCCCCCAATCAAGGATGGACCTTTCTCGCAATCAATGATGGCACTCTAGGGGCTACTGTCAAGTCTTAAAGGCTCCCTTGGTAAAAAGCAATTCACTTCATTGTCCCCAGCAACATTTGAAGCTTTATACCGAAAGGTCTCAAGGGGCTTCGCAATCTACAATCTTTTGGGCTCCGGCATTACAGTGATACAAGCAAAGGGCAATATTAGGGCTTCGTAATTAACAAGCTTTTGGGCAGTGGTACCCGAGCAATGCAATTTGGGAGTAGTCTTATGGCTCCATGAAAGGGATCAAACTTCAATGGTCCCTCAACACTTCCAGTCAAAAGGCCTCTTGGTTTTAAATGAAGGCTCCGATGATATGAATGAATTTGATGATTCTTGTTAGAACTCACAGCGAGATTCTGAAGGAAGTCTTAGAGAAAAGGAAAAAGATTCAATATGCTAGACTCACCCGGCTGAGTTATGGCGGGCAATGCCAATATGTTAACTCTAGAGACAGAGTTACAGCCAATCCCAATGTTTCTGCAATACAGCACCCCCTTCTCCAAGATCAAAAGCACAAGCTGCATCCGAAGATCCGTCGTCGGTTCAACTCAAGAAAACTCAAGCAAACATACCGTTCGAGACTTTATCACACGAAGACCTTATCATCTGCAACAACATCACCATCTCCCACGAGACGTCTCCCGAAGACCGTACTATATTTTCAACATGGACCTTTCGTCATTTGGGTATCAACCACAAAAAGGGCCATCCATCTCCAAGCAAGAGAAAGAAGGAGATCGCCTTCAAGAGCCCTACCCAATGTGGCATCCGCTCTCAATACAAAGCTAAGCCGATTTGGGGCTTTACATCGAAAGGTCTCCACATCCCGCCATCTACAAACTTGATAAGCCCATGACATTTGGGGCTTAGCAATCTCGCAAAGCTTAGTATCAATGATCTTCTCTTGGGGCTTGCCCACGTCGACAACAAAAGACAGTTTATTTGAATGGGCTAAGAGTTGATTCATCTTGGGGCTTCATAAGCCACTCAAAGTTCAGCATTCGAGGGGATTTACAGTCAGGAACCCCTTATCTCGGTATCAAATGCCTTTTGAAGCCCCATAATCGACAAATCTCTTGGGGCTAGAAATCACTTTTCGTTGGACACAACGACAACAACGACAGAATTCAAGCAAGGAAATCCGGACTTCGATTGAACATGACTTGATCTTGGGTTGGCTTTGCAAACACACAATAGTTAAAATGGTTCACCCACGAACTAAAAAAAAAAAAAATCTTTTTTGTCACATATGTGCATATTCTTTCCCTTCTAATCTAAATAAATAAATAAAAAAAAATCTTTTTCTTTTTCTCCTTCTATGTGAAAAAGTATGTGTTTTACTTTGCTTTGCTCCTAGCATTCTCCCCCAGCATTCTCCATCATCCTTGAACTACGCTGGTCTGATTCCTTCCAAGGGATATGTAGGCAGCCTTTTGGCACGACCAACCCATCATCCAGAATACCATCTCGCCGACACTCCTTTAAAGGCAAGAACAATTCATCATCATCAACATCATCATTCTCCATCCAAAGCATGGACATTCTTCATCAAAAGCAGCAACATCCTTCAGCAATCCATCACCAATCAAGCGGCAATGGTAGGTGAAGGTATGAACATCATTCATCTCAAGCAATCTCTGCTTTCAAAAATCACTTCACACACAAAATCACTTTACTTCTCCCTCATGCAAAAGTGCTTCAAAATCACATCACACCACAAGCACAATTTCTCTCTTCATTTCACACTTCATGCATCTTCTTGCACAAACACATATACCTGCCAAGCACAAACATAGCAGGTACCACCGCGAAGTCAACAGCATCCGCTACTCAAGGCACTTCATCCCCAGCAGAAAATGGTCCACAGTCAACCATGCCCGCATCCCCACGATAAAGTCAACAGCAACTGCAGCTCTAGACAGCAATTTGGTCCACGGTGATCTCGCAATTAGCAAACGGATCCGGCCATCAGCAAACGGATCCCGCATTCAGCAAACGGATCCCGCCTCAGCAAACGGATCCTGCTTCAGCAAACAGATCCCGCTTCAGCAAACGGATCCCGCTTCAGCAAACGGATCCCGCATTCAGCAAACGGATCCCGCAATCAGCAAACAGATCCCGCCTCTAGCAAACGGATCCCACTTCAGCAAACGGATCCCACATCAGCAAACGGATCCCGCATTCAGCAAACGGATCCCGCATTCAGCAAAAGGATCCCGCATCCAGCAAACGGATCCCGCATCAGCAAACGGATCCCGCATTCAGCAAACGGATCCCGCATCAGCAAACGGATCCCGCATTCAGCAAACGGATCCCGCTTCAGTAAATGGATCCCGCTTCAGTAAACGGATCCCATTCAGCAAATGGATCCCGCAATCAGCAAACGGATCCCGCTTCAGCAAACGGATCCCGCATTCAGCAAACGGATCCCGCAATCAGCAAACGGATCCTGCTTCAGCAAACGGATCCCGCTATATCTTTTCTATAGCAATTAAGCCGCTCACACAGGGAGCGCACTCCTATCCTTTGTAATTTCAAATTCCTGCTTTATCGAGTCTTTGTTTTCTCTTGTCGATGTCCTCGGCGGTTGTCTTTCTTTCGTCGACGCATTTTACTTCGCAATCCACGTCGCCGAGGGGCTCTGTAGACACCCCTCTTTGGACCTCTCACCCCGATTGCATACATAGTATTTTTATTTAACTTGTTTTTGTTAATTTCTGTTACTTTCGTTAAGTTCCTAACTGATTCCGTTATTTTGGACTAAACTGCATAACAGAGTTAACTTTTAGAGTCATTCTGTCATTCTGTTATTCTCACCCGCGGGCGCCTCCCATAATAGTCATAGGGCGCACGCGCGTTTGGTCCAATAGGCCGGACCCGCGTGCTTCCCACTTTGGCAGTAACGGATAACACCATTTTTCCCTCCCTTTTCTTATTTAGAAAATCTCTTCTTGATCACAAACACCTCCTTTTTACATCCACATTCATTCCCCCTTATTTCATAACTCCCAAATCCTTTATTCTAGCCATTCTTCATAAAAACAAAATATTCTTTTTTATTATTATTTGATTTTCTCTTTATTATTTATTTATTATTTTATTTATCTTATTTGTGATTGGTCAATTCCATCTCACATGGATTGACCAATTTCCCTCCAACCTTTCCCTCCTAATTTTACCTATAAAAACCATCATCTCCTACCTTGGAAAGGGACCTCATTTTTGGACCTTGGACCTCAACTTTGATTCACAAACTACACTATACACAAATTCTCCCAACAAGAGTTCTTAACAACAAGACTCTACACAAAGTGTTGCACAACATTTTCTCTACAACAACACCATCTTCAAGTCAAGGTTTAAAGTCCTTCTTCTTAAGGTACAACTTCCCTTTTTCTTCTTCTTATTTTATTCATGTCTAGTCAATGTATGCAATCTCCATAAAAAGGGATACAACCAAAAGGCCACTTCACTATTGAAGTTTGGTCAAGGTTACATCCCAACATTTTAATTCCACTTTAATTTACATTCTCATTTCTTAATGTAATTACCTAGCGATAATTCGACATGTAATCTTTAGTATAAATCAATAAATAAGCAATTATCCTTTATTTTTCCTCTATAAATTTCCCCTTTCTTTTCATTATAATTGTTAGCACATTTCTCTTATCATTAAATTGAAGGACATTTAGCATTAGAACACCAAAAGTAGCAACACCCGCGTAAGCGGGGCGGAGTGGGTGTTTAAGTACTTCCCACTCCGTCACCTAACCCCGAACCCATCTTTTCCCGAATCTCTGGTTTTGTATATAAAATTGGCTCTTTTTAGGTTTTTCTTATGTTCCTCTAAACATAGGTGGCGACTCTTAAAATCAAGTAGACATCCTAGGTAATTCACGCGCTCTAGACAAGCCGTGGTCCCCCGGGGTATCTACAGTCGGAACCTCCTTAAACCCTAAAGATTATAAATTAAAGGTCAGAACCTCCGTAAACCCTAATTGGGTCCGGAAGACCTCTATAAAAATTACCAATAGGGTTCGGAAAACCTCTATTAAATTTCTAAATAAATCTAAAATTGGGTTCGGAAATCCTCTATAAAATTTCTAAATCAATCTAAAATTGGGTTCGGAAATCCTCTATAAAATTTCTTAATCAATCTAAAATTGGGTTCGGAAATCATCTACAAAATTTCTAAATCAATCTAATATAGGGTTCGGAAATCCTCTATAAAATTTCTAAAGCTTCTCAAAATAGGGTCCGGAAGACCTCTATAAAAATTACCAAATCAATCTATAATTAAAGGTCGGAACCTCCTTAAACCCTAAAAATTATAAATTGAAAGGTCGGAACCTCCGTAAGCCCTAATCCTCTAGATCAATCTATAAATCGATTATGTGCGCTCTATAGGAAGTTAGAATTCATCCCTAAATTATGTTCTCGATTCTTTAAACTTCTTGTCCAACCGTGCATTTGGCCTTCCCTCCTTTCCCCAATAGAGTCCATCTGCAATGAATTTATTGCTTTACGAATGTTTGTTGATCTCAAGCGGAAAGACAATGTCTCGTTTCTTTTTTTTTTTTTTTTTTTTTCCTCCCCAGTAAGGTCCACACGACTTTATTATTTGACGAATGCTTGATTATCTCCAGCGAAGGACGGCGTCTTGTTTCTTTCTTTCCCCATAGGTCTCGAACTACGATTAGCTTAACTCCACTTGGATACGTAGGTAGCCTGACATAGGTTCAGCCACCCGACCAACCTGGTCACTCCCTTACCATTTTTCTCCTCGATTTGGAACTAATGTTTCAGATCGGTTCCTTTCTTAATCGACTACCCTCCATGCCTTGCAAGAAGCGTTGCCGAGGAGCTACTGTTACTACCCGATCTGAAGATTTAGGACTTCTTAGACGTTTAGGAGCCCCCGAGGGCCTCTCAGGAAATTAAAACCTGACAGGGACTTATCCGACAGCTTTCCAGAGTTCTAGTTGGATGAAATCAGTTCTAGGTCGAATTCTATCAGGATAATGACCTGATCCCGAGAACAAAGTGATAATATTTCACTGAGATCTAGATAACCATGAGATCCGGAAAGACAGGCCACGCAACCAGTCTTGCCGTTTGCCACGCGGCCACTTCTACTGGTCCAATTCCCCTATAAATAGGCTCCTCCTCTCAGCCTATTGAGGACACCTCAAAACCACGGGAAAACCTTCACAGAAGCTCTTCCCAGCCTCTTTCTCCCTCTCAAAACCCTCTCAAACGCTCTCTTTGATCTTGCTTTGATCATCAAAGGGATTCATCACCGCATTCAACCAAAGGAGTGAAGATTCAACCTTCGAAGCCTCTTTAATCGGTTTGGTAACACGTTCTTACTCCTTAACTACCTAGATCTATTATATTCATTCATATATTGTTAGATATAGGGTTTTGTTCATCATTCGTGTTCTTGACCGATGATGATCTAGGGTTTCCACGAAACTCGCATTAGATCTAGGTCACATATTACTTATATTATGCATGTTTTCATTATGTCTATACATCTATATTCATATGTTCTTCATGCGTTCTTCATGTTCTTAGTCTAAACTCATAATATATGCCATGACTAGGGTAGCGATCTTCATGTTTACGTATTCATTCATATGTATTCATGATGTTCTTGTTATTATGCTAGATCTAGGTCTTATACATGCATAACATGCTAGATCTAGGATTGTAATCCCTATTTATGTGCACATGCCATAGCCAATGATGATCTTAGGGTTTCATCAAACCCTAATATGATCTAGGAACTACTTCTAACCCTAATCTTGCCCCTCTATATGCATGATCCCGCTTCATCTCTCCCCATTCTAATTCATCACTGAACTACACCGACCTGAGCTTCTCATGATGAGAAGAATGTAGGCAATCTTCGGATCCGGTCTCAAACACTAACACACACACACACATTGATCATGATAGAAATACCGATTCGTCAGGCAATAGGAGTGATAACTTGATATTCTTGTCTTATTGTAATTTGACCCCAGAACCCTATTATTTCTCATAAATGGTTTTCTCAATGTTTTAACAACAAATAAAACAACGTGGCGACTCTCGATTTCAAACTCGCGTATTCACAGTGGCGACTCTGCTGGGGACTTGTTTTCGAAAAACCTTTTTTAAAAACTTAAGAGGGTCTAACTTTCATAAACTTCGTGATTTTGTGTGTGTTCTAACTGCCCCGCGCACCCCTTTTCTGCAAATCTGTTTCTAACGATTTCCTGCAGTTTATGTGTTTATAGCATGTTTAAATGTTCTAGATCTACTCTATTATGTTCACGTTATGCTTAAATGCTGTTATTATGAATTGTTATGCTAGTAGACTCCTCTCGTGCATTACATATCATTCCTAAAAATACGTAATCAAATGGCACACTACCACTAGTCCGTGTCACACTGCACACCTTACTGGATACTCCGTTGATTGCACAGATTTTGGTGATCCTGTCGCCTCTATCTTCGTGGCACCCGGGCTATCTAACTCTTCGTGTTCGCTCCCGAGCTGTTGAGGTTAATCCTTGTTCATTTCTAAACCATGCACTTTGATCGAGTTAAGAACACTTATCAAAACAAGTAATCCCAATCTTAACTAAAATCATTCATCATGTTGCGTGTGTCTGCCCTAGATCAACTCTAAGTCAACCTTCGACCCGTCTAGGTCAACCCGTCTAGGTCAACCTTGTCCACCCTAGATCAACTCTAGTCAACCCTTGACCCGTCTAGGTCAACTCTAGTCAAACCTTAGACCCGTCTAGGTCAAACCGTCAAGGTCAACCTAGTCTACCCTAGATCAATTCTAGTCAACCTTCGACCCGTCTAGGTCAATCCGTCTAGGTCAACCTAGTCCACCCTAGATCAATTCTAGTCAACCTTCGACCCGTCTAGGTCAACCCGTCCAGGTCAACCTAGTCCACCCTAGATCGAATCTAGTCAACCCTTAACCCATCTAGGTCAACCCTATTTAACCTCTGACCTTCCTAGGTCAACTTACTCAACACCATCCAGTCTAGGACAAGCTTTGGCCAACTTTGGTCAACCGACCTACCTCTAACCATCTAGGATTCCCCATCATCTAAACCCATCTAGATCAACTTTTGACCTCCTAAGTCCACTTCTACTCTATCGTAACCAACTTAGGTTAACCACCTTGGCCCGTCTAGGTCAACCCGTCACCTTGACCCGCCTAAGTCAACCCTTGACCCGTCTAGGTCAATCCTTCATCTTGACCCCACCTTTAGTCAAGCTAGCCAACCTTAGATGACCTACCTCTTGGCCTACCCATGTGAAGAAGTGTTTGAAGTCACTTGAAGTTTAGGTAAACTCCATTTTTCCCCTTCTTCTCTACTTCATCTCTTCTCTCTTTCTTCTACTTTAATCAAACGTGCAATCACCCAAAACATTTTAGGACATGACATCAAAGACCACTTCATTCCATTGAAGTTGGCCAAGGAGTTATCTCCCTACATTCCAAACACCCCTTTTAAACCCCCTTTTATCATTTTAAAAATAGGAAGAACACTTTATTTATGTAGACTTTGAACAAGCAAGACCAACATTAGTTGGGCGAGATGGGTGTTTAAGTACTTCCCATCTTGTAACCTAACCTCCGAACCTCATAACAAGAATCTCTATTTTCGTATCAAACTTAGGCTAAATATTAGGTTTTTCTTATGTTCCTCTAAAACATAGGTGGCGACTCTAACAATCTAAAACACAAATAGTCATCCTAGGATAAAACCCGCCACTCTAGCCTAAAGCGTCGCGGGCTCCTCCCGGGGTATCTACAGTGGCGACTCTGCTGGGGACGTTTGAGGGTTAAACTTGCATTTCTGTTCAAAGTCTACATTTTTCTAGGCATTCTGGTCTCTGATGGGGGATGCGTGCGCCTCTGGCCTTCTTGGCCTAAGGCGCGCACATCCCACATCAATGACCAGAATCGCCCGCCTCCCATATGTTCTTCCCATTCTTCTTCTTTTTTCTACACTAATCATATGTGCAGGGGTTCCAATAGACATTTAGGACCAGGGCAATCCCCTGAGTCCAAAGTCTGACAATCTGACAGTTTGCCCAGAAACGAGCGCCTCCCATAGACTCTGCGGCATGCGCGCGCATCCCACAATGCAAGCCAGAGGCGCGCGCTTCTGGGTGGTTTTCCAGAACAGGAAAAATTTCCAGGACAGAGCAGAGTAATGGGGTGTGGGCATAGTTGCCTGCATCAAGGACTGATTTGGACCATTTAACTGTTTTGTTTTGTGTTTTTTATCGGTCACACGGGTGATTCAAGAGTTGTAATTTATGTGCTTATTTGCTTTTCTTTTTTTAAAAAAGAAAAAAAAAGTAAAAAATGTTTTGTCACAGGTTGGACCTCACACTATATGCACTAATTCTTATCAATTGCTCACTATCGAGTCGCACAAATTCATAACCCCAAACCCGTTGAGGCCCGTCCAAGAGAGTTTCAAGCTCCACCCGACCTTGACTCTCTCGAAGCGGTAAACCTCATCCCGTGGCGTAGTTCATGACTATATGCCGGGGGGTGACCTTTAATCTTCTCTTTAGCCGAGCACAAGCCAACACAATTCTAGTTAGGGTCTAACACTCCGTGACCAAGTCGGTTTTCATGTGCCGAGATTTCCCTAAACTAATGTCTTCAAAACATACATGCCAAGTGGTTATCATGGACGAAATAAAACTCCGTCCCCAAGTGGTTATTATGGACGAAAATAAAAAATTCATCCCCGCATGTATGCTTTACTACATTGTTTTAGTTTAATCCTGACATGCGTAGGATTAACAAACGTGGTGGAATCCGATGAGTATATGGGACCGCGAGAAGGTCTATATACTAGTGTGATGATTCCATTATTTTTCTTAGAAACTCAAAAGGGATTCCGTCCCTCCGACTTATAAAAAAAAGAGTCTTTTCTTTATGTGGTTTTGAGTCGTGTGCCCACTGTGTGTTCTAAACCTCTTCATGGACCGAAAGTGTTATTCAAAACGGACAAGGGCCTCTTCTGCAATTTAGGCCCAATTGGTACTTACCGAGTCTACCGAGATTCACCAAACCGGCTAGTTCGTGAATTGATCATCCCAACAGCTCCGACAGTTTCAATGGCCGGTGAATCTAACACCAACAACACCATGTCTCTTGAGCAACTCTCAGCTATGGTCCAAATGCTCCAAGAACAAATCTCTACTCTCAACAAAGAGTCCCAAAGCAAAGATGATATTTGGCAATCCCACCTCGACAATCAAAGGGAGGATCATGAAGCCGAGATAGACCAAATGAAGGCCAAGCTCACCAAGCTCTCCAATGTAAAGGCAAAGAGGACAATGATGAGTCTGAGTGGACCAAGGGCTTATTTGAGAGCCCTTATGTTAGTGCCCGTACCAAGAAAATGGGGGAACCAAGCACCGACAACAAAGATCACAAGATGGTTGATTCAATTATAGCTTACGTAGATCAACATTTCAACGGTCTCAATATGGGGAAAGGATCCGACACAAGCCTTTATCAGTCATCCATCCTCATGAGCACCATGGCCGCTCTCCCCGACAAGTTTAAGATGCCCGACATCAGCAAATTCAAGGGCAACTCTTGCCCCATGGCACACATCGAGACTTACATATGGGCTATGGTTCCAAAGAAGGTGTTTCCCAAAGTAATGGCATAATGCTTCCCTCTTACTCTTGAGGGGGCAGCAAAGGATTGGTATGCAACTCATCCGCTCACAGTCCATCTTGATTGGGATGCCGCCATGCTTGCCTTCAAAAGTCAATACCAAGGCAACACCACTCACCGCCCGACCAAGAAAGAGCTCGAGAACACCACTCAAAGGGACAATGAGTCCTTTATTGACTTCACTAGAAGGTGGAATGACAAGCTTGGTGAAATTGTCGAGAGGCCTAACACCAAGGATAAAATGGACATCTTCCTTAAGTGTCTAAAGATTGATCTCCGTACCCACCTAAGTGGGGCTTACTATGCAGACTTCTCTCAAATGTATGAGGCGGGGGTCCGAATGGATGATTTGCTCAAGGAGATCAAGAAAAATGCTCCCAGCTTCCGTTACATGGCCGCCTCTAACTCCACAAAAGAGGCCTCGGTCAACGCCGTCACTACCGACAAGGGGAATTACAAAAGGGTTCCTCCACCTCAAGGCAAGAGACCTCAAAATGATCGTGTCTACACTCCTCTCCAAGGCATGAGTCAAACCGAGGCCTTCGAAGTTCTCAAAGCAAAGGGGAAATCACACCTATACAAGGGTACCAACCCAAGGCGATCAATGCCAACCATGTTCATCACAAATATTGTGGCTACCTCCAACATAGTGGCCATCTCACCGAGGAATGCTTCGTCCTCCGTAATGTTATCCAAGACCTCATCGACAAAAAGGAATTTATAGTTCCCAATGAGGGTAATGTTAATGTAATAGAGATAGGAGAGTTAGAGGAGACCACTTATTCAATCCCAATTGTGAATGAGGGCTCCAATGTTATGAATAAATTTGACAATTCTTGTTACGTTGTGACTTATGATAAGGTAATGAGGGAAGTACTAGAGAATAGGAAAAGAGGCAAGATGGGAACGTAAACATGCTAACTCGATCCGGACGAGTCATAGCAAACAACCCCGCTACTTCTGCGCCAAGCACCTCTTCTCAAAGATCGCAAGCTCGCGACACTCCCGAAGATCCTTTGTTAACACAACTCAAGAAAACTCAAGCCAACATCTCTATTTGGGACCTCATTGCATCCTCAAAGAAGCACTGAGATCTTGTCATCAGTAATATCGACGACACATAAATCTCACTTGATACAACTCCTGAGGACTTTACTGCAATGATAGGTTACATACACCTCCCACCATTTAGGTCCGATCACAATGAGGCCATCTATCTCAAAGTAAGAGAAAGGGGGAGACCTATCTCAAGAGTCTTAGTTGACGGTGGTTCCGCACTCAACTTGATGCCCGGCCGAATCATAGGCATACTGGGGCTTAAGAGTTCAGATCTAAAACCTTCTACTCAAGTAATCCGAGGTTACGACAGCACTGCCCGCACAGTCATGGGTATGGTGGAATAGACATTGAGTTTGGGAGCATGGTTATGTCTGTCCCGTTTCAGGTGCTCGATGTCCCCTCCTCATACAATTTGCTCTTGGGCCGACCATGGATACATAGTTCTAATGCCATCCCTTCAACTCTCCATCAGTGTGTCAAGTTCCGAAATGGGGATGAAATAGTGACCGTCATGGCAGAAAACGTCACTATCCACAGAAATGGATAACCCGTCCATCAAGTTCAGGACGGGTTAGAAGACTCTACCCTCTCCGGCGTCTCAATCAATGCCATCAACAAAGAATGGGGAAACGGATCATGGACCCTCGGCAATCGCAAAGTCCTCCGCATGATAAGGAATATGAATTACTTCCCCGGTTTAGGTCTAGGGAAATATCAACAAGGGAGAATGCAACCTATTGAGGTCCCTTTTGTTAAGAACAAGTTCGGTTTGGGATATGAGCCTTCCAAAGATGATTTGAAATATGAGCAAGCCATCAAGAATGAGAAAGCTCGAGCTCGCAGGGAAGGCCGTTACTATGAAATTCCCAACATGAGACCTTACCAAAAGACACTAAACGGCTACTTTGTCCACCAAGGGGAAGATATCCCATACGTCATCTTTCCCAAGCCATGTGTCAACAGTAAGGGCGTCAGAAAGCCCGGCCTCAAAATCTTTTCTGACTGTGAGATTCAGAAGCACGAAGAGGAACCAACTCCTATGTCACCCCGAGAATGGTGGGGGAAGAAAGTGACCCCAGAGTCCGAGACAGAGATTACCGTGGGGGAAGAATTGACTGATCTAGCCTCCATGTTCGAAGAATTTGCCATCATGGATGAGTGCTAAGTCAATGCCATCTACGACACCGACACTAGAAGGGAAATTATCAGCGAGATCAAGCTGAGCTCCGAGCTGATCAACAACTGGTATTCTACAAAGGGGCCCGTGGTATCCGAGGAATTCTTGGTCAAGAAAATGGGTTGCATCCCGCGCAAGGTTACAAAGGAGGACTTGTTCACATTCACTTTTGAGTCCGAGAGTGTTTCCGATACCCTCACCCAAGAGGATATGGAGGCAATAGCCGAGTGTGTGTTCCCTTTATTTGTTAATGAAGAATTTGATCTTTCTGAGTACCTCGAGATTGCAAACATCATGAATGATGAACTAACTAATAATGAATTTAATGAACTAGTTAATAACGATTCAAATAATGATGAAATAGACCACAAAAACACAACATACTTAAATTAACTTGCTCAATAGGTCCGTAGTCATGGTAAAAATGGTCCAGGGGCTGACGAAGAATTGTATATTGTTAATCTGGGTACCGATGAGGAGCCGAAAAAAACCAAGATCGGAAGCTTCTTCAAAGGGGAAGAGAAAGACAGATTGACTGCACTACTCAAAGAGTTCGTGGATGTATTTGCATGGTCATATAAAGACATACCGGGTTTAGACAGAAAGGTCGCCGAGCACAGGATTCCGATCAGAGACGACGCTAAGCGAACCAAGCTAAAACTCAGAAAGATCAAGCCAGAATGGTCTCTACAAGTCAAAGAAGAGATAGAGAAGCTTCTCAGTGTGGGCTTCATCAAAGTTATTGAGTATCGAACATGGCTAGCCAATGTGGTGACAGTCAGAAAGACTAACGGCAAGGTCCGTGTTTGTGTGGATTTCTGGGATTTGAATAAAGCTTCTCCAAAAGATGACTTTCCACTACCCAACATCGACATGCTAGTCGACTGCACTGCTGCCTACGAGGTCCGCTCATTTGTGGATGGTTTCGCTGGGTATAATCAGATTCTCATGGCTGAAGAGGACTAACACAAGACTGCTTTCACAACACCGTGGGGCACCTTTTGCTACACAATCATGCAATTTGGGTTGAGGAACGCTGGGGCTACTTATCAAAGGGATGTGACAGACTTGTTCCATGACATGATCCATAAGGAAATTGAGGTCTATGTGGACGACATGATCATCCACTCAAAGAGAACCGATGGTCAACACTTGATCGACCTCCGAAAGTTCTTCGAAAGGCTTCGACAACACAAGATGAGGCTCAATCCCACAAAGTGCACTTTTGGGGTCATCCGAGGCAAAGTTCTTGGATATATGGTCACTGAAAGGGGAATTAAAGCGGATCCTTCAAAAATCAAGGAAATCATTTACATGCCTCCCCCAAAGACACAGAAAGAAATCAAAGGTTTCATGGGCAGACTTCAGTACATCAGCCGGTTCGTGCACCAGCTTACTTCCATGTGTGAGCCAATCTTCAAGCTACTCAAGAAGAATGTGGCTCTAGAATGAACCGACGCTTGCCAAGAATCCTTCGATCAAGTGAAGCATTACTTGACATGCCATCCAGTTTTGGTTCCACTACACAAGGAGAAGCCTCTCTTGCTCTACCTCACAGTGAATGATGAAGCCCTAGGGGCTATGCTAGCACAAGAGCAACGAGACTCCACAAAGGAGAATGCCATTTATTTTGTCAGTCGCCGATTTTAAGGAGGCAAAAAGAACTACTCCGTCTTGGAGAAGTCATGTGCAGCACTGGTTTGGGTCACTCAAAAGCCCAAACATTACATGGAAGCCTTTCCAATCAAGCTAGTAGAAAAAGTGGACCCGCTCCGCTACATATTTGAGAAACCCTTTATGTCAACAAGGATAGCCAAGTGGTACTTCATGCTTGCCGGCTATGACATCACTTATGTCACACTCAAATCCATCAGGGGGAAAGTGTTCGGTGATCAACTTGTTGAATTTCCGTGGGACGAAGTGAAGGGGGAGGACTTACTCTTCCCCGACGAGCACGTGATTTGCACTACAACAGAAGAAAATAAATGGAAACTTTTTTTCGATGGCGTAGCCAATAAGCAAAATTATGGGATAGGAATGTTGCTTGTCGATCCAAAGGACATCTACACTCCAATCGCAATCCGTCTTGAATTTGAAGCTACCAATAACATTGCTGAATATAAGGCATGTATAGCGGGGCTAGAAGCGGTACTAAAAAGAAATGTCACAGAGCTAGAAGTATTCGGTGACTCCCTACTCCTTATCAATCAGACATCGGGTAAATGGCGAATCCAAGACCCGACCCTCCAACAGTATGGTCAATACCTCGAGGAGTTAACTGAACAGTTCCAAGGCATCACGTTCAATTATTTGCCGAGGGACAGGAACCGCTTCGCCGATGCTTTAGCCACCATAGCCTCACTGGTTGATATGCCCAAAGGAAAAATGGTGAAGCCCTTTAAAATTTCAAGAAGGACTAGTCCGGCATATTGCATGAGTATTGAGATTAATGAAGTCCAAAATAACCCCCCGTGGTACACAGACATCATGAACTTCCTCAACAATGGCACCTTTCCCGAGAACAGCTATGGGAAATCTCGAGTAGTATTACAGAAGCTAGCCGCTAGATATGTGTTGATTGGGAACCGAGTCTACAAATGACATCATCAAGATATCAATCTCTTATATGCAAATGAGACCGAAGCCCAAGAAATCATGCACGAAGGCGAGTGTGGACCCTACATGAATGGGATTATGTTAGCCAAGAGGATACTCCGTATTGGCTACTAATGGACTACAATGGAAAGAGACTGCCTCGAGAAAGTCAAGAAATGCGCCAAGTGCCAGTTCCATGCTAATCTGCAACATGCTCCTCCTTCACAATTGTATAACATGACCACACCTTGGCCATTCTCTTGTTGGGGCATAGATATCATCGGCAAAGTCCATCGTACGGGAAGCAACGGACAGTCATTCATTCTAGTGGCCGTGGATTATTTCACAAAGTGGGTCGAAGCAGAAGCTTACTGAGTTCTCAACGCCAAAAAAGTGGCTGAATTTGTGAAGAACAACATTATGGGCCGATACGGTATTCCTCATGAAATCATCTCCGATAATGGTTCACAATTTGAGAAAGAAATGGATGCACTATTGGTTGACTACAAAATTACCAAACACAAGTCATCCCCGTACCGCCCCCAAGCTAACGGAACGGTCGAAGCAGCAAACAAAACGATTGAAGGTCATCATTCGAAAAATGGCTTCGACAGGAAGGGATTGGCCTGAGAAATTACCACTAGTATTGTGGGGCTACCGCACATCAATCCAGTCAACAAGGGCTTATCAACATAGAATGGCAAGGGCTTTCAACAAAAAGGTAAAGCCACGAAACATCAAAGTGGGAGACTTGGTCTTAAGACAACATCCTCCCAATGCCATGAATCCCCTCGGGAAATGGGGACCCCGATGGATTGGTCCTTATGTGGTCAAGAAGATATTGAGCGGCGGTGCAGTCCGACTCATAGATTTGGATGGTGATCAATTGCCAAAGGAGGTCAACCTCGACAAGCTCAAGAAGTTCTACGCTTAGCAAATGAAGACCATTAAAAAAAAAAAAACACTCACTTGGTTGAAAACCCGCAAGGGCGGCCTAGGAAAAAATTAGAGCAAGTGCAAAAAAGAAGCCCGCTAGATTGAAAACCCGAAAGGCTGGTCTAGGCAAAAAACAGGGTGCACAAAAAAAAAAGTCTTCATTTGTTTGAACTACGGAGACCTGAGCCTCCCTATGAGAGGAACGTAGGCAACCTTCGGGTGCGGTCTAAAACATAAATTTTTACCCAATCATGTCATAACAAAGATGCAATTTTTATTCATCTCTCGAATCATTTTGATCATTACAACGGATAATGTTGAGCAATAAAAGACATTAAAACATTAAATCCTAACAAGTGGTCTACTTAAATTGCAATCTTGGGGTACAAAGAAAATTCTAATCTTTCTTCGGTTTGGGAACCCATTGCTTTCGACTAGGGCCCTTGACCTTCTTGATTGGGGGTGGAGCACTCCCAGAACCACCAAGGCGAGAGAAGACACTAGGACGGCACGGAACTTTATCAACAACCTTCCCCTTCCTTTTGCCTTTGTTCAAAGAAGCCTTGACAGGGGCTTTGTATAGGCGTTTCCACACATAAGGGGAGTTGCCTTTGCCTCAAAGGTTCAATAACCACCTCGTTGGGTCTTCCCAAACGATCAAAGACACTTGGGCGTGCCTTCACAATAGGGACGGGTATTGACTTTTCACCCTCCGAGATGGACACTTTTACCTCAAAAGAGAAGGTCATGGGAGCCATTCTTAACAAGAATTTGGGGCTTAAAGTAATCAGAAGAAGTGCAGAATATTGCTGTGTGACCAAACTGGTCGAAATGGATTCAAATTTATAGCTGTTGGAGAATCCTGTACAGAAAGAAAGGGGCTGTAAATCAGCAGCCCAGACGCGGGTGCCTCCTTACTTGGACCTGAAACGCGCGTGCATCCCATGCCCTATTCCACGCACGCGTGCCTTTGACAGACAGCAGAACAGAACAGCCCTTGTCAGTTCAGTAACAGCCCAGGCATTTCAACTCCTTCAACCTGCAACCAGTTCAAAAATGTAGATAAATAGCTAAGATTGTAAATACTTGTTATTTGTTACATGTTAAATAATAATTGTTTTCAGGCACTCATCCTCCCTACTCTGAATCATCATCAGCAGCACTATGCTTACCCTCATCACCGCTCTCAGTCTCTTCGTCATCATCAGAATCCTCTTTAGATTCCTCAACCGTAATCTCATGACGGCGTATCTTTGGCACCTGCGCCGAGGGACTAGCACCGCCGCGGCTAAGATTCCGACTCAATGACCACCTCGCTGAGGTGACAGCATCAGTAACAGCCTCGTCAACATCCAGGGTAGCATTTCTATAACCGCACCCCATGCCACGAGCTCCCCGAGCCATACCTCTAACAGCTCCAGACACAGTACCTGCAGCCTCCCTGGTCAGGTTCGCCATGTCTCTGCACAACTCCAGCACCTTCTCCTCCAGATGACGTAGCTTTCTCCGCATCCCCTTGTTTTGGTGGCCTATATGCCTATAAGCAGCTACGGGCACCTGTCACAGCAAAAACAGAAAACTACATTAGTGTACTAAGACAAAAGAATCTGGAACAGAAAATGGGTCATGATCAAAAGCACAGAAAGCATAAAACCATACCCAACAGTCTGAGCAGGAGGCTCCCTCTCCGGTGACATCTCATCAGGGACAATCTCCATATGTTCCTCAACAATCCCAAAGTTCGAGTACGTATAGTACTATGGAGGCAAAGGGGGATCGAAGGAATAACCTGCACCTATGGGGTAAAAATGCGCAGAAGTAGAAGGAGTAGGCTGTGTTCCCCGAGGATCGACATACATGAAGCCCTGCATCAGATGGTTTTCCCAGAAAAGGCCATAATCCTGATAAATAAAGATGAAAGGGGTAGTATCAACCCTTACCATGTACATGGCCCTATCATCCTCAGACAGCGCTCCCCAATTGCGAGGGCAAAAAGGAGGGAAATCTGGAACCGCCGGCCTGGGCGGGTTATAGTAATCCACCTGGCTCACATGCTGCCAGTATACTCTCTCTCCCAAGTACATGGCCATGCACTCCACAGAGCTCATCAGAAGCCTTGAGCGAGTGGGTAGTAGAGTGTGCTCTATACTGCCATATATCGGTCTCTACGGGAACAGTGACTGAGACACATACTCGGGCCTTAGGTTGTCCAGATACTGCCTGGCTGAAACCAAGCTAATGGGGGCAGTGCCGGTCTTCACATTTCTGGCCGTGTAAGACCACCGCACACAGTCAGGATACAGGGGCTGACCCTCTTTCTCGAGCCTGAAGTCTCTCATGCCCAGAATGGCAAATGCCCACAGCTGCAAACAGAAACAAAGACATGATTAATGACAGTCAAAAGGTGCAGATAAAGACAGAAATTTAGGAAAAGGCAAAGTGGTAGATATACCTCCCAAGCAAGAGAAAAGCCCGTGATCGAGCTCCTAGACGAACGACTAGTCAAATCCATGCCGTGGTAACAGGCGGCCAAACCCGCTGCAGCCTAGTTATACTGAGCAACCTGGTCCAAGTCAATCAGCATATCCAACAGGGACAAAGCCGCAGAACTTCCCCCATTCGTGAATAGGGTATGGGACAAAGCAAACCAAATAAAGCACCGGGTGTGAATACGTGTGTTTGAATTTGAGAATATTCATAGCAACATTAAAATTATGAGAGTCACCACGCCGTTTTAATTATAGCCAAAACATTGAGAAAAAGCATGTTTAATGGGTTCGGGGGTCAAATTACAACAAGAGAAGAATATTGGACGTTATCACTCCTATTGCCCGAATGATCGGTCTTTCTATCATGATGAATGTGTTAGTAGTGTGTTAGTGTTTGAGACCGGATCTGAAGATTGCCTACGTTCCTCTCAATGTGAGAAGCTCAGGTCAGCGTAGTTCGAGAGAATTTAGAATAGGCAGAAGAATCGGGATCATGCATAATGAGGGGGGAATTACCTAAAGATTAGGGTTTAGAAGTAGTTCCTAGATCATCCTCGGGTTGATGAACCCTAGATCATCATCGGCTATGAAATAACATATAATTATGAAGATCACAACCCTAAATATAGCATAAATAAGGTTTTAATCTAAGAACATGATGAACATATGAAGAACATATTATGAACATATGAATGAACATGCAAAGCACATGAAGAAACTATGAATAAACATGCAAGAACATGAATATTAAAGATCTACATTAAAAATGATGCAAGAATATGAAGAAAAAGTTAGAAAACTTACCTATATTGGCAAGAAATAAACCTTGGATCTTCTTGAGTGTTTGAATGCTTAATTAGGGAGAAAGTGGTGTTTAAGAACTCCAAAATTCGGACTTAGAGCTCTCAAAATCGGACCCTAAACCAATAGCATGGGATTGGTTTATATAGTAAACTGAGGGGAGGATCTGATGGTCAGGATCATCCGGAGCAAGGTTGGCCGCCTGGCCATGCCTTAAGCCGGTGACAAGAGTGGCCGCGTGGCCAAGGTCGACGCGTAGTAAGGTTGGCCGCATGGCCAATTCTGCTGGCTGACTTGATTCTTAAGCTAGGGTCTCTGCATGGTTTTAAGGAAACCATTTATTACCTATTTTGATAGATTTTGTCATAAATGAGATATTTCGGGAATCCGGGACAAGTCTTTGCAAGGTTTCTAATTCCTATAAAGTCCTTGTATTTTTGGGAAAGTCCTAATAAACTCATTTTCAGGTCGGGTACTAACACCGGGCCACCACCTTAACTCTGTCAGCGGTAACACCCCGAGACTCAGCCATAAGGACACTAAAGTAAGCTCGGATTTTCACCTCGAACTCACAGTTGACCAAAGCTAACAGCTCTTCAAGAGTCCTAGCAGTCCCTCTCACACCACAAGGGATGGGCATCCCAGCAAAAGGCAAACTGGTCAAAGCTGTAAAATCAGTAGGGGTCATAGTCACCTCACCCATCGGCAAATGAAAGGTGTGGGTGGTATCCCACCATCTCTCCCTCAAAGCCTGAATCACGTCTGGGTCATTTTTCAGTGAAGGCATACTCATAATAAAAAGGCCAAAGCACGTAGCTGCAACCCAACTTCGTACATTCTCGGGAAACTTCTTCCATACAGAAACAGGTGCCTGAGCCCCCACCCTAAATCTCGGTCAAACGGCTCCATCTCTGAAAAGAAATAAGAGACAAAAAAAATTTCGTCATCATAACGGCTAGTAAACCGTCAAACCCAACATGAAGAAATTCAACATGACAACATCATGACGTGCAAACAAGTGTGTGAACATGCAAATGGGTGTCTATTGGGTATGCTTATCTCTTAACCCTCCTAATTATGTTAGAATTGATTGATACCATCACCTATGAGTATTTTATGGACTTTAGGACCCTATGTAAGAAGTTTAATAACATCAATTTTTAGCTTAGTCCATTTTATAGTATAGGCTTAGAATAAAGGACTTGGAGCAAAAAGGAATGAAGAACTAAGCAAGACTTTGGTCTCTGCACAGGACTTCTCTGTGCAGGACATCACTGCGCAGGTATTCTCTATGCAGCATTCATCCTTGCTCAATTTTTGATACATTCAAATTACTTAACTTGGAAAGCGCTCAGAAGATGTATGCTTATTAAAGTGCTGAGGTGTGCAAAAACGATAAAATATGCACACTCAGCATATCCAATGATGGAGATGTGCTCAGATAAAATAATTCAAATGAAGACAGCTGTCAACCTTCTAGAAGAAGCTTTTGAATTTGGTCTTCATGATTTGACTCCAACAGCTCAAGGAATCCTGCGCACCAATCATATTGTGCCAGCTCATCATCATTGATCAGAGCTCCAACGGCTACTTTTAAGCTCTCAGCTATAAATAGCCTGCTCACCTTCATTTCCAAGTTGCTATAGTTTGTGCTTACTAAGTATCCTTGAAGTTCAGAAGATTGCTGCTTAATATTCTCAGATTCAAGATCAACCTTCAAACCTTCAAACTCCTGCCCAGATCCTAAGCCTTACATCACCAGAATTCTTCGTGCTCTTCATCTCATAGATTAGATTTTGATTTGAGTTTTGATTCTTTGTAATCTTGTAAAAGCTCCTCATATCAATACAAATCTCATTAGAAAATCCAAGACTAACCATCTTGGTAGAGGACGTAGGTCTTTCATCAATCGAACCTCTCCAAATAGCTTGTTCACTATTCTCGCTATTTGTTTCCTGCTTACTTATTTCTGAATTACTGCTTTGTTTGATCTTAACAGATTGCTTTTATTGCTGCTGTGTTTGTTATTGCTCATTGCCTTAGAATCCTTTTTATCCAACACTTTAAACTAAAACTTAGCGCGTGCGTTATTTGTCTCTGCGCATTACCCTGCGCAGTAGCTGCTTAAATTTCCGCTATGCATTTCACACTCTCTCTGCGCGCTATACTTAGCTTATTTGAGAACTATGCGCATAAGCCATTGATTTGCAAAAGGGTTTGAAAAGAATTTTTATTCACCCCCCCCCCTCTAGCTATTTTCATATACTTATTTCCCCTTTGGGACCAACAAGTGGTATCAGAGAAAACACCTTCATAAAACTTGTTTTGTTTTTTAAGCTTAACAACTTGGGTGCCGATTCAAGATGGATTCAAAATCTTTGATGATGGCTAACTATTCACATGTTCCGGTGCTCAACGAAGATCACTTCGACATCTGGAAGCACTGCATGCTCACTCATTTTTCATCCATCGATGAGATCCTCCACGACATTGTTCTTGAAGGACCCTATATCCCAATAAAGGCTAATCCTGATGCTGCTACCAACAAGGACAATCCTACCATCAAGAAGCCCAAGGAGGAATGGACTGATGAAGAAAATAAATGGGTTGGCTATGATGGAAGAGCAAGGAACACCATCCTAAGCACCATGGACCTCTCTACGCACAATCAGATTGTAAGCTGCGCAACTGCAAAAGAGCTATGGGATACTATTGAAGGCTATGTGAATGGTGACAAAGTTAGCAAGGAAAATAAAAGATTTGTGGTACAAAGAAAATTCAACTGCTTCATGAAGATTGATGGTGAAACCCTGAGACAAACTTATGATCGCTACTGTGCTATTGTAAATTCTTGTATATCTCTGGGAAAGACTTTCACAAATAAAGAAATTAATGCTTAATTCTTAGATGCACTTGGTTCTAGATATGTGCACAAGGCAAGTCATCTAGAAGATTCTGGATTTTTGGATACTTGGCCTCTGCGCAGTTTATATGCTAATTTGAAAGTGTTCGAGTTAAACTTGAACGGATTGATGAAACTGAA
Source organism: Campanula takesimana (assembly GCA_026119855.1). NCBI lineage: Eukaryota > Viridiplantae > Streptophyta > Magnoliopsida > Asterales > Campanulaceae > Campanula > Campanula takesimana. The sequence continues at coordinate 1,021,507 of JAOWBW010000710.1, forward strand.
GGAAAAGGAAAACTGATCATAATGGTTGCGCAAAAAGAATCTGCGCCTGCTCAAACCTCAGACAAAGTCTCTAATTCCTCTTTACTCGAAATGGATGATGATGATTTCACAATGTTTGTTAAGAAATTTAAAAAATTCAGGAAATTCTCAAAACACGGACCCTCTAGCAAATCACCAGCAAAGTTCTCTCAAGGCAGAGACTCAAAGAAATATGGTCATTTCGCTTCAAAATGCCCAACTCCAAAATTTGAGTACATGAAGAGGAACAATGCGCAAAGATCGTTTAAGCAGCACAGAATGGTTGCTGAAGAAGAAGATTGCATAGAAAAGGAACTCAAGACCTGGATAGAGACTGACACTGAAGACAGTGATGAAGATGACTCTGAGGATGGACAGCTCTGCTTGGTGGCCAATGCTGATGATGATAGCGACTCAGAGAATGACATTCCAGATATGAACTCACCGAAAGAGCCAAGGAAGATAGCAAAGAAGAAAGGTCCCACTATCACTGAACTGGTAGAAATGGGACATCTAACTCCAAGCAGACAGAATGTGAAATACTTATTCGCCAGAGCAGATGTCACGACCCGAAAACCCGTCTCTAATTTCTAATAATAAATATCTAATTATTTATTTATTTTTTATTTAAGTGTTTAAATTATTATTTAACTAATAATTTATGTATGCATTTTATGTGTTATAATAATTTATGCCTAGCATTTAATTGGTTAATTGTGCTAGTGTAGAGAGTTGGGTCTTAATTGTAGTGGGGAGTTATGTGTATTGGATGGTGTTAGTAGTGAGGAGGGGCCTAGGTGTAAGTTTTTGAAAATGATTTTTACTACTCCCTCCCTACTCTTTCTTCTCCCTCACTCTCATCCTCACCCTACTCCCTCCCATTCCCAGCAATCTCTCTCTCTCTCCAATTGGTTTGGGTAAGTTTTCTCTTCCTTCTCTCTTCATTTTCTTCCTCTTCCTCTCATTATTTCTCATTTCTCATATTATGAAACATGTTTAGATCGTCGATAGGATCGTAGAGGGCTAAAAATATTTGAATTCCGTCATCTTTGAGAAATCTCAAGTAAGTTGCTTTTCCCCCATTTTTATGCTAAAGTGTTCATTTCATGTTCATATAATGCTTTAGTTGATACATTTAATGTTTGATTGAGTTTGAGATTTATTTGGAATTTATTTTGGGTTTTGGTTAAAAATGGTGATTTTGTTGAATGTTGGGATTTGATCTTGGTTTTGGTTGATGAATGGTGTTATTAAGGTCCCCTTTTTGGTTAGATGTTGTTTGGGTACTTTGGGGATCATGTTGGAAGTATTGATTTTGAGAATGTATGAAATGAGTATAAAAATGAAGAACGCAGCTCTATTTTCCCGGCCAAGAACCAGACCGAGCGCCCGCCCGGGTTGGACCAGGCGCCCGCCCGCCTTGCCTTTTCCTGCGGCCAAACCTTCTGGGCAAATAAGAGCCCGCCTGCCCCTGCTCGCGCGCCCGCCCGCCCGCCTGGTCTGGAATGTTACTTTTTGCTTGGTTATGACTAAGTGACTTTCCTAGTTTAAGTTTAGTTACTCTAATTAACTTAAGATAACATCGTGGAACACTGTATTAATTGAAATTGGTTCTTTTATGAATAAATATGTTATGGAATTTGATTAAGTATCGTTCTGAGAATGTGGCCATCTTTGATGTGTGGCTTGGATTGGTTTACCTTTGTGGTAATATATTTGGAATGGTTCCCTACTTCGGAATCATGAGTTGTTTATTTAAGCTAGTGTTTATTACTTAGCTTTTATTTGAAAGTCCAGCTGGTTATTTGTGTATCGAGTCAGGCAATGGATAATGCTATAATGGCACAAGCCAAGTCCAGTATAGTATCGCCCATTGGTCCTTCTTCCTCATCCAGATTGGCCTTGGATGGGTTGAGCTAGATCCTTTTGTGAGTATTCTAGCTACACGTTTTGGAGCATGACTTTGTGGCATGGCTCCCGCCCCTTGTGGCATGTTACTTTGTTATTGGTTCCGGTACCGGGGGTTTTCTCTTCAAGCTTTCATGCTATTATGAAGATGTGGATTGTTGATTATTGAAGCTGCGCATCGACCTTTATTTGGTTATATCAGTGGGGAAACCTTGGCTAATATCCTTTGTTACTTGTTTAATTCCGCTGCTATCTGTTAACTGATAAATGCTATGTGCTATGTGAGATTTATTATTGTTTATTGCTTATTGCATTTAGCATGTCATGTAGTTGCATTAGTAACTTATTAAGATTTATCTCACCCCCTTTTCTTTTGTCTTTGTTTTTCCTTAACCCTCCCCAGATGGAAAGGATTAGACTCGCTGATCACGAGACAGGACGTCGAGTGTGGATATATCTTTTTGGGGAAGGTTGTTATTCGGTTTTCATTATTTAAATGTATAACTTTGGGATAGTGTCACCAATCAATGACGTCGTTAAGAATTGTACATGTTAAACTTTGGGGTATAAGCTTGTGGAGCTTATGTTAGTGGTACTTTGTTGTTATTAAACTTTGATTTACAAAACCTTGTATTATCTTATGGTATAAAAGGAAATTTTTATCTTCATTATTTTAGAGTTTATTGTTTAAGTCGACGTCCAGCTCGCGCACTCCGGGCCCGCGGGGTCGGGGTCGCGACAGTTGGTATCAGAGCCATAGTTTAGCTCTAAGTATAAGTCTAGGTGGACTAGTATGACCTAGGAGGGTAGTTGTGTTCGGAGTGAGTAACGGTTGATGTTTTATGCAGGTAATTGTTCTCAATGGCTAGAAGAAGAACAGGTGAAGGTTCTAGTGGGGCTCAGAATCAGAATGATCTTCGGGAAGAGAACCGTGCCATGTTCCAAGGCATGTTTGAGGCGGCCATGAAGGCTATTCATGACCAAGGGCCAAGAGAGGAGTATGTGCCACCTCCGCGTTACGGGTTGGAGCAATTTCTGAAATTAAAACCAAGGGAGTTTGATGGTGAGCCCGATGTGAAGAAGGCCGAACTATGGATTGAGTCTATGGAGAAAATTTATGATGTATTTCGGTGCACGGACGAGGATAGGGTCCGGTTCGCGGCTTATAAGCTTGTGGGTGCCGCCGAGCATTGGTGGAAAGGAGTTAAGGCGAGTTGGGATGATACCCATACAGTGTATGCATGGGAATTGTTTGTGCAAAAGTTCAAAGAGCATTTTATTTCGGTAGTGGACAAGAACCGAAAGGAGATCGAGCTACTCAACTTGGAGCAAGGTTTGTTGTCTATAGCTCAGTACTCGGCTAAGTTCACAGAATTAGCCCGGTATTGTGACTATCTTGTGAGGACCGAAGAACAGAAAGCTATGAGATTTATTCGGGGTTTGAAGACTTCTATTCGGACTCAGCTTATAGCCCAAAGGATTGTGACATTCCAGGATGCGGTAGACCGCGCATACTTAATCGAGCAAGACATAGAGGAGCATAAGAAGAAGGTCGAGGTAACTAATACTAGCAAGCAAGGAGGGCAGAGTAAGCCACAATCCCGTTATGATAACCGAGGTAATTTTGGGGGACAATCTCAGTCCCGAGGGCAACCGATCCCAAGGAACCCGGGTACTACTTCCGGGAACCAAGGGAACCAAAATAGGAGGCTTTGTTCATATTGCCAAAGGGGAGGCCACTCGGAGGACCAGTGTTGGAAGAAACAGGGGAAATGTATTAACTGTGGGCAGTTGGGGCATTTTGTGAAGGATTGCCCGAGAATCAGAGGTCAACCGACTGGGGTAGGAGCTGGGGCTCCACAGGGTCAGAAAAGGGATGCTACGGGAAAGCCCAAGGTCCAAGGAAAAGTGTTTGAAATGAATAAGCATCAGGCAGATGATCCCTTAGTGATTGGAGGTATTATTTCTATATCTAATGTGAGCGCGCGTACGTTAGTAGATCCAGGATCATCTCATTCTTACATTTCTGTGCAATTTTCTTCTTTACTAAATGCTGCATCTGAGTCTTTGCCCTACGTATTAGAGGTGTCAACTCCTATGGGAGAGTGTTTGGTGACCGATAGAGTATTTCGTGATTGTGATGTGCTTATATGTGGTCGTGTCTTGTGTGCGGACTTGGTAGTCCTTCCGATTCAGGATTTTGATGTTATTTTGGGTATGGATTGGTTGAGCAAGTTTCATGCTTCTGTTGATTGTCGTAGGAAAGTTGTTACTTTTTCTATTCCCAATATGCCTAAATTTGTTTTTGAGGCTATGCCTTTGGGTAGGAATATTCGTATTATTTCCTATGTGAAAGCTAGGAGATATTTGCATCGTGGTTGTGAGGGGTACTTGGCTAGTGTGCTTGATACTAGGAAAGAATCCCCTAGTTTGGAGAGTGTTCAGGTAGTTAGGGAATTTCCCGATGTTTTATCTTCTGAATATAATATGCCTCCCGATCGTGAGATAGAGTTTTGTATAGATCTTTTGCCGGGTACAGCTCCGATTTCAAAGGCACTGTATAGGTTGGCTCCCGCAGAGTTGAAGGAACTAAAGGTTCAATTGTAAGAGTTGCTTGATCGAGGGTTTATCCGCCCTAGTATTTCCCCGTGGGGAGCACCGGTTTTGTTTGTACGGAAGAAAGACGGTTCTTTGAGATTGTGTATCGATTACCGAAAGTTGAATTAGGTTACAGTGAAGAACAAGTATCCTCTGCCTCACATTGATGACTTGTTTGATCAGCTTCAAGGGTCCGTGGTGTTTTCTAAACTTGATTTGAGGAGTGGGTACCATCAGTTGAAGATTCGATCGGAGGATATACCGAAGACGGCTTTTCGCACTCGGTATGGTCATTATGAATTCTTGGTTATGCCGTTTGGGTTGACTAACGCGCCTGCCGTGTTTATGGATTTGATGAACCGGGTTTTCCATCCTTATCTTGATTCGTTCGTGGTGGTTTTCATCGACGACATTCTTGTTTACTCTAAATCTCGAGAGGAGCACGAGCAGCACTTGAGGACAGTTTTATCCATTCTTGCGAGGGAGCAGTTGTTTGCGAAGTTTAGTAAATGCGAATTCTGGCTCGAGAAAGTGTCATTTCTGGGTCATGTGATTTCTAAAGATGGGATTTCTGTGGATCCTTCAAAGATAAAAGCCATAGTAGATTGGAAGAGACCTGAGTCAGTGACCGAGATCAGAAGTTTTCTGGGTTTAGCCGGGTATTACAGAAGGTTCATAGAAGGGTTTTTGAGGATTGCTACTCCGATGACTCAGTTGACCCGGAAGGATGTACCGTTTGTGTGGAGTGAAAAATGTCAAAGTAGCTTTGATGAATTAAAGAAGAGATTAACTACGGCTCCTATTCTTGCGTTACCAAATGGAAATGACGATTTAGTGATTTACAGTGATGCTTCGAAAGAGGGTTTGGGTTGTGTTTTGATGCAGAATGGGAAGGTGATTGCGTATGCTTCGAGGAAGTTGAGCCCTAGTGAACAAAATTACCCTACTCATGATATGGAGTTAGCTGCGATAGTCTTTGCGTTGCATAAGTGGAAGCATTACCTTTATGGAGCGAAGTTTGACATTTTTACCGATCACAAGAGTTTGAAATACCTCTTCTCTCAAAAGGAATTGAATAACCGTCAGCGTAGGTGGATGGAGCTTTTAAAAGATTATGATTGCACTATTTCGTACCATCCAGGCAAAGCAAATGTTGTAGCTGATGCGATCAGTCGAAAGTCATATGTGGCATCAATGATGGTTCGTGAATGGAAATTACTAGAGGATGTTCGAGATTGGTGTCCTCGCGAATCGAGACATGGGGTGATTTTTGCGAATATTAGGGTATCTCCGACCCTAATTCAACAAATAAAGGATACTCAGAAGGAGGACCCAGAGTTGAAGAAGATTATGGATAATGCTCGGGATAGACAGTATGTGGACTTCCAGCTTGACTCCGAGGGAGTGTTGACTTACCGTAGCAGATTGTGTGTGCCGAATATTGGTGGGATTAAACAGCGAGTTCTTCATGAGGGTCACAAATCCCGGTATACCATTCATCCCGGGAGTACGAAGATGTATCAGGATTTAAAACAACAATTTTGGTGGATTAACATGAAGAGGGAAATTGCAGATTATGTATCGAAGTGTTTGACCTGTCAACAAGTTAAAGCAGAGCATCAGAAACCCGCAGGTCTACTTCAGCCTCTTGAGATACCCGAGTGGAAGTGGGAACACATTACGATGGATTTTGTAACTGGACTACCCAAGACTCGAAGGAGGTTCAATGCAGTTTGGGTGATCGTGGACAGGTTGACTAAATCTTCTCATTTCTTACCCATTCACATTTCCTATTCGATGGAGAAACTTGCGAATTTGTATATTCATGAGATTGTCAGATTACATGGTGTTCCAATTAGTATTGTGTCAGACAGAGATCCCAGGTTTACATCCCGGTTTTGGCAAGCATTACAGAAGGCTTTGGGTACCGATTTGAGGTTTAGCAACGCATTTTATCCTCAGACTGACGGTCAGTCTGAAAGAACTATTCAGATTCTCGAGGATATGTTACGGGCTTGCACAGTTGACTTTCCAGATTCGTGGGATACCCATCTACCGCTTGCAGAGTTCGCCTACAATAATAGTTATCAGTCGAGTATTCAGATGGCACCGTATGAGGCTTTATATGGGAGGAAATGTCGGTCTCCTATTTGTTGGGACGAGGTTGGGGAAGCAAAACTTTGGGGTGTTGACATGGTTCAGGACTCGGTGGAAAAGGTTAAAATTATTCGGGATCGATTGAAGACGGCCCAGAGTCGACAGAAGAGCTATGCCGATCATCGAAGACATGATCTTAGTTTTCAGACCAGAGATTTTGTGTTCTTGAAGGTATCTCTGAAGGTTGGTATCCGAAGGTTCGGGAAGAAAGGTAAATTGGCTCCGAGGTTTGTTAGACCGTTTGAGATTTTGGGGAAAGTGGGACTTCTAGCATATCGTCTTGCGTTGCCAGCTTCTTTGGACCGATTACATAATGTTTTTCACGTTTCTATGCTTCGGAAGTATGTTCATGATCCGTCTCACGTGTTACCGAGGGTACCGGAGGATATAGAGCCTGATATGACCTACGAGGAACGACCGGTTCGGATTCTTGATGCCAAAGTCTAAGAGTTGAGGAACAATAGCATTCCGTTGGTTAGAGTTCTTTGGAGGAATCGCAATGTTGAGGAATCGACTTGGGAGCTTCGAGAGGAGATGGAGCGTAGATATCCGTGGCTTTTTAATTCGGGTAAGTCTCGTTAAAATTCAGGTCGAATTTTCTTTAAGGGGGAGTGAATGTCACGACCCAAAAACCCGTCTCTAATTTCTAATAATAAATATCCAATTATTTATTTATTTCTTATTTAAGTGTTTAAATTATTATTTAACTAATAATTTATGTATGCATTTTATGTGTTATAATAATTTATGCCTAGTATTTAATTGGTTAATTGTGCTAGTGTAGAGAGTTGGGTCTTAATTGTAGTGGGGAGTTATGTGTATTGGTTGGTGTTAGTAGTGAGGAGGGGCCTAGGTGTAAGTTTTTGAAAATGATTTTTGCTACTCCCTCCCTACTCTTTCTTTTCCCTCACTCTCATCCTCACCCTACTCCCTCCCATTCCCAGCAATCTCTCTCTCCAATTGGTTTGGGTAAGTTTTCTCTTCCTTCTCTCTTCATTTTCTTCCTCTTCCTCTCATTATTTCTCATTTCTCATATTATGAAACATGTTTAGATCGTCGATAGGATCGTAGAGGGCTAAAAATATTTGAATTCCGTCATCTTTGAGAAATCTCAAGTAAGTTGCTTTTCCCCCATTTTTATGCTAAAGTGTTCATTTCATGTTCATATAATGCTTTAGTTGATACATTTAATGTTTGATTGAGTTTGAGATTTATTTGGAATTTATTTTGGGTTTTGGTTAAAAATGGTGATTTTGTTGAATGTTGGGATTTGATCTTGGTTTTGGTTGATAAATGGTGTTATTAAGGTCCCCTTTTTGGTTAGATGTTGTTTGGGGTACTTTGGGGATCATGTTGGAAGTATTGATTTTGAGAATGTATGAAATGAGTATAAAAATGAAGAACCCAGCTCTGTTTTCCCGGCCAAGAACCAGACCGAGCGCCCGCCCGGGTTGGACCAGGCGCCCGCCCGCCTTGCCTTTTCCTGCGGCCAAACCTTCTGGGCAAATAAGAGCCCGCCTGCCCCTGCTCGCGCGCCCGCCCGCCCGCCTGGTCTGGAATGTTACTTTTTGCTTGGTTATGACTAAGTGACTTTCCTAGTTTAAGTTTAGTTACTCTAATTAACTTAAGATAACATCGTGGAACACTGTATTAATTGAAATTGGTTCTTTTATGAATAAATATGTTATGGAATTTGATTAAGTATCGTTCTGAGAATGTGGCCATCTTTGATGTGTGGCTTGGATTGGTTTACCTTTGTGGTAATATATTTGGAATGGTTCCCTACTTCGGAATCATGAGTTGTTTATTTAAGCTAGTGTTTATTACTTAGCTTTTATTTGAAAGTCCAGCTGGTTATTTTTGTATCGAGTCAGGCAATGGATAATGCTATAATGGCACAAGCCAAGTCCAGTATAGTATCGCCCATTGGTCCTTCTTCCTCATCCAGATTGGCCTTGGATGGGTTGAGCTAGCTCCTTTTGTGAGTATTCTAGCTACACGTTTTGGAGCATGACTTTGTGGCATGGCTCCCGCCCCTTGTGGCATGTTACTTTGTTATTGGTTCCGGTACCGGGGGTTTTCTCTTCAAGCTTTCATGCTATTATGAAGATGTGGATTGTTGATTATTGAAGCTGCGCATCGACCTTTATTTGGTTATATCAGTGGGGAAACCTTGGCTAATATCCTTTGTTACTTGTTTAATTCCGCTGCTATCTGTTAACTGATAAATGCTATGTGCTATGTGAGATTTATTATTGTTTATTGCTTATTGCATTTAGCATGTCATGTAGTTGCATTAGTAACTTATTAAGATTTATCTCACCCCCTTTTCTTTTGTCTTTGTTTTTCCTTAACCCCCCCCCCAGGTGGAAAGGATTAGACTCGCTGATCACGAGACAGGACGTCGAGTGTGGATATAGCTTTTTGGGGAAGGTTGTTATTCGGTTTTCATTATTTAAATGTATAACTTTGGGATAGTGTCACCAATCAATGACGTCGTTAAGAATTGTACATGTTAAACTTTGGGGTATAAGCTTGTGGAGCTTATGTTAGTGGTACTTTGTTGTTATTAAACTTTGATTTACAAAACCTTGTATTATCTTATGGTATAAAAGGAAATTTTTATCTTCATTATTTTAGAGTTTATTGTTTAAGTCGACGTCCAGCTCGCGCACTCCGGGCCCGCGGGGTCGGGGTCGCGACAGTTGGTATCAGAGCCATAGTTTTGCTCTATGTATAAGTCTAGGTGGACTAGTATGACCTAGGAGGGTAGTTGTGTTCGGAGTGAGTAACGGTTGATGTTTTATGCAGGTAATTGTTCTCAATGGCTAGAAGAAGAACAGGTGAAGGTTCTAGTGGGGCTCAGAATCAGAATGATCTTCGGGAAGAGAACCGTGCCATGTTCCAAGGCATGTTTGAGGCGGCCATGAAGGCTATTCATGACCAAGGGCCAAGAGAGGAGTATGTGCCACCTCCACGTTACGGGTTGGAGCAATTTCTGAAATTAAAACCAAGGGAGTTTGATGGTGAGCCCGATGTGAAGAAGGCCGAACTATGGATTGAGTCTATGGAGAAAATTTATGATGTGTTTCGGTGCACGGACGAGGATAGGGTCCGGTTCGCGGCTTATAAGCTTGTGGGTGCCGCCGAGCATTGGTGGAAAGGAGTTAAGGCGAGTTGGGATGATACCCATACAGTGTATGCATGGGAATTATTTGTGCGGAAGTTCAAAGAGCATTTTATTTCGGTAGTGGACCAGAACCGAAAGGAGATCGAGCTACTCAACTTGGAGCAAGGTTTGTTGTCTATAGCTCAGTACTCGGCTAAGTTCACAGAATTAGCCCGGTATTGTGACTATCTTGTGAGGACCGAAGAACAGAAAGCTATGAGATTTATTCGGGGTTTGAAGACTTCTATTCGGACTCAGCTTATAGCCCAAAGGATTGTGACATTCCAGGATGCGGTAGACCGCGTATACTTAATCGAGCAAGACATAGAGGAGCATAAGAAGAAGGTCGAGGTAACTAACACTAGCAAGCAAGGAGGGCAGAGTAAGCCACAATCCCGTTATGATAACCGAGGTAATTTTGGGGGACAATCTCAGTCCCGTGGGCAACCGATCCCAAGGAACCCGGGTACTACTTCCGGGAACCAAGGGAACCAAAATAGGAGGCTTTGTTCATATTGCCAAAGGGGAGGCCACTCGGAGGACCAGTGTTGGAAGAAACAGGGGAAATGTATTAACTGTGGGCAGTTGGGGCATTTTGTGAAGGATTGCCCGAGAATCAGAGGTCAACCGACTGGGGTAGGAGCTGGGGCTCCACAGGGTCAGAAAAGGGATGCTACGGGAAAGCCCAAGGTCCAAGGAAAAGTGTTTGCAATGAATAAGCATCAGGCAGATGATCCCTTAGTGATTGGAGGTATTATTTCTATATCTAATGTGAGCGCGCGTACGTTAGTAGATCCAGGATCATCTCATTCTTACATTTCTGTGCAATTTGCTTCTTTACTAAATGCTGCATCTGAGTCTTTTCCCTACGTGTTAGAGGTGTCAACTCCTATGGGAGAGTGTTTGGTGACCGATAGAGTATTTCGTGATTGTGATGTGCTTATATGTGGTCGTGTCTTGTGTGTGGACTTGGTAGTCCTTCCGATTCAGGATTTTGATGTTATTTTGGGTATGGATTGGTTGAGCAAGTTTCATGCTTCTGTTGATTGTCGTAGGAAAGTTGTTACTTTTTCTATTCCCAATATGCCTAAATTTGTTTTTGAGGCTATGCCTTTGGGTAGGAATATTCGTATTATTTCCTATGTGAAAGCTAGGAGATATTTGCATCGTGGTTGTGAGGGGTACTTGGCTAGTGTGCTTGATACTAGGAAAGAATCCCCTAGTTTGGAGAGTGTTCAGGTAGTTAGGGAATTTCCCGATGTTTTATCTTCTGAATATAATATGCCTCCCGATCGTGAGATAGAGTTTTGTATAGATCTTTTGCCGGGTACAGCTCCGATTTCAAAGGCACTGTATAGGTTGGCTCCCGCAGAGTTGAAGGAACTAAAGGTTCAATTGTAAGAGTTGCTTGATCGAGGGTTTATCCGCCCTAGTATTTCCCCGTGGGGAGCACCGGTTTTGTTTGTACGGAAGAAAGACGGTTCTTTGAGATTGTGTATCGATTACCGAAAGTTGAATTAGGTTACAGTGAAGAACAAGTATCCTCTGCCTCACATTGATGACTTGTTTGATCAGCTTCAAGGGTCCGTGGTGTTTTCTAAACTTGATTTGAGGAGTGGGTACCATCAGTTGAAGATTCGATCGGAGGATATACCGAAGACGGCTTTTCGCACTCGGTATGGTCATTATGAATTCTTGGTTATGCCGTTTGGGTTGACTAACGCGCCTGCCGTGTTTATGGATTTGATGAACCGGGTTTTCCATCCTTATCTTGATTCGTTCGTGGTGGTTTTCATCGACGACATTCTTGTTTACTCTAAATCTCGAGAGGAGCACGAGCAGCACTTGAGGACAGTTTTATCCATTCTTGCGAGGGAGCAGTTGTTTGCGAAGTTTAGTAAATGCGAATTCTGGCTCGAGAAGGTGTCATTTCTGGGTCATGTGATTTCTAAAGATGGGATTTCTGTGGATCCTTCAAAGATAAAAGCCATAGTAGATTGGAAGAGACCCGAGTCAGTGACCGAGATCAGAAGTTTTCTGGGTTTAGCCGGGTATTACAGAAGGTTCATAGAAGGGTTTTTGAGGATTGCTACTCCGATGACTCAGTTGACCCGGAAGGATGTACCGTTTGTGTGAAGTGAAAAATGTCAAAGTAGCTTTGATGAATTAAAGAAGAGATTAACTACGGCTCCTATTCTTGCGTTACCAAATGGAAATGACGATTTAGTGATTTACAGTGATGCTTCGAAAGAGGGTTTGGGTTGTGTTTTGATGCAGAATGGGAAGGTGATTGCGTATGCTTCGAGGAAGTTGAGCCCTAGTGAACAAAATTACCCTACTCATGATATGGAGTTGGCTGCGATAGTCTTTGCGTTGCATAAGTGGAAGCATTACCTTTATGGAGCGAAGTTTGAGATTTTTACCGATCACAAGAGTTTGAAATACCTATTCTCTCAAAAGGAATTGAATAACCGTCAGCGTAGGTGGATGGAGCTTTTAAAAGATTATGATTGCACTATTTCGTACCATCCGGCAAAGCAAATGTTGTAGCTGATGCGATCAGTCGAAAGTCATATGTGGCATCAATGATGGTTCGTGAATGGAAATTACTAGAGGATGTTCGAGATTGGTGTCCTCGCGAATCGAGACGTGGGGTGATTTTTGCGAATATTAGGGTATCTCCGACCCTAATTCAACAAATAAAGGATACTCAGAAGGAGGACCCAGAGTTGAAGAAGATTATGGATAATGCTCGGGATAGACAGTATGTGGACTTCCAGCTTGACTCCGAGGGAGTGTTGACTTACCGTAGCAGATTGTGTGTGCCGAATATCGGTGGGATTAAACAGCGAGTTCTTGATGAGGGTCACAAATCCCGGTATACCATTCATCCCGGGAGTACGAAGATGTATCAGGATTTAAAACAACAATTTTGGTGGATTAACATGAAGAGGGAAATTGCAGATTATGTATCGAAGTGTTTGACCTGTCAACAAGTTAAAGCAGAGCATCAGAAACCCGCAGGTCTACTTCAGCCTCTTGAGATACCCGAGTGGAAGTGGGAACACATTACGATGGATTTTGTAACTGGACTACCCAAGACTCGAAGGAGGTTCAATGCAGTTTGGGTGATCGTGGACAGGTTGACTAAATCTTCTCATTTCTTACCCATTCACATTTCCTATTCGATGGAGAAACTTGCGAATTTGTATATTCATGAGATTGTCAGATTACATGGTGTTCCAATTAGTATTGTGTCAGACAGAGATCCCAGGTTTACATCCCGGTTTTGGCAAGCATTACAGAAGGCTTTGGGTACCGATTTGAGGTTTAGCAACGCATTTTATCCTCAGACTGACGGTCAGTCTGAAAGAACTATTCAGATTCTCGAGGATATGTTACGGGCTTGCACAGTTGACTTTCCAGATTCGTGGGATACCCATCTACCGCTTGCAGAGTTCGCCTACAATAATAGTTATCAGTCGAGTATTCAGATGGCACCGTATGAGGCTTTGTATGGGAGGAAATGTCGGTCTCCTATTTGTTGGGACGAGGTTGGGGAAGCAAAACTTTGGGGTGTTGACATGGTTCAGGACTCGGTGGAAAAGGTTAAAATTATTCGGGATCGATTGAAGACGGCCCAGAGTCGACAGAAGAGCTATGCCGATCATCGAAGACATGATCTTAGTTTTCAGACCGGAGATTTTGTGTTCTTGAAGGTATCTCTGAAGGTTGGTATCCGAAGGTTCGGGAAGAAAGGTAAATTGGCTCCGAGGTTTGTTAGACCGTTTGAGATTTTGGGGAAAGTGGGACTTCTAGCATATCGTCTTGCGTTGCCAGCTTCTTTGGACCGATTACATAATGTTTTTCACGTTTCTATGCTTCGGAAGTATGTTCATGATCCGTCTCACGTGTTACCGAGGGTACCGGAGGATATAGAGCCTGATATGACCTACGAGGAACGACCGGTTCGGATTCTTGATGCCAAAGTCTAAGAGTTGAGGAACAATAGCATTCCGTTGGTTAGAGTTCTTTGGAGGAATCGCAATGTTGAGGAATCGACTTGGGAGCTTCGAGAGGAGATGGAGCGTAGATATCCGTGGCTTTTTAATTCGGGTAAGTCTCGTTAAAATTCAGGTCGAATTTTCTTTAAGGGGGAGTGAATGTCACGACCCAAAAACCCGTCTCTAATTTCTAATAATAAATATCCAATTATTTATTTATTTCTTATTTAAGTGTTTAAATTATTATTTAACTAATAATTTATGTATGCATTTTATGTGTTATAATAATTTATGCCTAACATTTAATTGGTTAATTGTGCTAGTGTAGAGAGTTGGGTCTTAATTGTAGTGGGGAGTTATGTGTATTGGTTGGTGTTAGTAGTGAGGAGGGGCCTAGGTGTAAGTTTTTGAAAATGATTTTTGCTACTCCCTCCCTACTCTTTCTTTTCCCTCACTCTCATCCTCACCCTACTCCCTCCCATTCCCAGCAATCTCTCTCTCCAATTGGTTTGGGTAAGTTATCTCTTCCTTTTCTCTTCATTTTCTTCCTCTTCCTCTCATTATTTCTCATTTCTCATATTATGAAACATGTTTAGATCGTCGATAGGATCGTAGAGGGCTAAAAATATTTGAATTCCGTCATCTTTGAGAAATCTCAAGTAAGTTGCTTTTCCCCCATTTTTATGCTAAAGTGTTCATTTCATGTTCATAAAATGCTTTAGTTGATACATTTAATGTTTGATTGAGTTTGAGATTTATTTAGAATTTATTTTGGGTTTTGGTTAAAAATGGTGATTTTGTTGAATGTTGGGATTTGATCTTGGTTTTGGTTGATGAATGGTGTTATTAAGGTCCCCTTTTTTGTTAGATGTTGTTTGGGTACTTTGGGGATCATGTTGGAAGTATTGATTTTGAGAATGTGTGAAATGAGTATGAAAAATAAAGAACCCAGCTCTGTTTTCCCGGCCAAGAACCAGACCGATCGCCCGCCCGGGTTGGACCAGGCGCCCGCCCGCCTTGCCTTTTCCTGCGGCCAAACCTTATGGGCAAATAAGCGCCCGCCTGCCCCTGCCCGCGCGCTCATCCGCCCGCCTGGTCTGGAATGTTGCTTTTTGCTTGGTTATGACTAAGTGACTTTCCTAGTTTAAGTTTAGTTACTCTAATTAACTTAAGATAACATCGTGGAACACTGTATTAATTGAAATTGGTTCTTTTATGAATAAATATGTTATGGAATTTGATTAAGTATCGTTCTGAGAATGTGGCCATCTTTGATGTGTGGATTGGATTGGTTTACCTTTGTGGTAATTTATTTGGAATGGTTCCCTACTTCGGAATCATGAGTTGTTTATTTAAGCTAGTGTTTATTACTTAGCTTTTATTTGAAAGTCCAGCTGGTTATTTGTGTATCGAGTCAGGCAATGGATAATGCTATAATGGCACAAGCCAAGTCCAGTATAGTATCGCCCATTGGTCCTTCTTCCTCATCCAGATTGGCCTTGGATGGGTTGAGCTAGCTCCTTTTGTGAGTATTCTAGGTACACGTTTTGGAGCATGACTTTGTGGCATGGCTCCCGCCCCTTGTGGCATGTTACTTTGTTATTGGTTCCGGTAACGGGGGTTTTCTCTTCAAGCTTTCATGCTATTATGAAGATGTGGATTGTTGATTATTGAAGCTGCGCAGCGACCTTTATTTGGTTATATCAGTAGGGAAACCTTGGCTAATATCCTTTGTTACTTGTTTAATTCCGCTGCTATCTGTTAACTGATAAATGCTATGTGCTATGTGAGATTTATTATTGTTTATTGCTTATTGCATTTAGCATGTCATGTAGTTGCATTAGAAATTTATTGAGATTTATCTCACACCCTTTTCTTTTGTCTTTGTTTTTCCTTAACCCCCCCCCAGGTGGAAAGGATTAGACTCGCTGATCACGAGACAGGACGTCTGTCACGACCCGAAAACTAGGCTCTATTTTTTTTGGTAATAAATAATTATTATTTATTTATTGCTTATTTATTTTTCTAAATTATTATTTATTTAAATAATTATGTGTGCATTTTATGTTTCATAATAATTATGCCTAGCATTTTATTTGGGTCATTTGTGCTAGAATAGAAGTGTTGAGTCTTATTTGTTAGTGGGGAGTTTATTTGAAAAGGTAGTATTAGGGGGGAGGGGCCTATGTGTAAGTTATGAAATCATTTCTCCTTATTCCCTCCCTACTCTCCTCCCTCACACTCCCTCCATCTCCAGCAACTCTCTCTCTCTCTCTAGCTCATTGGGTAAGTTTTTCTTCCTCTTCCTTCTCTCTTCATTTTCTTCATCTTCCTCTCATTATTTCTCATTTCTTAAAACATGAATCTTGTTCGGATCGTCGATAGGATCGTAGGAAGCCAAAAATATTCGAGTTCCGGCAACTTTGAGAAAATCCGGGTAAGTTGCTTTTCCCCCATTTTTATGCTAAAATGTTCATATCATGTTTATATGATGCTAAATGTTGTTATATTTGAAGTTTGGTTGAGTTTAGAATTTATTTGGGATTTATTAGAGTTTTGGTCAAGAAGATGGTGATTCTCTAAATGTTGGATTTGATCTTGATATTGGTTGTTAAATGTTGTTATATGACTTATAAGTTGTTTTGGGTACATTAGTATACTAGTTAGAAGGTTGGATTTTGGTGGAAATGTGTTTTGGTATGAAAATGAAAGAACCCAGTTTGTTCTTCCCGATTTCCGGCAGACCAGAGGGTTGGGCGACCGCCCAAAATATGGTGGGCGACCGCACATCTATCTGAAAGGTTTTGTTCTTGTTTGTTGGCTTTTTGGGCGACCGCACAAGCTTTAGTGGGCGGCCGCACAGTACCCCTGAAGGTTTTCATTTGCTATTTTGTGTGATTGAAGAATGCGTTTTGGTCTAAGTCTTGGGTGTCCTTCTAGTCGACCTTAGTGAACATTGTAGTACACTCTAGCAATAGAATTGGGTCCTTTGTGATTAAGTTTGTGTTGTAAAATTTAGTTTTATGTTCTTTAATAATTTTGGGGTTATTTGAGTTTTAGAGGCACATGAATTGAGTTTTCTTGTCTTTAAATGTTAGGATAGAAGTATATATAGGTACTCCTAAGATTTAGAACGAAAGGAGTGAAATTCGGAGCTAAAACAGGGATTTTTCATCTTGTCCGGCCGAACACTTTATAAAAATTGTCCGTTTTACGTTCAATCTTCCGGAAGCCATAACTTCTTCGTCCGGACTCCGTTTTAGACGTGTAAACTATCGTTGGAAAGCTATTTTCGAGTACTACGCAATGGTTCTATTGGCCGCATGGTTCCAGATCAGAATGGTTGTCTTATTATTGAGGTTTAAGATCAAGGTGTAGTCTCGGTCTAGGTTCCGTAATACTATTCTAGTTGACTTAGTTGGGCACCGTGGAACACTTTAGTAATTAAAATTGGTTCCTTTGTGAACAATGGTGTTATGTAATTTGATCAAGTATTGTTTGGGAATGTTGGGCATCTTATGATGTGTTAGTGATTGTTCCAATCGAATTGATTTTTGAGTAATACTTGGTCTAGGTTTTAGGCGACGTCCTATAGTACCTAGAGGGTTGTTATTGAACACCAAAGTGTAGGTTTAGCCTGGTTGTGATCATGTTCTAATAAGTGTAACCTTTTGGATTCGTTTGGGATGTTTAGAATTGGTTCGTTGCGATCGGAGGTAAAGCGTGAATTGGCAATTGGGTACCTACGGTTTGATTAACCTTAAGGTGTATTCATTCTGATTTCCTACTTTGGAATTTCAGGTATGATGAGATGGTTGAGTTCATAGTCCTAGTATATCTTTATGAGTAAATGTTTAGGGTCATTTTGGTAATAGTCATTGTGCTAATTGTGAGCGACCGTTTGGGTAGTACTCTTTATGAGTGACTCGATGTGTTTGGTATGGGTCCTTGTTTTTAGTATCATCTTTGGAATGTATCTGGTATGGTTCCTCTTTATGGAATTATCGTATTCTAATAATCATTGTTGTTGAGCTCCTTATGAGCAATTCCGTTTATCGTTGTTGTGCTCTTTATGAGAAATTCTTGTTATCGTTGTTGTTAAACTCTTCATGAGTAACCGTTGCATATTTATGGTGATTGTTTGGTGTGGTTCCCTACTTTGGAATCCTTAGTTGTTTATCGTGCTAGTATTTTATTACTTAGCATTTATTTGAAAGTCCAGCTGGTATTTGTGGTTGTGTCGGGCGATGTGAGATATTGTGATGGCACCGGCCAAGTCCATTATGGTGTCGACCATTGTTTTGCCCTTATTTTCCCTCTTCCAGATCGGCCTTGGTTGAGACGTTTTGGAGCATGACTTTGTGGCATGGCTCCCGCCCTTTGTGGCACGTTACATTGTTATTGGTTCCGGTACCGGGTTTCTCTTCAGCTTTTATGCTACTATGAAGATGGCTTGATGGGTTGATTGATTGATTGGTCGGTTCTGACCGGGGTTCTCTTCAGTTGTTATACTGCTATTGATGATTGGTTGATCGGTTGAAGCTGCGCAGCGATTGTTCTATTGGTTTGGTGAAACCTTGGCTAATTATCCTTTGTTACGTGTTTATTTCAGTCTTATGTGCTGCATGATGAGTTAGTCGTTATTTCCAACTGGTATGGGACAGTTGGCGATAGGGAGCTTTCTCATTTGTTGTTATGTGATTTACTTGTTCAGTTATATCGTTGATTTGCATGATATTATGCCATGTAGATGCATTTGGTAACTTACTGAGATTTTATCTCACCCCGTTTCTTGTTTCAAATTGTTTTTCCTTAACCCCCCCCCTAGGAAAGCAAGTGGTAGCGTTGTGAGGTCCGTTGTAGCGGGAATCTTCTGAGCAGGTTGATCGTATTTGAGTTAGTTGCTCTTCGGAGCCTTTATGTATTTTATTGTGGGTTCGTAGTCGTTCAGTGTGTTGTATATACGGTTGTACCTTGGGTATTTTTTTTGTTAATAGTTGTTCTTGCTTCCGCATTTGTTTCTAGTCTCCGAGTTATAATCTCGTTGAGGTGTTGTTTGATGGTATTGGTTTATAGTTGAATTCACGCGCCCGGTTTGGTATATTACATTTTGGAGATGTATATTATAAAAATTTTATATTTATGGATTTGTAAGATTTCCGGGGCGTGACAGTTGGTATCAGAGCAATGGTTTTAGTCTTGAAGGAGAATAAGAACTCTGATATTGAATAGGTTTCAATACTTGGATGTTATGATCTTGAGTGGTTTAGGAACTAAGTTTTCTTGAAAGAATGAGGTTAAGGTAGAAGTTGGTTGAGTTATAAGTCGTGATATTGACGTCGAGTGGTCCTTCTCTTGTGGTATATCAAGTATAGGATTGGTGTCGATAGTGTTGGTTCCATTGGGGTTAGTTGGCTTGGGAATCGAGAGTGCGAGTTTTGAAGGCTTGAACGTACCTATTTCGTAAAGTTGAAATGTCTTGTGCTATATTCTTATGTTTGTTCTCGTTAAGTGATTTATGTTGAGGTGTATTCTCGAGTACGGAATTTCGTGATCGCTACTGATAGAGGTAAGGTGATCTGGTTATGTCACCTATGCGGGATATTGATGAGTTAAGTGGTATGGTTTAGCTTTCTATATGCTACGAATTTCTTGCGTGCCATCGATAGGTGGAGAATATTTCTATATGAGTATGTTTGACTTTGTTTAGGAGCATACTAGGTATATATATAATGTTCAGGTTCTATATCGAAAATCAGAAAATCTTTATTATAAGGTTGTGCTGGGAATTTAGCTTATTCTGTTGGCAATATTAATTTTGATGTCTTGGGTATAATTTATATTGGGTGCAATATGTCGCTTGATCGATAGGGAACTTGGGTTAAATTGGGTTGTTGTGGTACAAGGTTGTAATGCTAATATTTAGATCAATATCCATATTGTATCGGTTGGGTTATAAGAGTTGAGGATTCAATGAGAATCTCTTGAGGAAAATTTTGGTCACTTTTTGTACATCTCCGAGAATGCATCGGAATGGATTAGTATGGAGAGGTGTACGATTTGTTATGGATGATGAGTTTGTTGTAGGAGTTATGATCATTAATGGTGATAAGCGTGTTAAGTTAGAAAAGACTAAGTACAATTTGGGAGAGTAGTAATTTCTCAATCTACGTTAAAGGCATTTTGAAATTTTGGTTAGATAGTGGTTCTATGGTTCTAAATCCCTTCTCGGTGGCGTTTCCCGAATTGGATCAAGAGTATGTGAAGAAAGTTGAGTATCAATACTTGGGCATAATTAAGGAATATCATGATTTAGTATTGGGTCAGTCGGAACGTTACTAGCTAATTGGCTTATTTTGATGGTAGTACTATTGAGCCTAAGTATCATTAGGTTAATAAATGTATGCGTGAAAGACTAACTTGGGTTAGCTATTGAAGATTTGGGGTTTGTTGATTTTCCTTGGGTATATGAGCACATATTATTAACTACAAAGGGAGTTAGAGGGAATCCCTTGAAGATAAAATTTAGATCATTTTCGGACTATTGAGTATTCGTAATTATTTTAGGCTTTCAAGGATTGGAGTGTTATGACGATGATATTATGGCGTAGATTTAAGTGGACATTTTGTATTAAAATTTTGGGTTTATATTACACCACTAGTTTAAGGTGCTACCTAGAGCGAGAGCACTATAATGGGAATCCTTAGAGATATAGCCTTTGGTGAATATTGTGGAAATAGAAATTTCTTTAGCCTTTCTATATTTTAAAAGCTAATTTAGCTCGAGATGGTAATGTTTTGAATTTCTGGGGAGTAATACTAAGTATGCGATTTACAAAAGGAAACACCTTTGCAGTGTAATTAAGGTTAGGAATAAGGTGGGCTTGGAATATCTCGAGAGTTATGTTTGGGAGCAACTGGGATTCTCCAACTTTGATTGTGGATTCTAATTAGTAGAGAAGGTTATGATTGAAGGAAGTTATGTGCGAGAGGTCGTGGTATCGTGAACATTATTTAAGGTTACTACGTGGTGGTTTAGAATGGACAATTGAGGAATTTGAGAAATGGTGGAACTATCGTATCCGTAGCTATTTGGTCTTTCGGGTAAGTCTCGTTAAAATTCGGGTCGAATTTTCTTTAAGGGGGAGTGAATGTCACGACCCGAAAACTAAGCTCTATTTTTTTTGGTAATAAATAATTATTATTTATTTATTGCTTATTTATTTATCTAAATTATTATTTATTTAAATAATTATGTGTGCATTTTATGTTTCATAATAATTATGCCTAGCATTTTATTTGGGTCATTTGTGCTAGAATAGTAGTGTTGAGTCTTATTTGTTAGTGGGGAGTTTATTTGAAAATGTAGTATTAGGGGGGAGGGGCCTATGTGTAAGTTATGAAATCATTTCTCCTTATTCCCTCCCTACTCTCCTCCCTCACACTCCCTCCATCTCCAGCAACTCTCTCTCTCTCTCTAGCTCATTGGGTAACTTTTTCTTCCTCTTCCTTCTCTCTTCATTTTCTTCATCTTCCTCTCATTATTTCTCATTTCTTAAAACATGAATCTTGTTCGGATCGTCGATAAGATCGTAGGAAGCCAAAAATATTCGAGTTCCGGCAACTTTGAGAAAATCCGGGTAAGTTGCTTTTCCCCCATTTTTATGCTAAAATGTTCATATCATGTTTATATGATGCTAAATATTGTTATATTTGAAGTTTGGTTGAGTTTAGAATTTATTTGGGATTTATTAGAGTTTTGGTCAAGAAGATGGTGATTCTCTAAATGTTGGATTTGATCTTGATATTGGTTGTTAAATGTTGTTATATGAGTCTTTTTAGACTTATAAGTTGTTTTGGGTACATTAGTATACTAGTTAGAAGGTTGGATTTTGGTGGAAATGTGTTTTGGTATGAAAATGGAAGAACCCAGTTTGTTCTTCCCGATTTCCGGCAGACCAGAGGGTTGGGCGACCGCCCAAAATATGGTGGGCGACCGCACATCTATCTGAAAGGTTTGTTCTTGTTTGTTGGCTTTTTGGGCGACCGCACAAGCTTTAGTGGGCGGCCGCACAGTACCCCTGAAGGTTTTCATTTGCTATTTTGTGTGATTGAAGAATGCGTTTTGGTCTAAGTCTTGGGTGTCCTTCTAGTCGACCTTAGTGAACATTGTAGTACACTCTAGCGATAGAATTGGGTCCTTTGTGATTAAGTTTGTGTTGTAAAATTTAGTTTTATGTTCTTTAATAATTTTGGGGTTATTTGAGTTTTAGAGGCACATGAATTGAGTTTTCTTGTCTTTAAATGTTAGGATAGAAGTATATATAGGTACTCCTAAGATTTAGAACGAAAGGAGTGAAATTCGGAGCTAAAACAGGGATTTTTCATCTTGTCCGGCCGAACACTTTATAAAAATTGTCCGTTTTACGTTCAATCTTCCGGAGGCCATAACTTCTTCGTCCGGACTCCGTTTTAGACGTGTAAACTATCGTTGGAAAGCTCTTTTCGAGTACTACGCAATGGTTCTATTGGCCGCATGGTTCCAGATCAGAATGGTTGTCTTATTATTGAGGTTTAAAATCAAGGTGTAGTCTCGGTCTAGGTTCCGTAGTACTATTCTAGTTGACTTAGTTGGGCACCGTGGAACACTTTAGTAATTAAAATTGGTTCCTTTGTGAACAATGGTGTTATGTAATTTGATCAAGTATTGTTTGGGAATGTTGGGCATCTTATGATGTGTTAGTGATTGTTCCAATCGAATTGATTTTTGAGTAAGACTTGGTCTAGGTTTTAGGCGACGTCCTATAGTACCTAGAGGGTTGTTATTGAACACCAAAGTGTAGGTTTAGCCTGGTTGTGATCATGTTCTAATAAGTGTAACCTTTTGGATTCGTTTGGGATGTTTAGAATTGGTTCGTTGCGAACGGAGGTAAAGCGTGAATTGGCAATTGGGTACCTACGGTTTGATTAACCTTAAGGTGTATTCATTCTGATTTCCTACTTTGGAATTTCAGGTATGATGAGATGGTTGAGTTCATAGTCCTAGTATATCTTTATGAGTAAATGTTTAGGGTCATTTTGGTAATAGTCATTGTGCTAATTGTGAGCGACCGTTTGGGTAGTACTCTTTATGAGTGACTCGATGTGTTTGGTATGGGTCCTTGTTTTTAGTATCATCTTTGGAATGTATCTGGTATGGTTCCTCTTTATGGAATTATCGTATTCTAATAATCATTGTTGTTGAGCTCCTTATGAGCAATTCCGTTTATCGTTGTTGTGCTCTTTATGAGAAATTCTTGTTATCGTTGTTTTTAAACTCTTCATGAGTAACCGTTGCATCTTTATGGTGATTGTTTGGTGTGGTTCCCTACTTTGGAATCCTTAGTTGTTTATCGTGCTAGTATTTTATTACTTAGCATTTATTTGAAAGTCCAGCTGGTATTTGTGGTTGTGTCGGGCGATGTGAGATATTGTGATGGCACCGGCCAAGTCCATTATGGTGTCGACCATTGTTTTGCCCTTATTTTCCCTCTTCCAGATCGGCCTTGGTTGAGACGTTTTGGAGCATGACTTTGTGGCATGGCTCCCGCCCTTTGTGGCACGTTACATTGTTATTGGTTCCGGTACCGGGTTTCTCTTCAGCTTTTATGCTACTATGAAGATGGCTTGATGGGTTGATTGATTGATTGGTCGGTTCTGACCGGGGTTCTCTTCAGTTGTTATACTGCTATTGATGATTGGTTGATCGGTTGAAGCTGCGCAGCGATTGTTCTATTGGTTTGGTGAAACCTTGGCTAAGTATCCTTTGTTACGTGTTTATTTCAGTCTTATGTGCTGCATGATGAGTTAGTCGTTATTTCCAACTGGTATGGGACAGTTGGCGATAGGGAGCTTTCTCATTTGTTGTTATGTGATTTACTTGTTCAGTTATATCGTTGATTTGCATGATATTATGCCATGTAGATGCATTTGGTAACTTACTGAGATTTTATCTCACCCCGTTTCTTGTTTCAAATTGTTTTTCCTTAACCCCCCCCCCAGGAAAGCAAGTGGTAGCGTTGTGAGGTCCGTTGTAGCGGGAATCTTCTGAGCAGGTTGATCGTATTTGAGTTAGTTGCTCTTCGGAGCCTTTATGTATTTTATTGTGGGTTCGTAGTCGTTCAGTGTGTTGTATATACGGTTGTACCTTGGGTATTTTTTTTGTTAATAGTTGTTCTTGCTTCCGCATTTGTTTCTAGTCTCCGAGTTATAATCTCGTTGAGGTGTTGTTTGATGGTATTGGTTTATAGTTGAATTCACGCGCCCGGTTTGGTATATTACATTTTGGAGATGTATATTATAAAAATTTTATATTTATGGATTTGTAAGATTTCCGGGGCGTGACAGTTGGTATCAGAGCAATGGTTTTAGTCTTGAAGGAGAATAAGAACTCTGATATTGAGTAGGTTTCAATACTTGGATGTTATGATCTTGAGTGGTTTAGGAACTAAGTTTTCTTGAAAGAATGAGGTTAAGGTAGAAGTTGGTTGAGTTATAAGTCGTGATATTGACGTCGAGTGGTCCTTCTCTTGTGGTATATCAAGTATAGGATTGGTGTCGATAGTGTTGGTTCCATTGGGGTTAGTTGGCTTGGGAATCGAGAGTGCGAGTTTTGAAGGCTTGAACGTACCTATTTCGTAAAGTTGAAATGTCTTGTGCTATATTCTTATGTTTGTTCTCGTTAAGTGATTTATGTTGAGGTGTATTCTCGAGTACGGAATTTCGTGATCGCTACTGATAGAGGTAAGGTGATCTGGTTATGTCACCTATGCGGGATATTGATGAGTTAAGTGGTATGGTTTAGCTTTCTATATGCTACGAATTTCTTGCGTGCCATCGATAGGTGGAGAATATTTCTATATGAGTATGTTTAACTTTGTTTAGGAGCATACTAGGTATATATATAATGTTCAGGTTCTATATCGAAAATCAGAAAATCTTTATTATAAGGTTGTGCTGGGAATTTAGCTTATTCTGTTGGCAATATTAATTTTGAAGTCTTGGGTATAATTTATATTGGGTGCAATATGTCGCTTGATCGATAGGGAACTTGGGTTAAATTGGGTTGTTGTGGTACAAGGTTGTAATGCTAATATTTAGATCAATATCCATATTGTAAAAGTGAATGATGACTCTGTTGCTGAACGCGAGTCTGTATTCCAACAAGCTGAAAAGGTAATAAAAAGATTCAATTCTATGAAAGAAGCAGTGGACTTATCAATTGGAGAAATTTCACAGCTTAAGACGGAGAAAACTCTTTTAAAATCTGAAAACACCCTCCTTAAGGAGCAGATTAAGAGCATGACCCCTCTTACTGAAATGAACCGTTTCTTAACAGATTAAAATGCGCTATTTAAAGTAAGAAACGAATATTTGGCTGTGCAAGTTGCTGATCTCACAAAGATCACAGATGTGTGGACCAAACTCGTGTCACTATGGATCAAATTCTAGAAACCCAAAAAGCCAGTGGAGATAAGGAAGGCTTTGGGTTCTCAACTAGTGACGACTTTAAATGCGTCGTTTGCTCTGAAAGAGAAAAGGAATTTATACCCCAGCAAACTATTGAAATTCCTAAAGCAAAGCGTTCTGCTTCAATGGGTAAAGGACAGGAAAAAGTCCAGAGACAAAATTTCCATTATTTCTACCCAAAGAAGCAAACTGGGAAAGCCAAGGGTAAGGCTGAAGTTGAACCTGCGCATGACAACGCATGTTCTGATTATGGTTGCGCTTCGACTTTGAATGCCAAAACTGCGCACAAGGGCCATGTGCATGAAAGCCATGCACCTAAACGCCAGATACGCATTCTTAAGAAAAGCGCACCCAAACCTCAAAAGATGGTGTTTGTCAAAACAGGTTCTACTACTCCAGTTAAGAATGCTGCGCCAAAGAAGAATAAAGAGTTTGTAAAAACCCAATCTATAAGTGGCTTACATCATTGTGTTGTGTGTGATGGTTTAGGTCACAAGGCTGCAGAATGCCTTTTGCGATTTGCTCCTAATGCCAAGGGATGTAAAAATCCTAAGGTTAGACAGGAATGGGTCGTCAAAAGTTGCTAACTCTAGGACCCAAGAATAAAGGGGACCTGCGTTTTTAATGTTTATCTTTCAGGTCTCCTACTTCACTGCACACTCTTCACAAGCTAAAGCGCATATATAGTATCTCAACAGTGGATGTTCCAGACACATGACTGGAGATGCTAACTCTCTTGAAGATGTGCATGAAAGAAGAGGTCCCACAGTAAATTTTGGGGACAACAGCAAAGGGCACATAGTTGGATATGGAAGAATCAGAAAAGATAAAGTATGCATCGAGAAAGTTGCGCTCGTAGAAGGCCTCAACCAACCTGCTCTCTATATCACAATTCTGTGATAAAGGTCTCGAATGCCTCTTCACTGCAACGCACTGCTATATCAAAGATGGCATATCCGGACTCACTTTTCTCACAGGGACTCGTAAGACTAATGTTTACATTATTGATCTTACTGCTGTAAATTCTATCCCTAATCTCTGTTTTGTAGAAAAGAATGTAAGTGAAAGCAGCTGGCTATGGCATAAGCGCCTAAGTCATTTGAACTTCAAGTTTTTGGCTAAGCTAGGACGGGAAAATCTTGTCAAAGGTCTTCCCAAAGTAGCTGACCATCATGATAGAAAATGTGCAGCATGCTAGCTCGGTAAACAACCTAAACAGTCTTTCTCCAGCAAGATTGCTTCCTCAACTTCCAAATGTTTACAACTGATTCACATGGATTTGTTTGGACCTGTCACCACCGCGAGCATTGGAGGAAATAAATATACCTTAGTTGTGGTGGAAGACTACTCAAGATACACATGGGTCGAAGTGATGATATCCAAAGATGACTGCTATGATATCTTGACTGCACTCTTTCGAAGGATCTAAACTCAAAAGGAAGACGACATCGTGAGCGTTAGATCAGACAATGGAACTGATTTCAAGAATAACGGTGTTGCTCAATTCTGCGATGACCATGGAATTGATCACAATTTCTCTGCTGCTAGAGTTCCTCAACAAAATGGCATTGTGGAAAGGAAGAATCGCACATTGATTGAGTCTGGAAAAGCAATGATAGTAGAAGCAAAGCTTCCAAAGTATTTATGGAGAGAAGTTGTTAACACTGCTTGCTTTAATCAGAATAGATCCCTCATCAACAAAGCCTACAATAAAACTCCATATGAGCTATGGAGAGGAAGATCACCCAACATTGCTTTCTTCAAGATTTTTGGCTGCAAATGCTATATCCTCTACAACGGCAAAGACCATAGAGGTAAATTCGACGCCAAAGCAGATGAAAGTATTTTTGTTGGGTATGCCAAACATTCTAAAGCTTTTCGTGTTTTTAATAGAACTACTCTAGTAATAGAAGAATCTGTACATGTTACTTTTGATGAGCATTCTCTCATTGAGCCACATTTGGCTCCAAATGTTTCTGATGATTCTGCTGAGAATGTTGAGACAGGTACGTAGCCACAAACTGCACCTGCGCAGAATGATAATCAAATTAATCACAATCAGAATCAAGCAAGTCCATCTCATGCGCCAACGCAAGATGCTACACCAGAAGTTACAACCCCTGATGCGTAGACACCACCTCCTGCGCATGACGTTTCTCCGCTTCAGCAAATCACCTTTGATGTTCTTGATGCTGGAGCAAATGAAGTACCCATAGAAAATCGTTGTATTCCTACTACTCAACCTAACTTACCTCCCGAGGTTCGTGAAGTTAGAGATCATCCAACAACAAACATCATTGGTGATCTCAATGTAGGGGTTCGTACTAGGAGAGCATCAAACTTTGATGAATATCATTCTTTTATCTCTCAAATCGAACCAAAGAAGATTGATGAAGCGCTTCAAGATTCAAGCTGGTTTGTTGCTATGCAAGAAGAGCTTAACCAATTTGAGCGCTACAAGGTTTGGACTTTAGTACCCAAACCTCATGACAAAAGAGTTATTGGTACAAAATGGGTTTTCAGAAACAAGATGGATGAGAATGGAAGCATCACAAAAAACAAAGCATGTCGCGACCCCGAACCCCGCGGGCCCGAGACCGCGATTTGAACTTCGACTTAAAACCAAAACTCTAGAATATAGAAGTTAAAAATTCCATTTTGAACCAAAAGATGATAACATAAGGTTTTACAAATCCAAGTTTAACTCAGCAAAGTACAACTAACATAAGCTCCACAGCTTATACCCAAAAGAATAAAATATACAATTCTTAATGACGTCAATAATGGTAAGACTATCCCCAAAAGGTTTTACATTTAAATAATGAAAACCGATCCATAACAACCTGCCCCAAAATCTCAAACCTCTCGACGTCCTCCTCGAACCGCGAATCCTAATCCTTTTCCTCCTGGGGGGGTTAAGGAAAAACAAAGATGGAAATAAACGGGGTGAGATAAAATCTCAGTAAGTTACTAATGCAACTACATGACATGCTAATATGCAATGACCAATAGCAATTAACATAAGACAGATAGCAGCGGAATAATAAGTGACATGCTGTCAAACAGTAACATCCAATAATCAATCATATAAATAAACATATAACAACAAATGAGAGGCTCCCTATCGCCAACCGTCCCATACCGGTTGGAAATAACGACCAGCTCATCATGCAACACGTAAAACTGAAATAAACACTCATAAGTGGATACATAGCCAAGGTTTCACCCAACTAGAAGAACCAAATAAAGGTCGCTGCGCAGCTTCAATAACCAACAATTCATCATCTTCATAATAGCATGAAAGCTGAAGAGAAATCCCCGGTCAGAAGCGACCAATCAACCCATCAATCAAACAAACCATCTTCATAGTAGCATAAAAGCTGAAGAGAAACCCGGTACCGGAACCAATAACCAATGAAGTGTCACAAAGGACGGGAGACATGCCACAAAGTTATGCTCTAAGTAAAGCTAAAATGCACACAAAGGAGCTAGCTCTTCTCACATCCAAGGCCAATCTGGAGGAGGGTAATAATTGGGCAAAACAATGGTCAACATCATAATGGACTTGGCTTGTGCCATCATAATATTTCGCATCGCCCGAAACACACACACAATGCCAGCTGGGCTTTCAAGTAAGGCTGAGTAATAAAATACTAGCACAATAAACAACCATTGATTCCAAAGTAGGGAATCATACCAATTAATCACCATAAAAGATGCAAACGATTACTCAAGAAGAGTTCAACAACAATAGCACAAGGAGTTTCTCATAAAAGAGTCCAACAACATTTACCATTAAAACATAATGATTCCAAGATAAGGCACGTACCAAATACATCCTAAATAGGATACCCACAAGTTACTCATAAGAGCACAACCCAGACGGTCGCTCACAAATAGCACAAGGACTATTACCAAAATGACCCTAAACATTTACTCATGAAGATATACTAGGACCATGAACTCAACCATCTCTTACGCCTGGAATTCCAAAGTAGGAAATCAAAAATGAATACACCTTAAGGTTAATCAAACCGTAAGTACCCAATCGCCAATTCACGCTTTACCTCCGTCCATAACGAACCAACTCTAAACACCCCAAACGAATCCAAAAGGTTACCCTTATTAGAACATGATTATGACCGGACTAAACCCTACATTTTAGTGTTCAACAACAACCCTCTAGGTACTATGGAACATCGCCTAAAACCTAGACCAAGTCCTACTTGAAAATCAATTCGATTGGAACAACCACGAACACGTCATAAGATGCCCAAACACCCAATAAAATCCCGAAGTATAAAACTTATAAATTAACTGAGAAACCTATACCATCTTGTAATACTCGAAGAGAGCTTCGAAACGATAGTTTACACGCCTAAAACGGAGTCCGGATGAGAAAGTTATGGCCTCCGGAAGATCGAACGAAAAACGGACAAACTGGAAAAATGAGGGATGCGCGCGCCTTCATAAAAAGTGATGCGCGCGCCTCCTAAGGTCAGAAGGCTGCGATTTCGAAGCAGAAAAGGGTGCGCGCGCCTCCCAAAACATGGTGCGCGCGCCTCCTTGCCTGGAGGGGCGAAATCCGGCCAAAATCTGGGTTTCTACCAAATTTTCTTACCCATTTCATATTACAACCAAAATCAAACATAATCAACCTTCCACCAAGCATAAAGATGAACCCAAAACAACTTATAACTAGAATGGGGACTCAAATAATACCATTTATCAACCAAGATCAAGATTCAAACCCAACATTCCTAAAATCACCATTTTTGAACAAAACTCAAAATAAATTCCAAATAAACTCCAAACTCAACCAAACTTCAAATATAACACATCAAGCATAATATAAACATGATATGAACATTTTAGCATAAAAATGGGGGAAAAGCAACTTACCCGGATTTCTCAAAGTTGATGGATTTCAAATATTTTTGGCTTCCAACGATCCTATCGCCGATCTAAACATGATTCATGTTTTAAGAAATGAGGGATTATGAGAGGAAGAAAGAGAAAATGAAGAGAGAAGGAAAAAGATGAAACTTACCCCTTTTTCTTCTAAGGGAGGAGAGAGAGCTGGGAATGGATGGAGTGAGGGAGAAAGAGAGGGAGTAGGGAGAAGATGATTAAAACCAACTTACACTTAGACCCCTTCCTCTATACTACACACAATACTTACACTCCCTACTAACAATTAAGACCCAACAATAATACACTAACCCGAATAACTCGAATAAAATGCTAGGCATAAATATTATAACATATAAAGTGCACACATAAATATTTAAATAAATAATAATTTAAATAAATAAATAAGCAAATAAATAAATAAAAAAATATTTATTACTTAATAAAATAGAGCCTAGTTTTCGGGTCGTGACATTCACTCCCCCTTAAAGAAAATTCGACCCGAATTTTAACGAGACTTACCCGAAAGACCAGATAGCTACGGATACGATAGTTCCGCCATTTCTCAAATTCCTCAATTGTCCATTCTAAACCACCACGTAGTAACCTTAAATAATGTTCACGATACCACGACTTCTCGCACATAACTTCCTTCAATCATAACCTTCACTACTAATTAGAATCCATAATCAAAATTGGAGAATCCCAATTGCTCCCAAACATAACTCTCGAGATATCTCAAGCTCATCTTATTCATAACCTTAATTACACTGCAGAGGTGTTTCCTTTTGTAAATCGCATACTTAGTAGTATTCCCCAGAAATTCAAAAACATCACCATCCCGAGCCTAATTAGCTTTTAAAATAAAAAAAAAAGGCTAAATGAATTTCTATTTCCACAATATTCATCGAAATGGCTACATCTCTATGGATTACCATTATAGTGCTTTCACTTTGAGTTAACACCTTAAATTAATAGCACCATACAACCCCAAAATTTCTCGTACAAAGTGTCCACTTAATCTATGTTATACTCCCATCCCTTCATTAATCCGGTCTTGAAGCCCAAACAATTCAATTTACTCAATAGTCCGCAAAACGATCCGAATTTCATCTTCAAAAGATTTTCTCTAACTCCCATTTAAATTATAATCCGTGCTCATAAACCCAAGGAAATCAACAAATCTCAAATCCTCAATAGCTAACCCAAATTAGTCTCTCACGCATACATTTATTAACCTAATGATACTTAGGCTCAATAGTACTACCTTCATAATAAACCAATTAGCTAGCAACGTTCCAACTGACCCAATACCAAATCATGATATTCCTTAATTATGCCCAAGTATTGATACTCCACTTCCTTCACATACCCTTGATCCAATTCGGGAAACGCCACCAAGAAGGGATTTAAAACCACAGAACCACTATTTAACCAAAATTTCAAAATGCCTTTAACATAATTCGAGAAATTATTACTCTCCCAAAATGTACTTAGTCCTTTCTAACTTAACACGCTTACCACCATTAATGATCATAACTCCTACAACAAACTCATCATCCATAACAAATCGTACACCTCTCCATACTAATCCATTCCGATGCATTCACGGAGATGTACTAAAAGTGACAAAAATTTTCCTTAAGAGATCCTCATTGAATTCTCAACTTCTATAACCCAACCGATACAATATGGATATTGATCTAAATATTAGCACTACAACCTTGTACTATAACACTCAATTTAACCCAAAGCTCCTCCCCAAACACTAGGTATTATTCGGAAGAAAATGAAAATCTTACGAATGATAAATACACCCAACAAATTGACCGAAACTAAATACTCGGATTTCGATTAAGAAAAGATAGGTATAACTCTACCCAAAGGAACGGTCTCAAACAGTTTTAAGAAATTAGGAACGGAGAATATAACAATCCCCTACAACAATAGATTAAAGCAATAGTAACATCAAAATCTTGTAATAGCAACATGGCTAATTCAGCAGGTAAGACATATCTACCTTTAAGCACAACATGAGCACATAAGACTCTATCAGATATCCTACACTCCTCCATAGGAGTAGACACCTACAACACATAAGTCAAAGACTCAAAAGAAATAAATGCAACTAATGCACAGAAACACATAAATGCGATGATCCTAAAATGCACGCGCTCGCTCTCACGACGCAAAATAATACCTCCTGAAATTTATCCGTTACCTGGTGAGTGCTGATTGGTCGCAATTACTCTGCCTTATACCGTAGGGTTCCCCGAAGCATCCCTCTTCTGACCCGGTGAAGTACTGGTTCCTGTTCCTGATGATTGAACCTTAAACCTCGGACAGTCTTTTATGAAGTGACCCAGTTGACCACAATTGATACATTTTCCTTGTTTCTTCCAACACTTATCCTCCAAATGGCCTTCCCTCTGACAGTAAGTGCAAAGCCACCTACCTTGTTTCCCTTGTTTCCCCGGAGTAGTACCCGGATTCCCTAGCGCGGTTTGTCCCTTAAACTGAGATGGTGCTCCCAAATTACCTCGGTTATCTGAACGGTAATGTGGTTGAGATTTAGCATGGCTTACTTGTTTACCCGCATTTGCAACCTCGGTCTTCCTCTTATGCTCCCCAATATCTTGCTCGATCAAGTATGCCCGGTCTACCGTATCCTGAAATGCCACAATCCTCTGGGCTATAAGCTGAGTCCGAATAGAAGTCTTCAAACCCCGTATGAATCTCATAGCTTTCTGCTCCTCGGTCCGCACAAGATAGTCACCACACCTGGCTAATTCTGTGAACTTAGTTAAGTACTGTGCTACAGACATCGTGCCTTGCTCCAAGCTGAGGAACTCGATCTCTTTCTGGTTTTGATTCACTAGAGAGATAAAGTGATCCTTGAATTTCTTCACGAACCACTCCCAAAGATATGGTACAAGAGTCACATCCCAACTGGTCTTCAGTGCCTTCCACCAATGTTCCGCAGCCCCCACGAGCTTATAAGCTAAAAACAGAACCCTATCCTCATCAGTTCAACCAAAGACCTCGTAGATTTTCTCCATCGATTCTATCCATAGCTCGGCCTTCTTCACATCAGGCTCACCGTCGTACCCACTTGGTTTCAACTTCAAGAACTGCTCCCACCCATATCGCGGAGGTGCTACATGTTCCCCTCTCGGCCCTTGGTCAGGAATTGCTTTCACGGCCGCTTCAAACCTGTCCTGAAACATTGCACGGTTTTCTTCCCGTAGACCATTCTGATTCTGAGCCCCACTAGAATTTTCACCTGTTCTTCTTCTAGCCATCACAAACAAATACCTGCATAAAATACTCATCGTTACTCACTCCGAACACAACTACCCACCTAGGTCATACTAATCCACCTAGACTTATACTTAGAGCCAAACCATGGCTCTGATACCAACTGTCGCGACCCCGAACCCCACGGGCCCGAGACCGTGATCTGAACGTCGACTTAAAACCAAAACTCTAGAATATAGAAGTTAAAAATTCCATTTTGAACCAAAAGATGATAACATAAGGTTTTACAAATCCAAGTTTAACTCAGCAAAGTACAACTAACATAAGCTCCACAGCTTATACCCAAAAGAATAAAATATACAATTCTTAATGACGTCAATAATGGTAAGACTATCCCCAAAAGGTTTTACATTTAAATAATGAAAACCGATCCATAACAACCTGCCCCAAAATCTCAAACCTCTCGACGTCCTCCTCGAACCGCGAATCCTAATCCTTTTCCTCCTGGGGGGGGGGGGTTAAGGAAAAACAAAGATGGAAATAAACGGGGTGAGATAAAATCTCAGTAAGTTACTAATGCAACTACATGACATGCTAATATGCAATGACCAATAGCAATTAACATAAGACAGATAGCAGCGGAATAATAAGTGACATGCTGTCAAACAGTAACATCCAATAATCAATCATATAAATAAACATATAACAACAAATGAGAGGCTCCCTATCGCCAACCGTCCCATACCGGTTGGAAATAACGACCAGCTCATCATGCAACACATAAAGCTGAAATAAACACTCATAAGTGGATACATAGCCAAGGTTTCACCCAACTGGAAGAACCAAATAAAGGTCGCTGCGCAGCTTCAATAACCAACAATTCATCATCTTCATAATAGCATGAAAGCTGAAGAGAAATCCCCGGTCAGAAGCGACCAATCAACCCATCAATCAAACAAACCATCTTCATAGTAGCATAAAAGCTGAAGAGAAACCCGGTACCAGAACCAATAACCAAATGAAGTGTCACAAAGGACGGGAGACATGCCACAAAGTCATGCTCCAAGTAAAGATAAAATGCACACAAAGGAGCTAGCTCTTCTCACATCCAAGGCCAATCTGGAGGAGGGTAATAATTGGGCAAAACAATGGTCAACATCATAATGGACTTGGCTTGTGCCATCATAATATTTCGCATCGCCCGAAACACACACACAATGCCAGCTGGGCTTTCAAGTAAAGGCTGAGTAATAAAATACTAGCACAATAAACAACCATTGATTCCAAAGTAGGGAATCATACCAATTAATCACCATAAAAGATGCAAACGATTACTCAAGAAGAGTTCAACAACAATAGCACAAGGAGTTTCTCATAAAAGAGTCCAACAACATTTACCATTAAAACATAATGATTCCAAGATAAGGCACGTACCAAATACATCCTAAATAGGATACCCACAAGTTACTCATAAAGAGCACAACCCAGACGGTCGCTCACAAATAGCACAAGGACTATTACCAAAATGACCCTAAACATTTACTCATGAAGATATACTAGGACCATGAACTCAACCATCTCTTACGCCTGGAATTCCAAAGTAGGAAATCAAAATGAATACACCTTAAGGTTAATCAAACCGTAAGTACCCAATCGCCAATTCACGCTTTACCTCCGTCCATAACGAACCAACTCTAAACACCCCAAACGAATCCAAAAGGTTACCCTTATTAGAACATGATTACGACCGGAATAAACCCTACATTTTAGTGTTCAACAACAACCCTCTAGGTACTATGGAACATCGCCTAAAACCTAGACCAAGTCCTACTTGAAAATCAATTCGATTGGAACAACCACGAACACGTCATAAGATGCCCAAACACCCAATAAAATCCCGAAGTATAAAACTTATAAATTAACTGATCAACCTATACCATATTGTACTACTCAAAGAGAGCTTCGAAACGATAGTTTACACGCCTAAAACGGAGTCCGGATGAGAAAGTTATGGCCTCCGGAAGATCGAACGAAAAACGGACAAACTGGAAAAAGGAGGGATGCGCGCGCCTCCATAAAAAGTGATGCGCGCCTCCTAAGGTCAGAAGGCTGCGATTTCGAAGCAGAAAAGGGTGCGCGCGCCTCCCAAAACATGGTGCGCGCGCCTCCTTGCCCGGAGGGGCGAAATCCGGCCAAAATCTGGGTTTCTACCAAATTTTCTTACCCATTTCATATTACAACCAAAATCAAACATAATCAACCTTCCACCAAGCATAAAGATGAACCCAAAACAACTTATAACTAGAATGGGGACTCAAATAATACCATTTATCAACCAAGATCAAGATTCAAACCCAACATTCCTAAAATCACCATTTTTGAACAAAACTCAAAATAAATTCCAAATAAACTCCAAACTCAACCAAACTTCAAATATAACACATCAAGCATAATATAAACATGATATGAACATTTTAGCATAAAAATGGGGGAAAAGCAACTTACCCAGATTTCTCAAAGTTGATGGATTTCAAATATTTTTGGCTTCCAACGATCCTATCGCCGATCTAAACATGATTCATGTTTTAAGAAATGAGGGATTATGAGAGGAAGAAAGAGAAAATGAAGAGAGAAGGAAAAAGATGAAACTTACCCCTTTTTCTTCTAAGGGAGGAGAGAGAGCTGGGAATGGATGGAGTGAGGGAGAAAGAGAGGGACTAGGGAGAAGATGATTAAAACCAACTTACACTTAGACCCCTTCCTCTATACTACACACAATACTTACACTCCCTACTAACAATTAAGACCCAACAATAATACACTAACCCGAATAACTCGAATAAAATGCTAGGCATAAATATTATAACACATAAAGTGCACACATAAATATTTAAATAAATAATAATTTAAATAAATAAATAAGCAAATAAATAAATAAAAATTATTTATTACTTAATAAAATAGAGCCTAGTTTTCGGGTCGTGACAAAGCAAGGTTAGTTGCGCAAGGCTATAGGCAACAGGAAGGAATCGATTACGATGAAACGTTTGTGCCCGTAGCAAGAATCGAAGCTATTAGAATCTTCGTAGCTTATACCTCTCACAAGAAATTCAAGCTTTATCAAATGGATGTGAAGAGCGCATTTCTCAATGGTGAACTCCAAGAGACGGTCTACGTAGCTCAACCACCTGGTTTTAAAGATAGCAGATTTCCAAATCACGTTTTCAAACTTAAGAAAGCTTTGTATGGACTTAAGCAAGCTCCAAGGGTATGGTACGATACTCTATCAAAATTCCTGCTAGAGAAAGGCTTCAAGCACGGTAAAATCGATACAACTCTTTTTATTGCTAAGTATAATGATCACTATTTACTTGTTAATTTATGTCGATGATATTATATTTGGTACTACTAATGAGTTACTTTGTAAGCGCTTTGAAAAGCTCATGAAAAGCAAGTTTGAGATGAGCATGATGGGAGAACTCACATTCTTCCTTGGGCTTCAAATCAAACAATTGAATGATGGCATCTTCATAAATCAAGCCAAGTAAATAAGAGACTTGATCAAGAAATTTGGACTTGAAAATGCTAAAGCATACGACACTCCAATGGCCACGGGCAATAAGATCGACAAAGACTTAAAAGGTAAGAAAGTTGATCAGAATTTATATCGAGGTATGATTGGCTCTCTCCTTTATCTTACTGCAAGTAGGCTAGATATTATGTTTAGTGTTTGTGTCTGTGCGCGCTATCAAGCAGATCCTAGAGAAGCACACTTAACTGCTATTAAACGCATTATTCGTTATCTTTCTGGAACTGTTAACCTTGGACTTTGGTACACCAAAGATTCAAATTTCGATTTGCTAGGTTATTCAGATGCAGATTAAGCAGCATGCACAATTGACAGGAAGAGCACAAGTGGCACTTGTCATTTCCTTGGAAATCGACTTGTTGCGTGGGCAAGCAAGAAATAAGCTGCTGTGTCCATCTCCACTATAGAAGCTGAATACATTGCTGCTGGAAGCTGCTGCTGCCAAATCCTATCGATGAAGCAACAATTAGTGGACTATGGGATTCATGAAGGAAATTGCCCAATTTTCTGCGATAATATATCCACCATAGCAGTCTTCAACAATCCTGTCATGCACTCAAAGACAAAGCACATCGACATCAAATATCATTTTCTCAAGGACCACGTGGAAAAAGGAAACATTCATTTAGAGCACGTGGGCACAGATAATCACATTGCTGATATCCTCACAAAGGCTCTTGACGCAAAGCGATTTATCTTCTTGAGAGGATAAATGGGTATGCTTGAACTCAGCTAACTCGTCCATATAATTTGTTATTACTAACAATCTTGTGTTTGCTTGATAAGTACTAAAATTAGGTCAAGTTTTATGCATCTGCGCAGTAAACTACTTGCGCATGAAACCTTATAGTTATGAGATTTAAAGAATCTCTTGCGCCATTTATGCACTGCGCATGATGTCACATGTGTACTTCGCGTGGACCGCAGGTAAGTGTTATATTCATTAGAAATTGCACATAGTTCCCTGACTGAAAAGTCAACGCTAGTCCACAAGGGTACTTATGTAATTAAAAATTTCCCTCGCCTCAATTTTTTGAATTTTCTTGGGAAATTACCATTTTACCCCTGCGCATGTCCCATTGTCATCGATGCAAACTCCGATTGATGACAGCGCCCCCTTCGGAATGGCTGCTCACCATTTAATGAGGAAGGTGATGCGACAGCAGTCAACATCTTTTTGCTGACACACGCGCGCGCAAAGTCTCCGCACGCGCGTCCCCTATTCGGCCACGTCACCCTGCTAACGTGCGCCCGTTCTTTCACTGACTCAGCATTTATTAGGAAGTTGACCGGACTGTGACCTGCTTAGACTTTCACACTCATGCGCGCGCTAGGCCTGCGTACGCGCGCATCTGGTTGGGCCACGTCATTGCCGCACGTGTCCCACTCCGCTCTTTCACCAACATGTCCTTGCGCTGACGTCATGTCTTTTCCCTTTTCGACTTAAAACCATCTGACCCCCTTCCCTTCTCTCTCTTCTGCTCTCTCTTTTTCACCAAAACCTCCATTTTCTCTCTCTATTTCTTACCAACTTCCAAAGATTTCCCCTTTCTCTCTTTTTGACTTTCATCTTCTTCTTTCTTCATCTTCCCAAACCTCCCTTTTTCGTCAACCCTAGTTCCTTAAAACTATGGCTCCCAAGAAATCAACTCAACAAGAACCATAAATCATTCTCTCCTCTTCTGAAGCATCTTCTTCTTCTTCTTCTTCTGGGTCCGACCGTGAACCCCAAGTTCAAGCTCCCATCGTCGAAGATATGGTATGATTTCTCAACCTTCTCGTTTATTTTTTCATATTTTCTTCCATTGTTGTGCGAAGCTTTTAAAAAGCTTCCCTTTTCGATTGTGTGCTTGATTCTTCATCATTTTTGAAATCGTTTGTTGCTTTGTGTTCGATATTCCCTGATCTATACTTTAATGTATTTTATTTCATCATCAATACTCTATCTACAGGTCTTCACGTTCATGAACAGTTCTTTCGTGTTCATCAAGTCTTGATCTTTCTCTTATGCTTTGGGTCGCATAAAAATTTCTAAGTGTTTGTGTTTTGCCCATGCTGGTTTTCGTGCATGCTTGATTAATTTTTTAGCATTCCTACTTATTATATAACATTCATTTATCAAGTATGGAGTTACTGCGCATAGGTATATCTGCGCCATCTGCACATGCGCATAGCTCCATGAGCAATATTATTTGTCTAAACTATTACTTTTGATCTGCGCAGAATCCATTCTATTTTATTGGCGGATGGGAAGTGAACATGCAAGACCTAAATCAGTAAGCAGTTGGGCGCCGGTTGATAAGATATCTACGCTCCTCAGGAATCCTTCCTCTTTTCACAATCGATCAACCTTTCTACGTGCCTTCTCTCGTCGATGAATTTTTCGAGACTGCGCATGTCATCCTTGCTAAGTACAAAAATGAGAGCATCCAGATCATTAAGGCAGTTGTTCAGAACTACGAAATCCTGGTGCACCCTAACCACATCCGCAGACTTTGCGAGTTCGATGTCGGTGATGCGCCTGATACTTTTGATGTTGCGCGACAAGATAGGTTTGCAATGAAGTTAGTTGATGAGCCCACACTCGTCAAAATATGGTCTGTGCATGATCGAAAGGATTTCGGTGAGGTGATGTATCACCTGTGCACCTTGATTGGAGATACCCTTAATTGCAAAAATGGCAATAAGGGAAATTTATCTCTAAGCAGTGGGAGTACTGCGCGGCGATCTATCTGAAGGAGAAACTTGATTGGCCGCAGATCATCTCGAATGAGCTCACCAAGGCCATGTCCAGCTATGATACGCGTCCTAATGCGTCCAAACCCAAATACAGGACTCACTGCCGCCTTCTCTCCAAGTTCTTGTTGCAATATACAGACTTAGCAGATCTGGTGAGGAAGAAACCAGTTCTGAAGCAGTCTTGCACCTCTAAATTCTATTCCAGATTGCAGTTCCAACTGCTGCGTGATGAGATTGGCGATGCTGATTATTACCGCATCTGGAAATCAGATGATGATCCCAACAGGGAACCGTGGTTGGGAAATTTACCCAAGGATGGCAAGGCTAAGAAGGGCGCAGAAGACCCAAGTGCTGCGC
The DNA here is from genome assembly GCA_026119855.1 of Campanula takesimana. Lineage (NCBI taxonomy): Eukaryota > Viridiplantae > Streptophyta > Magnoliopsida > Asterales > Campanulaceae > Campanula > Campanula takesimana. The sequence continues at coordinate 1,061,723 of JAOWBW010000710.1, forward strand.
AGGAAATGGCTAATGAAGCCTCCAGGCGCAAGGGCAAGGGCATTGCTGAGCCCAAGTCTAAGAAGCACAAGGATGCTCCCAACGTCCAGTCCACCGCAGGTATTAAAATCAGAGAGCCTGCTCCTGCTGCTCCTAAGCCGCCTTCGAAGAAACTCAAGGCTGATGCGCTTGCGCATTCCCCTAAGAAATCAAAGGCTTCCAAATCTTCCTTTCAAAGGGTTCCACCTGCTGCGCATGACACTGAGTCGCGCATGGATCGCAATGGCGATTCTGAGGATACAGATGTTCAGGGGGAGACTCAGCTCAAGGCCCCTGCTGCGCAAGATCCTCCTCATGCTGCTGCTGCTGCTACTGCTGCTGACGATACTCCACTTTCCACTCCTCGCCGCAAGAAAAGGTGCGCAGTAGCGCCAAGGGATCCAAGAAGAAATCTACTCCATCTCCTCCAAGCTCTCCTAGAGAACCCGTTGTAGACACCCCGCCTTGGACCGCTCACCCCGATTGCACATTTGATTTTGTGTTTCTCCCCATTTTAATTGTTTCTCGTTAGTTTTTGTCACTTCCGTTAAGTTTCTGACTGACTTCGTTAAGTCCAGGGACTAAACTGAATGACAGGGCTGACTTTCTAGTCCATTCTGTCAAAATTGCCTTCTCTGAGTCGCGCACCTCCGACACTAGGAGCCAGGCGCGCGCGCCTCCCGCCACCAAAGCAGGAAGCGCGCGCCTCTGGGCGTCAGTTACAGATTTCTGGCTAGGATTCCCTCCCTTGCTCAATTTACAGGATTTTGCCAGGGAAGGATTTCTTGGTGACTGAGTTTTGGCACCAAAAACACCCCTCTTTCACCTATAAAAACCTCCCTTTACCTCCATTTTCAAGGACCGAAGATTGAACTTACAAAAACTATACCAAAATCACTTTCTAAAGGTTCTCCAAGGATTTCTTCAAGCAATATTTGAAGTTCTTCAAATTGTAGGTAAAAGTCTATCTTTACCTTTATTTTCTACTTCATCTCCTCTCTCTCTTTTACTCTAATCAAACGTGCAATCACCCAAATCATTTTGGGACATGACTCTAATGATCACCTCATCTCATTGAGGTTGGTTAAGGAGTTATCTCCTACATTCCAAACTCTATTTTAAACCCCCTTTTCATAACTTAAAGAAGAAGAAGAAGAACGTTATTATTCATGTAGATTTGATCAAGCAAGACCAACTTTAGTTGGGCGAGATGGGTGTTTCGGTACTTCCCATCTCGTAATCTAACCCCCGAACCTCAAAACAAAGAATCTCTGTTTTCGTAATCAAACTTAGGCTACAATCAATAGGTTTTTCTTATGTTCCTCAAAACATAGGTGGCGACTCTAAAACAAGTTAGACATCCTAGGATAATTCACCGCTCTAGCCAAGCCGTGGTTCCCCAGGGGTATCTACAGTGGCGACTCCGCTGGGGACATTTGAGGGTTAAACTTTCATTCTGATCGAAATCTACATCTTTTCTGGGCATTCTGATTCCTGATGGGGGAGGCGCGCGCGTCGGGCCGTTTAATCCTAAGGCGCGCGCATCCCGCATCAAGAACCAGAATCGCCCACTTCTTCATGTTCTTCATCTTCTTCTTCTGCTATTCTGCACTAATCACTTCTGCAGGGGTTACAATTTGAACATAGGACCAGGGCAATCCCCTGAGTCCAAATTCTGACATTCTGACAGGTGTGACCAGAAGCGCGCGCCTCCCATAAGCATTTCGCCATGCGCGCGCGTCCCACATCAGCATTCAGAGGCGCACGCTTCTGGGTTGATTCCCATAACAGAAACAGGTTTCAGTGACTGAGCAGAACAGTGGGGTGTGGGCACAGTTGCCTGCATCAGAACAGAATTGAACCCTCGGACTGTTTTAATTTTGTGTTTTATTTACCGGTCACACGGGTGATTCGGGAGTTGTAATTTATGTGCTTATGTGTTTGTTTTCTTTCTTTTCAAAAAAAAAATAAAATAAAATAAAAATTGTCACTTGTTAGACCTCACACTACATGCACATATTCCTATGAACTGCTCACTATCGAGTCGCACAAGTCCACCCCAAACCCGTCGAGGCCCGTCCTAGAAAGTTTCAAGCTCCACCAGACCTTGGCTCTTTCGAAGCGGTAAACCTCAGCCCGTGGCGTAGTTCAAGACTACATGCCGGGGGTGACCTTTGAGCCTCATATTCAAGCCGAGCACAAACCACACAATTCTAGTTAGGGTCTAACACTCCGTGACTCAAGTCGGTTTCCATGTACCGAGATTTCCCTAAACTAATGTCTTCAAATCATACATGCCAACTTGTTGAAATGGACGCAATAAAAATCCGTCCCCAAAAGTGGTTATTTTGGACGAAAATAAAAATCCGTCCCCGCATGTATGCTTTACTACATTAATTTAGTTTAATCCCGATACATGTAGGATTCACAAGCGCGATGGAATCCGATGAGTATATGGGACCGCGAGATGGTCTATATACTAGTGTGACGATTCCATTATTTTCTTAGAAACCCCAAAAGGGATTCATTCCCTCCGACTTATAAAAAAAAAAAAAAAAAAAAAAAAAAAGGGAGTCTTTTCTTATGTGGTTCGAGTCGTGTGCCCAACTGTGTGTTCTAAGCCTCTTCATGGACCGCAAGTGTTACTCAAGACTGACAAGGGCCTCTTCCGCAATATAGGTTCAATTGGTACTTACAGAGTCTACCGGGATTCAGCAAATCGGTTAGTCCGTGAAGAGATCACTCCAACAGCTCCAACATCAACCATGACCGGCAGCAGCAACACCATGTCTCTCGAACAGCTCTCAACTATGGTCCAACTCCTCCAAGAGCAAGTCTCCACCCTTAATAAGGAGGCACAAAGCAAAGACGACATTTGGCAATCCCACCTCGACAGCCAAAGGGAGGCCCACGAGGCCGAGATGGAACTAATGAAAGAAAAGCTCACTAACCTTGCCAAGGGGAAGAACAAGAACAATGACGATGAATCCGAGTCGACCGAGGGTTTGTTCAAAAGTCCTTATGTCAACACCCGCACCAAGAAAATGGGGGAACCAAGTTCCGAGAACAATGAGCCCAAAATGGTGGATTCTATCATGGCCTACATCGACCAAAAATTCAATGGGCTCAACATGGGGAAAGGCTCTGACACAAGCCTTTATCAATCATCCATCCTCATGAGTACTATGGCCGCTCTTCCCGATAAGTTCAAGATGCCCGACATAAGCAAATTCAAGGGCAACTCTTGTCCTATGGCTCACATTGAGACTTATATTTGGGCAATGGTTCCGAAGAAGGTCTCCCCCAAGGTGATGGCTCAATGCTTTCCTCTCACTCTCGAGGGGGAGGCAAAAGATTGGTATGCTACTCTCCCGCTCACTGTCCGTCTTGATTGGGACTCCGCCATGCTTGCCTTCAAGAACCAATACCAAGGCAACACTACTCACCGGCCCACAAGGAAAGAGCTAGAGAACACTACTCAACGAGACAATGAGTCCTTCATCGACTTCACAAGGAGATGGAATGATAAACTCTCTGAAATTGTCGAGAGGACAAACACAAAAGAGCAAATGGACATCTTTCTCAAGTGTCTCAAGATTGATCTCCGCACCCACCTAAGTGGGGCTTGCTACTCCGACTTCTCCCAAATGTATGAGGCGGGGGTACGTATGGATGACTTGCTCAAGGAGATTAAGAAGGCCACTCCTACTTACAGCTACAAGGCCGCTTCCAACTCCACAAAAGAGGCCTCGGTCAACGCCGTCAATATTGACAAGGGGAACTACAAAAAGGTTCCTCCACCTCAAGGGAAGAAGTCCCGAAGTGACCGTGTCTACACGCCTCTCCAAGGCATGACTCAAACCGAAGTGTTCGAGGTCCTCAAGGCAAAGGGTCAAGTCACACCCGTGCAAGGGTACCAACCCAAGACGATCCACCCCAATCATGCTCACCACAAATATTGTGGCTACCACCAATATAGTGGCCACACCACCGAGGATTGCTTCGTTCTCCGCAATATCATTCAAGATCTCATAGATAAGAAAGAAATTGTAGTGACTAGTGACGAGCATGTCAATGTAATAGAGATAGGAGAACTCGAGGGGACCACCCATTCAATCCCAATTGTGAATGGGGGCCCCAATGTTATGAATAAAATTGACAATTCTTGTTATGTAGTGACTTACGATGAGGTAATGAGGGAAGTACTAGAGAATAGGAAAAAGAAGCAAGATGGGAACGCCAACATGCTAACTCGATCCGGTCGAGTCATAGCAAGCAACCCTTCCACTTCCGCACCAAGCTCCTCTTCTCAAAGACCGCAAGCTCGCGACACTCTCGAAGACCCTCTACTTGTCTAACTCAAGAAAACTCAAGCCAACATCTCTATTTGGGACCTCATTGCATCCTCAAAGAAAACACCGAGATCTTGTCATCCGCAATCTCGATGATACATCAGTTTCTCCCGATACTACCCCCGAGGACCTCACGGCAATGATTGGTCACATTCATTTTGGCAACGTCATCACCTTTGCCGATATGGACCTTCCACCATTTGGTTCCGGCCACAACGAAGCTATTTACCTCAAGGTACGAGAAAGGGGGAGGCCCGTCTCAAGAGTCTTAGTGGACGGTGGTTCCGCACTCAATCTCATGCCTGGCAGAATCATGGGCATACTGGGGCTTAAGGATTCCGATTTGAAGCCTTCTACTCAAGTAATCCGAGGTTATGACAGCACCGCCCGTACAGTCATGGGTATGATCGAAATAGACATCGAGTTTGGAAGCATGGTCATGTCCGTTCCATTCCAAGTGCTTGATATCCCGGCCTCGTTCAACTTACTTTTGGGACGACCATGGATTCACAGTGCTAATGCCGTACCATCAACTCTCCACCAATGTGTCAAGATCCGAAATGGTGATGAAATAGTGACCGTCATGGCTGAAAACGTCAGTATCCACAGAAAAGGTGAGCCCGTGCAAGTCCCATTTGTAAAGAACACATTCGGTTTGGGGTACGAGCCTTCCAAAGAAGACTTGATACAAGAGCAAGCGATCAAGAGCGAAAAGGCCCGAGCTCGTAAAGAAGGCCGTCGTTATGAAGTCCCCAATCTGAGGCCTTACCGCAAGACGTTGAATGGTTATTTTGTCCGCCAAGGGGAAGACGTTCCATACATGATCTTTCCCGAGCCGTGGGTTAACAATAAAGGTGTCAAAAAGCCCGGCCTTGAAATCTTCTCCGATTGTGAGAGACAGAAATCCGAAAGAGAACCAACTCCCATGTCGCCCCGTGAATGGTGGGGAAGGAAGATGACTATAGAGTCCGAGACAGAAATCACCGTGGGGGAAGAGCTGACAGATTTAGCCTCCATGTTTGAAGAGCTTGCCATGATGAATGAATGCCAAGTTAACGCCATCCATGACACCGTCATCGTGAACGAGACTATCAGTGAGATCCCGCCAAGCTCCGAGCCGATCAACAATTGGTATTCAACAAAAGGGCCCGTGGTATCCGAGGAATTCTTAGTCCAAGAAATGGGTTGCATACCCCGCACAGCAACGAAGGAAGAGCAGCTCACACTTACTTTCGAGTCCGAGAGTGTCTCTAATACCCTCACCCAAGAGGATTTGGAGGCCATAGCCGAGCGTGTGTTTCCTTTCTTTGCTAATGAAAAATTTGATATTTCTGAGTACCCTGAGATTGCAAACATCATAAATGATGAATTAACTAATAATGAATTTAACGAACAAGTTAATAATGATTCAAATTATGATGAAATAGACCACGAAAACACAACATACTTAAATGAACTTGCTCAACAAGTCCGTAGTCGTGGCGAGAATGGTCCAAAGGCTGACGAAGAATTGCATGTTGTTAATCTGGGTACCGAAGAAGAGCCAAAAGAAACCAAGATTGGAAGCTTCTTCAAGGGAGACGACAGAGACAGATTGACTGCATTACTACGGGAGTTCGTGGATGTGTTCGCATGGTCATACAAAGACATGCCGGGTTTAGACAGAAAGGTAGCGGAGCACAGGATTCCGATCAGAGAAGATGCCAGGCCAGTAAAGCAGAAGCTCAGAAAGATCAAGCCAGAATGGTCTCTGCAGGTCAAAGAAGAAATTGAGAAGCTCCTCAGTGTGGGTTTCATCAAGGTCATCGAGTATCCGACATGGTTAGCCAACATTGTGACAGTCAGGAAGGCGAACGGCAAGGTTCGAGTTTGTGTAGACTTCCGGGATTTAAACAAAGCTTCCCCAAAGGAAGATTTTCCACTCCCTAATATCGACATGCTAGTCGACTCCTCTGCTGCTTACGAGGTCCGCTCATTCGTGGATGGGTTCGCTGGGTACAATCAGATTTCTCATGGCCGAGGAAGATCAACATAAGACAGCCTTCACAACACCGTGGGGTACCTTTTGCTACACAGTCATGCCATTTGGGTTAAGAAATGCTGGGGCTTCCTACCAAAGAGCCGTAACAGACTTGTTCCACGATATGATTCACAAATAAATCGAGGTCTATGTGGACGACATGATCATTCACTCCAAAGGAACCGATGGTCAACACCTAATCGATCTCCGCAAGTTCTTCGAAAGGCTTCGTCAACACAAGATGAGGCTCAACCCCGCAAAGTGCACATTCGGGGTTATCCGAGGCAAAGTTCTTGGTTATATGGTCACTGAAAGGGGAATCGAAGTAGACCCCTCCAAAATCAAGGCAATCATTGACATGCCTCCTCCAAAGACGCAGAAAGAGATTAAAGGTTTCATGGGCAGACTACAATACATCAGTCGGTTTGTGCACCAACTCACTTCCATGTGCGAGCCAATCTTCAAACTACTCAAGAAGAATGTGGCTCTAGAATGGACCGACGCGTGCCAAGAAGCTTTCGATCAAGTGAAGCATTACTTGACGTGCCCTCCTGTTCTAGTTCCACCGCACAAGGAGAAACCTCTGTTGCTTTATCTCACTGTCAATGATGAAGCCCTAGGGGCTATGTTAGCCCAAGAGCAACGAGAGTCCACAAAGGAGAACGCCATTTATTTTGTCAGTCGCCGATTCCAAGGAGGCGAAAAGAACTACTCTGTCTTAGAGAAGTCATGTGCAGCATTGGTTTGGGTCACTCAAAAGCTCAAACACTATATGGAAGCTTTTCTGATCAAGCTAGTAGCAAAGGTGGACCCGCTCCGCTACATCTTCGAGAAGCCTTTCATGTCAACAAGAATAGCCAAATGGTACTTCATGCTCGCCGGCTATGATATCACTTACGTCACACTAAAATCCGTCAGGGGAAAGTGTTCAGTGACCAGCTTGCCGAATTCCCGTGTGACGAAGTGAAGGGGGAAGATGTACAGTTCCCCGACGAGCATTTAATTTGCACTGCAACCGAGGAAGACAAGAGGCAACTTTTTTTCGATGGCGCCGCCAATAAACACGGTTTTGGTATAGGGGTATTGCTTGTCGATCCAAAAGACATCTACACTCCCATTGCCATCCGCCTGGAATTCGAAGCTACCAACAACATTGCTGAATACAAAGCATGCATAGCAGGGCTCGAAGCAGCTCTCGAAAGAAACGTCACGGAACTAGAAGTGTTCGGCGACTCTTTGCTCCTTATCAATCAGCAATCGGGTAAATGGCGAACCCAAGACCCGACTCTCCAATAATATGGTCAGCACCTTGAAGAACTGGTTGAACAATTCCAAGAGATCACTTTCAACTACCTGCCAAGGGATAAGAATCGCTTCACCGATGCACTGGCCACTATAGCTTCATTAGTTGAAATGCCCAAAGGAAAATGGTGAAGCCTTTCAAAATTGCTCGAAGGAACAGTCCGGCATATTGCATGAGTATCGAGATCAACGAGGTTCAAACAAACTCTCCGTGGTATTCGGATATCATGAACTTCCTCAAAGACGGCACTTATCCGAGAACATCAATAAGAAGTCTCAAGCAGCTCTGCAAAGGTTAGCCTCTCGGTACGTACTGATTGGGGACCGAGTCTATAAAGGCACCACGACGGGATCAATCTCCTATGCGCCAATGAGACCGAAGCTCAAGAGATAATGTGTGAAGTGCACGAAGGGGAATGTGGACCCCACATGAATGGGTTTATGCTAGTCAAAAAGATACTTCGCATTGGTTACTATTGGAGCACTATGGAACGAGACTGTATCGAGAAAGTCAAAAGGTGTGCCAAGTGCCAATTCCACGCTAATCTACAACATGCTCCACCCTACAACTTTACAACATGGTCACACCTTGGCCTTTCTCTTATTGGGGGATAGACATTATCGGTAAAGTTCATCCTGCCGGGAGCAATGGGCAGTCATTCGTCCTAGTGGCAGTCGACTACTTTACAAAGTGGGTCGAAGCACAAGCCTATCGAACCCTCAACGCCAAGAAAGTGGCCGAATTTGTAAAGATTAATATCATGTGCCGATACGGCGTGCCTCATGAAATCATTTCCGACAACGGCTCTCACTTTGAGAAGGAAATGGATGCACTTTTGGTAGAATACAAGATCACCAAGCACAAGTCATCTCCTTACCGGCCCCAAGCAAATGGCGCAGTCGAAGCAGCAAATAAAACCATCGAGACCATCGTCAAGAAAATGGCCTCAACAGGAAGGGATTGGCCCGAGAAGCTACCCTTAGCATTGTGGGGCTACCGCACATCAATACGATCCACAACAGGAGAAACTCCTTATGCATTGGTCTATGGTTCTGAAGCCGTACTCCCTATCGAACTTGAAGTCCCATCTCTACGGGTCCTCCTCGAGAATCAAGTCAACGAGGTCAACTGGATGCAAAGTCGATACGAACAGCTAGCCTTACTCGACGAGAAAAGGTTAAGAGCACTCGAACGCACGAGGGCATATCAGCAAAGGATGGCAAGAGCTTTCAACAAAAAAGTGAAGCCTCGAAACATCAATGTGGGAGATTTGGTCTTAAGACAACATCCTCCTAATGCCATGAATCCCCTGGGGAAATGGGGACCCCGATGGATCGGTCCGTACGTGGTCAAAAAGATACTAAGCGGTGGTGCAGTCCGGCTCGTGGATCTGGATGGTGACCAGCTGCCAAAGGAGGTCAACCTCGACAAGCTCAAGAAGTTCTATGCTTAATAAACAAAGACCAAAAAAAAAAAAAAAAAAAAAAAAAAAAATCGCTCTCTAGGTTGAAAACCCGCAAGGGCGGCCTAGGCAAAAATTAGAGCACGTGCAAAAAAGAAGCCCGCTAGATTGAAAACCCGCAAGGGCGGTCTATGCAAAAAACAGGGTGCAACAACAAAAAAAAAAAAAAAAAAAAAAAGAAAAAATGGTCTTTGTTTGTTTGAACTACGAAGACCTGAGCCTCCCAACTGGAGGAACGTAGGCAACCTTCGGGTGCGGTCTAAAATATATCAAAAATACCCAATTCACTTCAAATAACAAAATACAATTTTTATTCATTCAATGAATTATTCAAACCATTACAACGGATTTATTGAGCAACAAAGGACATCAAAATATTAAATCCTAAAACAAAGTGGTCTAATTGCAATCTCTTGGGGTACAAAGAAAAATCTAATCTTTCTTAGGTTTGGGAACCCATTGCTTCTTGTTATGTCCTTTAGTCTTCTTGGATGGGGACGGAACATTCTTGGGACCGCCTAGACGGGAGAAAACGCTAGGACGGGACGGAGCTTCATCAACGGCTTTCCCTTTTCCCTTATCAAGCGGAGCCTTAGCGGGGACAACCATGGGACGCTTCCACACATAGGAGGAATTTCCTTTACCTTTCTTCTTCTTGGGAAAATGACAGGGTCTATAGTCCCGCACATGAACCACCGGTCTCGCGGGGTCAATAACATCGTCATTGGGCCTTCCCATACGATCAAAAACGCTCGAACGCTTCTCCACCATCGAGACGGACCCCACGGCTGGAACAGCGTTCACCATTGGAACGGACTTCTCACCCTCGGGGACGGAAACCTTAACTTCAAAGGAGAAAGTCATTGGGGCCATTATGACAAGAATTTTGTGATTTAGGAGGAGAAAGTATTTGCAAAAGAATGCTGTGTGGCCATTCTGGTCGAAAAATGGTTCAAATTTATAGCTGTTGGAACATTCTGATCAGAAAAGAAAGGGGCTGTAATTCAGCAGGCCAGAAGCGCGCGCCTCCGACCAGGGCTGCACAACGCGCGGCCTCCCACAAGCAAGGCCCGACGCGCGCGCCGTTTGACAGCAGTTCAGACAGAAACAGCCCTTGCCAGTTCAGAACAGAACCCAAGCACTTCAACATATCCAACCTGCAGCAAAATCAAATCCCAGCAACAAAAAGGAGTTCAAGCATCGACAACAAGCATCCTTTGGGCACACATTTGTTTGTAAAGAGTCGACATCTAAGATCGAGTCGCTAATAGAACATGAAATGAGTAGTAAAATAACTAGGATTGTAAATACATGTTAAATGTTATTACAGGCAAAAGTAAAAGTATTTCAATCCCTCATCCTCTCAGCCACAACAGCTCGGGCACGTCATCACCAACACTGTGCTCACCCCCTGCTACCGCTCTCGGTCTCCTCATCGTCATCATCATCCTCATCATCATCATCGTCATCATCATCCTCAGACTCAGATGTCTCAATCACAACATCAGGACGGGTCCTCTTGGCAGCTCTCCCTGATGAACTGGCGCCGCCCCGGCTCTGGCTACCCTCTCGGCTCAGGCTCCTACTATGGCTACCTCCGTGGCTCAGACTCCTGCTCAGCGACTGCCTCGCTGAAGAGACAGCCTCATCAATGTCCAGTGCAGCATCCCTGCAGCCTCGTCCCATGCCCCGAGCACCTCGGGCAGCTCCTCTCGCAGCACCAGAGACAGCACCGGCAGCACCTCTAGTCATGGCAGCAATATCCCTGCACAGCTCCAGCACCCTCTCCTCCAGCTGGCGGAGCCTCCGCCTCATTCCTTTATTCTGCCTACCCAAATGCCTATAAGCAGCTACGGGCACCTGTTGCAACAAAGAACGGGAAAAGGGAAATTACATCAATACAAAGGACAGAAAAACAAGACTGGAACTGAGAAAATGCAAAGATGGTCAGAAAAACATACCACAGCAGCCTGAGCGGGAGGCTCTCTCTCCGGTGACATATCCTCGGAACAATCTCCCTCTGCTCCTCAAAGACCCCGAACTTTGAATAAGTGTAATAAGGAGGAGGCAAAGGAGGATTAAAACAATACCCAGCACCGGTAGTATAAAACCGAGCGGAGGTCGAAGGAGCAGCCTGTGATCTCCTCGGATCAGCGAACATAAAGCCCTGCATCAAGTTGTTCTCCCTAAAGAGGCCATAATCCTGATCCAAGTGAATATAAGGGACGGCATCAACACCTACCATATATGCCGCACGATCAGCCTCTGAAAGCGACTCCAGTTACGAGGGCAGAAAGGAGGAACGTCCGGAACTGCAGGACGAGAGGGTGTGTAAAAGTCTGTCCCTGGGTACCATGCTGCCAAAATACTCTATCTCCCAAGTACAGAGCCATGCACTCGCCCGAACTCATCAAAAGCCGAGAACGGGTAGGAATAAGAGTGTGCTCAAACCAGTGCTGAACTGATCTCCACGGATACAAAGAAAAGGCAACAGACTCAGGCCTCAGGGTATCCAAGTGCTGTCGGGCCGAAGTAAGACTAATGGGATTCGTGCCAGTCTTCACATTCCTCTCCTTATACCGCCCACCGTGACGCAGTCCGGATACTGGGGCTGGCCTTCCTTGGCAATCTTGAAATCCCTCAGATTCAGGGTAGCAAAAGCCCAAATCTGTAGACAAGAGCAGAAACAAAGTTAATGACAGTCAACGAAAAGGCAGTTATGACTAAGGCAAGGAGAATATAAAAGGGACAGTAAGTGGTATACCTCCCACAAGCAAGCTGAAGCCCGTAACAGAGCTGGTAGTCGAGCGGCTGGTCAAATCCATGCCGTGGTAACAAGCAGCCAAGCCCGCTGCGCCCCAGTTATACTGGCCGATCTGGTCTAAGTCCACTAACAAGTCAAGCAGAGCCAAAGAGGCCGAAGATCCCCGTTGGCAAACAGAGTGTGGGATAACAAGTACCAAATGAAGGCAACGGGCCACAGCGTCAACCCGATCAGCAGTAACACCTCGAGCCTCAGCCATCAAGATGCTGAAAATAGCCCGGATTCTCCCCCATGTCACTCGAGAATTCTTAACCTCGAACCGGCAATCAACCAAGGCCAGTAACTCGTCCGGAGTCCGACAGCCCCTCTCAAACCAAAAGGGACAGCACCCCCATGAACGGCAAGCCCGTCAAAGCTGTGAAGTCAGTAGGCGTCATAGTCACCTCGCCCATGGGTAATGGAAGGTATGGGTGGTATCCCACCAATCTCTCCCTCAATGCCTGAACCACATCAGGTCATTCTTCAAAGCTGGGAGGCTAGTGACAAAAAGGCAAAATGAGTCCCTGTGACTCGGGCCGAACATTCTCGGGCAACCTCTTCCCATATAGAGATGGGCCCATGAGCTCCACCGCGAATCTCTGTCAAACGGGTCCACTCCTGAAAGAACAGCAAAAATTTCATCAGCATGACTGCTAGAAAAACGGATGAACTCAACA